>OU898277.1:59463680-59916956 GCA_918026665.1 Diabrotica balteata
GTTTGAAAATACCGCACTTTCCCACAACAAAACACCGAAGTACCTGGGCGTAACACTAGACAGAACGCTATCATTTAAAGAGCATTTAACAAAAACTGCCCAAAAGTTGAGTACAAGAAATAACATTATACAGAAGCTCTGCGGTACCACCTGGGGAACATCGGCTTCCACTCTCCGTTCTACTGCCTTAGCCCTTGTTTTCTCGACCGCTGAATATTGTGCTCCAGTTTGGCTATACAGTCCACACGTAAAAAACGTCGACACTCAGCTGCACAGCACTATGAGGATGATAGGTGGTACAATTAAATCAACTTCCACCCAATGGCTTCCAGTATTAAGTCACATTCCACCTCCACATTTTCGACGGGTTGACGCACTTACACGTGAATACAAAAAGATCATGAACAATATAAACCTACCGGTCCACCAAGATACCGAGGATGCACGAAATACCCGTCTACGTTCAAGAAAACCACCAATGAAAACGGCAAGAATGATACATGAGGAGTTCAACATCACGAATGCATAGTCCCAAGAATGGAACGCATGGCAAAATAACATGCCCTGCATTACCCACAAGCCACCAGGTTTTGATCTGCCACGTAAAACATGTTCCACTCTAAATAGGATTCGAACCAGACATGGCAGATGTGCATACATGTTACATAAATGGGGAAAGAATCCGTCTCCTAAATGTGTCTGTGGGGAAAACCAAACGATCGACCACATTATCAAAGAGATCCTACAATGGTAGCCCTGAAGACTTCCTGTTTGCAACTTCAGAGTCAATTGATTATATTAATACACTTGATGTTTGTTTGTAACTATTTAAAGTTTGTCATATACCTATATTACTCGTGTTTGTAATTTTGTTCTAAATATGTTGTAATTGCCATACGATAAATAAATGATTTAAAGATAATTCATATATAAATTTAAAAAATACCATAAGAAGGTACTAAGTACAGACCAAATCTATCCTGTTAAATTCGTCATAGAATAACCTATATAACAAAATATATCTTACCATCTATTTGACTGTTGGAGAACGTATAATGGAACCATTCTTGTAAACTTTTAAACTGAGGAGGAAATATTACAGTTCTTGAAACTTTGCACACAGTAGCCATTGATAAATGTGTTTTATATGTGCTTAAACCCAAACTACAGGTTAATGTTTGCACCACATGAACATCTTGCTTAGGAATCTCATCTAAAATTGAAATTATGTTACTCTATTCATAATACTAATAAAAATAATTATATACCTGGAGATACATTTGCAGGAATTTCTTGGCTCTCCGTATTGAAATTGATACAAGGCTCTTTCAAACTAAACAAAGCCCACGACTTGCTTTTGAAGTTAATTCCATGGAAGCACGCCAACGAAATGTTGTTTCCTTGTAACTCCATTGTACCACCCAGAACAGTGCCAAATGAGGGCAAAGGAAGAGGCATTGTTTTAAGTTGAAGCCCTGCTACGTGTGCCAAGACTTTCTGCCAATGTCTGTGGTGCCTGGCATCCGTAGTTGGAGCTGCAGGAAGTTGAGGAGGTACTGACGATTCTCGATCTATGAATTTAAATATATAAATAATATATATTATATTAAAGTTATCTAATACAAACTGATTTTACATAATTCTAATGTAATTGTACATCCGTCAGTCAGTTTAATTTTAAATAACATCGACCCTATGAGCAACATTTTTATTATAAGGATCGAACACTAAGCAACAATTTTTTTGATGTTTTACAATTGAATAAATAAATCTCACACTATTTTTTAGTAAAACGAAATGTTTGTATATCTTTATTTTTTTAAACAAATTAAAAACCAACTATAAAATATACTAACTTTTTTGTGGAGTTACTCTAGAAGGTCTTCCTGATCCAGCGAAACTACTAAAAGCTCTTTTGCTGCTGTTAAACTGTTGTGAAAAGAATTCTTCTAATTTGTTAAACATTTTCAGCAGATCAGCTGTTGTAGATTTGGAAATAATCATTTGGAGTTGATCCCAACCAAGTACTCCGTGCATGAAGATATTTGCGGGTCTAAATAAACAAAAATTTTATTATTGATATTTTAAAACTTGTTCAATTATTATTTTTAATAAATATTCAACTCAAAACTGCACTTTTAGGAACGAGTGCGTAGTAGGCTCATCGCAGGATTGGGTCTTTTATTTTTCTACGAATCATTAAAAAAGTATTAGAGTACTAACGACGTTGATTAAGATAAAGAGACCAGAGTGTATTAACATTTGTAACAATATCAATACAATTTTATTCATATTTTAGTTATTATTCAAGATAAGAAGGCGACGAGGGAAAATATCTTTTAAATATAATTTCAAGATCTGCCAATAAAAATGAAACCAACATCGCCTCAAAAAAATCCTAACGATGACGGGAAAATTCATTTAATACACGCCACATTTGTGGTGACCTCTCATGTTTTGGTAAAGTCTAAAATCTAAAGAAACCAAACTACCAACACCAATAAATTGTTTGTAAAAATTGGTACCACTTTTGGAGATGGGTAACCTAAATATAGAATAGCCTATATTTGGATTACCCATAACCTAAGATAGAGTAGCTTTAAACTATCCACCCTCCTATGCATACATGAAGGTACCCATCGGCCGGACTACTACTAAATATATGATCGAAATTATTTTTTATTTTTCAAAAAGGTAATATTGATACCTCTAAACAAAACAAATTATAAAATAAAACTTGTTTAATTAAAGTACCTTCTGGTGGGCATGAAAGAATCTCTAGACGTGTTAACCTTGTTCAATTTCCATTCATCTCTTAGATTGACATTTAAATCACTAACTCTGCACATCAGCACCGATGTCGCCATGTAATCTAGCCTTAATTCAAGAGCGTGTAGTCGTAAGCATACTTTGTGATCTGGTTCCACATTCGCTTCTTCTCTGATGTAAACTGAAAATTAAAAAATAAATTAAAAAAACATTGGTTAAAAGTTTTGGTTAAGTTAATAAGCAGCAAAATGATTCATCATAAAAATAATAAGCAACATTTAAGATGAATATTTAATAGAAATCAGGAACAAAAAAGAAAAACAATGAAATGGCACAAATAATGCTATCTCATGGATCTAATGAACCAAAAAAATATTATTTTTATTTAGAATTACCACATCAACCAACTATGTAATATACTAAGGATGGAACAAGTTGATATTTTTACATGTAGCTGATTAACGACGGAACTGATATCACATTATTGGCTAATAAATTGGCCAAGGAGAAGATACGATTAGGAGAGGAATATGTAAGTTTTAAAAATAAATTGAAAAAAAGTTAAAGAAGTAGGTTCCTCGTGCAATAGATTATGTAAGTTTAAATGTACTACTAATATATAGTATAATATTAGAACGCAAATATTTAATAGTTTCTGGAAAAGTCTGACAGACTGGGACCATAGACGTTAATTTATTGCACAAGCAGTTGATGTGAGTACTGTTAGCAGAAGGCGTCCAAGAAATAACAATCAAAAGGACTGAAGACAGCATTCTTACACTTACACTCTCCTCTCAAACGGATCTAAAAAAAAGGTGAGCAAGTCATTTTTTATTACTAGTCTTGCCATCTCTGAGAAAATAGTCCGAAATTCAACAAAAAAGGAAATTAATAATGCGACTGGGTTGGTAATCAGTCACCATGTACCTAAGCACTAAATTCCAGAAGAGACAAAACAATTGGTTATGTAACACATAGCTTTCCAAAATAAAAGTCATTATTGTCGCAATAGGTCTGGAAGAGAATATTTAAATCCAGAACTAAACGTTTGAGACAATTATGTAATTAATTCCTGTAGAAGTTCATAATTGTCTCAAACTTTGGAATTTGTTGAACATATGACCCTTAAAAATTTTCGGTATCGCGTCACGTCGTTTGCATATATTGCAATGGATTGCAATAAATCAGTGTTTTGTTTGTCTTCATTGGAGAACCATCTCTAAATGAAGCCAAATGTCAGTTTAAAATTTTTTTAAATCTTCGAATCTACGAATATGAACAATATTTTTTGCAAAGTTCTTTCGAGTGTTCTTTGTTTGTGTTTTTTTTTTTTAAGTTAGTTCTAAATAATGAGTAAACTTCAGTACATATATAATAACATCTTTAATATACTACATATTGAGTTGTAAGTTATGAACTATTAGATCTGTATTTCTTATAAACTCTATGTCATCTATTGCATTTTAGAGAACTGATGAAGTTTTAAAAATATAAAGCGAAACATCATCATCATCATCATCACGTAGCACTACAACCCTGGGTGGGTCTTGGCTGACTGTACAACTTTTTTTCCAATTTGTTCGGTCTTCCATCAACCTATGGTCAAATGGAATGTTTTTTTTCCGGAGATCTGTTTGGATGTTATCTCTCCATCGCATTCTGGGACGTCCGAGTGGTCTTTTGCCTGTGGGAATCTCCTTCCTTACCAGTTTTACAAGTCTTTCGTTATGCAGTCTGTGCACGTGGACTGCCCTCTTAGTCGCTGTGATTTAATTTCTTATATTGGTTTGTGGTGATGTAATGGTGAGGTCCGAAAATTTTTCTAAGTATTTTTCGTTCAAGCGTCTGATCTTTTCTTCGTTTACTTTGGTCATGGCCCACGTTTCGCATCCGTATGTTATTACAGTTCTGTTATACTCTCATCCCTTTTCTAGAAGTTGTCTCAGCGTGAATAGTTGATCTATTGTTGATCTAGATTGTTGAGATATCTAAACCCGGCTTGATATTCGCCTAGGACATTTTCAACATAAGGGATTAGTCTACTAAGAATGATGTTTGAGAGGGTTTTATATGAAAAGTGTTTAGAAGTGAGATTCCTCTATAATTCGAGCATTTTGTTTTGTCCCCTTTTTTGTGGATGGGCACTATTATGTTTTCCTTCCATCGTGCTGGTATTCTTCTTCTAACCAAATGTGCGTTATTAGCTGGTGGATTTCGCGATGTAGTGCATCTCCCCCATATTTCAGGAGTTCTGCTGGTATCTCGTCCGTACCCGGCGCTTTGTGATTTTTCAGCTTATTTAAGGCCTTTTGGGTTTCTTCAAAGGAGGCATTTTTGACGGGCATGTCCGCTGTGATATAGATATCTTCTTCGTGCTGTTCTTCCTGTATGATGTTTAAAGGTCCCTAAAATACTTTTTCCATTCTTCAGTTACTTCTTTACCGTCGATTATCATACGGCCTTGATTGTCTCTCAGTGTATGGATGGAATTGGTTTTATGTCCTCTTTTCTCAATTGCTTTATAGAATTCTTTGGAGCCTGGTTTGGGCCGGTCTCTCTCCATAGATTCATATTTATAAAGCGAAACGTCTTCGATAAACTTATGGAGTAGTTGACTTCTTTTTTTATTTTGCCAACCTGAATGGCCGATTAAAACCTCTGAATTCACTAGTTGAATACTTTATTAATATATATATAATATATATATATATATATATATATATATATATATATATATATATATTATAATTATTTAATAAAACATGGAAACAGATTCAAGCGAAAAGCCGAAAATTCGAGATTTGTGAATGGCAATATTGGCAATACTGTATCGGCAATCAATATGTTGACTAGTTAGTCAACAACCCAACGTTTCGTGCGACTTCCAGTGCTTTATTAGTGACTTCAGGTAGTTGTTACCAAGGTGATATTTTTTAATTGTCGTAGAGAAATATATCAGTGTTGATTCAACGAAAATGGCACCAAGAATCCCAAAATGTGTTGACTGGTAGCCAAGAAAGAGAGTTGGAGCTATTATCCTTCGAGAAGAAAGTTACACATATCAAGAAATAGCAAACAAATTGGGTGGTGGTGCCACACAATCAGGTGTAATGGAAGTTTGTAAAGAAAGTTGTGTTAAACTGGATTGCGAGCACGAACTCCCAGAACTAAGCCGCACCTGAACAAAAAACAAAAGGTGGATAGAAGAACAGTGGAGTAAGGTAATTTGGAGTGATGAAACCAGAATCTCGATTTTTGGGAGTGACGGAGTGAAGTTTCGCCGCCGACCGGGAAAAGACTTTTTGCCCCAGTGTACTACGGTCACTATGAAGCATCCTGTGAGTGTCATGGTATGGAATTGTATGACCACTAATGGAGTTGAACGTTTAGCTGTAATAGAGGGCAATGTTAATGCAAAAAAATGTCATGAAGAGATACTGCAAGTCAAACTGCTGCCGACTATCAGAGTTTTGTTTGAGAAGGTGATGCCCAACGATGAATCTTCCAGCAGGATGGAGCAGATAATACTTCCATGGAATTGTTGAAAAATGGTTACTGTCCTGCCTTGGCGTGAAAATAGTCCCGATCTAAATCCAAATTTATGGTCAAGGCTGAAAATGATCACACCGAAACCCAAGTAACAAGTGAAAACTGATAGAAGACATTATTCAAAACTGGTTTAGAGTTATTACAGAAGTTATTAGAAGATTTGGCTCGTCTCATGAACTCCATGACTCGCAGAATCAAGTCTGTCCTAAAAAGCGAAGGTTATCCCACCAAATATTAATTTTCTTGACAATAACCATCGTACCATTTTTTTTTAATATATCTACTAATAGCTAACGGCTGTTGTTTTACTTATTTTTAAATTTTTAGAGGGCTTCTCTTCTTAAAGTAGATATTAAATATTAAGTAAAATCTTAAAATCATGCAATAAAATTATAGATAAATTTTTATAACATAAATCTTGTGAAAAAGGAATGCTGATAACAAAACTAAAATTTTTATAAAGTTTCCAAAATTTTGGGCACTAGTGTACTCATTATTTTAATAAGATATATATCAGCATACGCGACTGAAAATACTTTTATATAAAAGACTACCCATAATGATTTAAAATATTTATAAAATATATATGTTTGATTAAGTATACTTACTATATGTATTTATTCGAGATATCTCGATATTTCCACCAACTATACCACCTTTAGCATCTAATCCAGAACCTCCCAAACCTAACGCAATATACAAGTTCTTATGTCCCGTCGAGCCTATACTCAATCTACCATCACTTCTAAATTCTCTCGTTAACCAACTACAAAAAATAATAGATATTTTTATCAACATTTAAACAAATTATATAACAATAACTTACGAAACATTTCCCATGACATTTCCCATATTCATGTGAACATTTAATTTCTTGAAATTCACAGCAAATAGCACCAAAGTTTCCCATGCTGAAGAATTTTTATGCTCCAATACGTTAGGAGTATCACATGGGTTCGAATCTGAACTCAAAGTTTTTCCTGTGTCCTTCAATTTATGGTGCGCATGATCAGAATCCAAATTCATTTTGTGGCGGTCACTGGTATTTAGATGGGGCGATTTATCTGTTTTGCTGGACCTCAAAAAATAAATATACGTATTATAAAGAATTTAAATAATTTTTCCTTTACTTAAAATTTATTATTATTTTATTACCTCTCTTGACCTCGTGATAAATTCGGAGAAGCGTTGTGTGACGAAAAAGACTCATCTTCTTCGTTAAAAGGTGTCGACAAACTTAAATCTCCTAAAAACATTCGACGCACTATAGATCGTCGATACCAAGCTTTAGGAAATGCTAAAATTTCTGTGAGTCTCCTCATATCATATTTGAAAGACGCTGAGCCGATGTCGATAATAGCTAAAAAATAATATAGAGTATTATATATTACTATAGTATAAGTTATTATAATTATAAGTTATACATATGTACATATTTTACACGAAAACTCGATAGTGCGTACTAATTTGGTTTACTGTACCGAATACCCCTATAAATAAAAAAGTAGATGATAGAAGTAGAAGTAGAGAGTGTCTAAAATTAAATTGATTTATCCTGCAAAATACTAAAAATTTGCGACTCTTGTTTACCTCCAAGAATTATCGCGCTTACAGATATAAACTCAGGACATAAAAAATATGCAGGGCTTGATCAATATGCCACAAGTAGGAAAATAATTAAATAAATACATAGATACTATGGTAAAAACCAAGTTGGGAGAATAGTAGGAGATTTACATGCTTTCAAAGAATGAAAGGGAGTCCTAAAAGTCCTAGTATAGAAATAGCGCCGAAAAATGGTCTGGAGAGAAAAAGGTAACTTTGTTATTGGAAATATATGCATGAATTATATTCTAATATTCTATATTATAATATTAATTCTATATTATATTATATTATAATATATGATAACATTTTAAAGAAAAGTACTCCACATTATTGTATAAATTAAATGTACTACTATTACGGAGAAGGATCAGAAGAAAAACTTTAGCAAAATAAAAGACTACCTATTCTTATTACCAATAGAAATCTCTAAGAACTAGCACTTCGAAAAGTCACTCCGCGGAGAAAAGCGGAGGCGGAAAGCACAATCTTGTGCTTTTCACCTCCACTAACAGAAAACTTCCAATAATGAGGATCCAAATATCTCGAAAGCAACGATGTAATATACTAAGCATGGATGTTCCGGATGTTGATATTTTTACGTGAAGCTCATCAACGACGGAACTGACGTCACATTATCGGCTACAATGTCCGGCGTGTATTTGACAGATGATTAATGTCTTCTTCTTTTTTTTTATATAGACATGACTCTGTCGGGTTTTATTGTGCCTTTGGTAAGTTGTCGTTCGATCGTTTTCGTGGTCTTCCTACGGATCGTCTTCCTATTGGGGAAGGAGTGTCTTCATCTCTGCCGCTTCTAACATTATTTTTGCCCCCTCTCTGTCATTATGGGTCTGATGACTGTTTTTTAAATTCTGCCTTTAATTTCTTTCTCGATATTTTTATTTCTCCATATTGTTTCATCCAAGAAACCTGTAGCACTGTTTACTATATTTAGTTGATCTTCCACTTTTGATGATGTGATGCCTAGATATGAGTCGGCCATTGTTATTATATACTTTGAACGCAAATATTTATTCATAGTCCGAACTGTTTAGTGAATTTAGTAATTATTTTTTTGCGAAGGTAGTTACTTTTTGAGAGACTAAAAGTGGCTGAAAATTACTATACAACCAAGCACACGTACTCATAGCCAACATTAATAGTAAACAAACTAAATAGTAGATAAAATAGAACTTTGCGAATTACCGACAATCAATATTTATTTATCTGCACCATATAACAAATAGTTATGTTAAATTATAACAACTAAAATATATTTTTTAAATATATACTACCCAAAATTTGATGGGTTTATTATACACTTCCACTATTTAGAATGATTCTTCTTTTTTCAAAGAAGGAAGTCTGCAATAGTACTATAATTGAGCTATTAATACTGAGAAGTAGGAATTGTTGTGTTGTAGGTTTCCGACAATGAATCTGTCAAAATATGCCCGAGCTAAGCGAATGGAGTATAGTATATTACATCGTTGCTTGAAAGTGATCCTGAACTGATCCTTAATCTACAACAAACACTGCATAAAAATCAGACAGAAATAACAACTAGGAACAAAAATTAGTAATCATACTTTTAATTTGGAAGCTAATAAGAAGCAAATAGTGTTCATACCCCAATGTGTTAAGAGTAATGGCACAGGCATTATGTTAATCGGAAACCAACACCACTCACAAATATATAAGCTAAAGGTAGATTTTCACAGATCCGATATTCGACGGTACGACGATACGATATAAATTTCAGTTAATATCAGTGGTTGAAAAATGACAGGTGGGATTTTCGTACCAAATTTAAAGTCATCAGAAGAAGTTAAAAATATTTAAACTTTTGCACGAAAATCGGATGAATTTTGACATTGTTGACATTTTAACTTGAACCTTAACCTTACTTTTGTGGAGGGTTTATGTTTACTATTTGAAATATATTTAAAATGGAACAAAGACCTAATTTCCACAAGGAATCTACGTTCCTGTAGTTGGCTGTATACCATATATTAAAAATTTATTAAAAATCCTTTGTAAAAGGTATATATAAAATATATACCTTTTACAAAGGATTTTTAATAAAAGACCTAATTATTATATAAATGTAATGAATGAAGTGTTGCTTTTGGGTCTTCAACATTATGTGAGGCAAAAACGACAAGAACGTAGCTCAATATAATATTTCAATATATTTATTGACAGTTCATTGAAATAAATATCAATCCATCCAATATTCTGACACATGAACCATATATATGACATATACGTCAAAACATTTTGGATACGACAATAAAATATTGGCGTAAAAAAAATTTCGTATTTCGTGTCATCGGATATCGGATCTGTGAAAATTCAGCTTTAGTATATCTATATACTTAGTCAATATCAAATCCAAAACTTTAAAACCTGGAAACTATAGAATTAGGACGAGATTGCTTCAGTAAAAAAATATACACCTATATACATATACACTGATCTTCCACTTATCAGATTCTTCATTCTTGCGATATTTTGATATTTACATAGCAAAGAATTTCATTTTAACGAGTTGTAAACGTATTATAAATATTTGTAAAAGCTTACTGGAAAATCTGATAACAGCTCGACTTTGATCTACTCCCTTCCCTTTTGTCGGTTCTTGCTTGAAATTTAACATTCTCGAACGTGATAAATGAAATTTGACAAACTCAACGTTTACCGACAATGAATCTTTTCTCTCGCTATCAGATAATGGTGACCATTGAGCTTCTTTAATTGCTGACTTTTTCCCACCATATGGATGAAACACGTATACCGAAAAATCAGACAAGCAGCTAGTTACACTTAAACCTCCTACAGCAGTGGCAGCTGTATTGGGTGAGCCATCGCCAAATTCGCTAAAATGGAAATAAATAACAATCATTGATATTAATAGTTAACATAAGACTATGTTACAAAAATAATAAATAGTCAATAATTAACCAGTTTTTTAATATTGTTCTGAAGCTATTTTCTTGTGGCATTTTAAATTAATTACTATTTAACTGGGAATAAGCCACAATTAAAGGTAAAAATACGTTTATTGACGTTTCAATTTCCACTTCGGAAATCGTTCTCAAAATACAAACCGTATTTCGATTTCCGAAGTGGAAATTGAAACGTCAATAAACGTATTTTTACCTTTAATTGTGGCTTATTCCCAGTTAAATAGTAATTAATAATTAACGAGAATATAAATTCGGAATCGAATTCAGGATTCAGCCCAAATCTGTGTGTTGTAAACCTTGCAAAACAAGCAGACGATGAATACACTGGCATGAGGATTTATAATTTGTATCCACGTCATGCCAAATTCGTCTAGGTAGAAATCCCTTCGTAAAAACGATTTCCTAACGTACTGACTGTATTCCTTAACTGTCTGTTTTACTTTTATTTTACATTTTACTTTAGTATGGAGTATTAAGAAATCGTTTTCATGAAGGGATTTCTGCCTAGACGAATTGGCATTACGTGGATACAAGTTATAAATCCTCGTGTTTATTTTGCAACGTTTAGAAAACACAGATTTGGATTGAATCCTGAATTCCATTTTTATTCTCGTTAGTAGATGTCGCTCTAGCATCTGTTGGTAAATATTTTATATATTTACTTTTATGGATAGAAAAGGTTTTACTTCGTTAGATCTTACCATGAGTTCGCTCTAAGTACGCCAAAAGGCAGAAATATGCATATCAGCGAATGGTGGTACGCTGTAACGAAATCAATCCTAAACTATCTACTTTATTTTTAGTCAATAAATACTTCATTACTATGAAGTGAAAGATGTAGTTTGAAGTACTATCGTCCAAAGAAGTCCAGAGAATTTCTGATACATTTGATACATTTTGAGAACACTATCTTCTTAATGGTTCTTTGGAGAGATAGTGTTCTCACAAAACCTTTCTCAATTATCCTAACCGAAACCTTACTTTGGTTTCATCTGTGTACAAAACTTTCTTCCAGTCATGGATAGTTCAATATGCCCCTTCACTGGCCAACCTTAATCTGCTTTATCTGTGATATATGGTAAACAACGATGCAATAGCAGGTCTTTTACTAACCAATCTAGCTTATTTTGATGTTATGACAATTAAAGCAACAATTTGACATCTTATACAGGTGCAAGTTGCTTACTTAACTCTTTACTAGTACATTTTCAACTTTTTAACGTCCAATTTGTGGCTTTTTTTATTTTGACCACGTTCTCTGACGTGTAATCCAGTTTCCCTAAACCTTCTGACCGTTCAATTAATTGTTGAATGATGAACAGATTGCCAAACTTCTTTCTACCTACTTGACATGCGCCTCTTATGATTTCTTATAATAAACGTCAATATTATCTGTTTTTAATCACAATAAACTGAAAGATAGTGTTTATTTGAATGGAATTATTGTGAATATTTGTTTAATGCTGTACTTACCTGTAAATTAGTTCATCTTCAGCTCTTTTAGAACTGAATACAATATCTAGTGATGGTAGTTGAAGTAGACACTCGACTCTTGATACTGGTAAACAGCTGAATCTAAAAGTACTGGGCTGCATGTGGAAATATACTATTACATCAACTGGAAAACTAGCGTAAACGTAATTTCCATAATTAGTTAGATCTTGTTCTGTAGTTAAAAGAGATGTATCTAAAAATAATATTGTAAATAATAATAAATAAAATAAATTAAAATAGGTTTTGCTATACCACAATTATAAGAATGGTCGATGAAGGATGAGTTACTTGCAACAAAAATACAGTCAACTCTCCTCTAACGGCCATATTCAATAGAGACATCCTCCATACCGATAGTTTTTAAGATAAAAATTAAAACGTATCTTTTTGTTCACAAACTTTATATCCACAAATAGAAGCTGTTTAAGTTTGAAAGGTCGATATGATCCATTATGCGAAGTATATGTATAAATTAAGCGTTAGGAATTTGGTAGAAAAGTTTGGAATTAAAAAAAGTTAGGTCACTAAAATTGTGACTCGTAAAAGTTATTTAACAATTTTATAAAAGTACAAACATGGAACATATAAAAAATTATTTAATAACTAAGAATGTTGCATTACGTAAAATTTTTTCGATTGATTTTGTAGAGTGCTTTGTAAAAATCTTTCTGTTTCTGGTAAAATTATTCAAGAAAAGACATTAGAAGTTGCAAAGGAACTAAGTTTTAATATGCAGGCTTCTAATGGAACGCTCAAGAAGTTTTTTAAGTGATCCACTATTTAATTCAAATATATGGGACGAAGCAGCAACTGTAGATTTATTAGTGGTTTCAGTCTTTTAAAAAAATTGCTCACTATAATGAAACAGTACTCTCTCTGAGACAGTATCAAAATAAAAAGTCATGGATGACAAGAAAAATTATAAATCGAAAAAGCACTTTTATTCCTGAATAATAGGACTTCTCATTCACATCTTGCATTATCTAATGGTAAACTGATATTTTTATTTACGAAGACTACATCTGAATGCTAGTTCCTTAATCAAATAACCATAAAATATTTTAAAAACGATTACAGGAAGTTTTTAATTTGATGGCTACCGTCGTCGATGGAACCATTTAATTCTATAGGGGAATTGGAAAGATTTTCAACATTACCAATGATTCGTGTGGGACCGTGACTTCATGAAAGAAAGTGTAAATAAAAACTACCAACGACTTCTTGATACACAGATCAAAATTGAGCCTGAAAAAGAAGAAAATTCCGAAACCGATTTGCCACTTTCTGGGTTGTGTGAAAAAAGCTAACAACTTTCCACAGATTTGTTAGATTATATGGAATTGATGGAACTTTTTTTGACCGAAAATCCTGATATAAGTATTGTATAGTTTCAGGTAAACGAGATTTTTGCAACGTTGTCTGAACACACAAAGTTTTTTAAATGACAAACAATATAAATATTTACCTATATTAATTATATATTTACTTTTTTATACACATAGTTTCAAAAGTTATGCATCGCCCTAAATTTTCGTTATTATTAACTATTTTCAGCAACTACTGTTATAGATCCTTTATAAAAAAATATAACGTTGACAGATACTTTTTGTTTTAAAAGAGGTACTGTTTTCTTTTAATAAATACAAAATTAAACATTAAAAAAATTATTTTTTTAACAAGTCTATCTCTTTTTATACTGCTAACAAGTCGATCAATCATTTTCTGTGGCAGATTCTCCCATTCTTCTCTACAGGCAATTGTAAGTTCATGATGGGTTCTAGGAGGATTCTTTCCGCCATGAACAGCCCTCGATGCATGTTCAATGGGGTTCATGTCTGGAGACATCGCAGGCCTCTCAAAACGGCGAATACCTTCTGTCTCAAGATAGTCATTAACCGTTTGAGTTCTATGTGGGCGGGCGTTATCTCCCTTAAATACAACATTTTCACCCACAGCTCTTTGCCATAATGTCACATGAGGTTATAAAATCTGTGATGTTCCTTTGTCCTGTTAGAGTCCCGTCAATAACCACCAATTCCGTGCGTCCATCTACCCTACTACCTGCCCAAAACATAACACTGTCACAAGCGAAAGGAAGTATGGGATCGGCATGTGATAGTTGTGCAGCTCTTGTTAGATCTCTCCAAATACGAATTCTCCTTGTCTGAAAAAAGCACAAAATTACAAAACTATTGAGGGAGCTTTATATGTTCTGGAGCCCACTGGAGGCGGTGCAAAATATGTCTAGGTTGTAACTGAGGAACTCTTATTGATCGACGAATCCTCAAACCTGACTCGAAAACTCTTCTTCTTATTGCCAACGATATTCTGACTCCTGGAGCATACTTGAAGTCTCTTTGGAGGGCTGGTACACACAGAAGAATTTCTCCGAATGCAAACTCTGATATACCTACTCTATTGCTCATCCGTAACTCGGGATCTACCCTCTATTCTAGATCGAATTTGTCTGTAGAAACCAATTCCATATCCGTCAGACATCACTCTGACTTCCCACTCTTTTTACCACGATTCGCTGTGAATGTTCTTCTTCAACTAAAGCAATAATTCTTGCACGGTCCAACTCAGAAACAGAATTTCCACAAACTTTACCAGAATAAACTTTTTAACTGTTTACACCTTGGCAAAACCAGATCAATTAAATGGATATTATAATAAAATAAGAAAACAAAAAAAGATGTATTTTACATGAAAAAAGCTTATTAAATATGTGATAAGGATACAGGTTTATAAAAGTGTAAGAGTCGTGAATACAAGGGATGATGCATAACTTTTGAAACTATGTGTATATATTATTTATATTGTTACTGCATTTTTATTTAATAAATGCATCTGTACACGTAGTCATATATTTATAATGTTAAAATATTTTATGTTAATATATTTCATTTTGTCTCTTGGACGTATACTTCCCTTCGACAAACACTTTATAAGGAACGAATAATGTCCATTTACTAGAGAATTCACTGCAATTATTAGAAAATTCTGAAATATTAATATTTTAAAAATATGAAACTGCAGAAACGTAGTGGACTGTTAATCTCTATTATCTTCAATACGTCGTCGAATCTTCTGTTCACAGCTCTCGTTATTGAAGGAGCTGTCTAAATAAATAATCCTGTCAACCACTTTATATTCAGTGGCGTTGTTTATAGGTGACCATAAATTTTATGCTAATAGAGGTATACATGTAGAGGAATAAATGTATGACAAAAATAACTTGATAATAAACGACCCACTGCTATTCTTTTTAACCATTCGTTAGTAATTATTACATGGTTCATCAACTCTTGTTGTATAACAGTTGATTATACGAACTATGCATTTTAAAGAACTAAAGCAAAAAATCTTACCAGTATCTGACATTGTCTTTATGGGAATTGGTTCTAAAGTCTGTTCCAAAAACTCTAAAATATGTGGACTGATAATTGTTTCTTCCGGAACACTTTGCAGCGTCATCCAAACAAATAAAGAAGCCTTCTTTACTCCAGACTTCTTAGTAAATGGCGGATTGGCTACAAAAATAAAGATCAAATTAGTCCTGGATGGTATAAAAGACAAAAGTTAGAATATATAGAGGAAAACATAAAATATTTATGGAATTGGCGGGTACTTGATGAAAATGTATATTAAATCTTTATATATAAAAATCTCGTGGCACGGTGTTTGCCCAAGCTAATACTCAACAACCACTGAACCGATTGCAATAGAATTTTGTGGTGTATTTGTTGTTCCAACTTAGGACCTTTTTTATCTCGATGAATGACCATTATTTTTTTAATTGTAAATGGAAAATGTTTTATACAACTTCACCTCTACAGTTTTAGTTCATTTGATCCATATATGTATAAAATATCATAAAATGACGATTAACAAACATCATTTTATGTTTTTATTATTGTTTTTATAATAAATCGAGAACGACTAAATCGATTTGACCAATTTTGGTTTTGAAATATTTAAAATCCTAGAAAGGTCTAATCTGTAAGAAAATATGATGAAATGATAAAGAAAAGGGTAGAAGCAACGACTTTATTTTTCCATACAGTTATATTATACTCTTATACAAAACATTTTATATGATGTACCTCTACAGTAGTTCATTAAACATAAAGTGACATTTAACAAACTTTAAAGTGACGTCTATTTACATTTTTCGTTTCGCTTAAACTTGAGAAAATATGATGACCAATCCATCATCCGGAAAATGTCTGATATAAATAACTCAGAACATTTACACCAAAATGAGCCGGAGCTTCGTCTTGTTGAAACCATATCTCAAACTGGCTTGGCTCCAAGTTTCATAGTTATCGCTTGTTAAATTTTTTCTATAAAGAACGGCTCAATTAACTGAGAACCAACTATATCCGACCATATACATTTAGTTTTTATTGTCTTTGAGTATGGTTTTCACGTATCCAGTGTGGATTTACCTCACTCCAATATCTTAAATTTTGGCAATTTACATTCCCACACAGCGTAAATGTTGCTTCGTCGGAAACATATAATTTTATGCTACTTCACTAAACTTTAATCTAAATATTTATTGTAATTTATAACAGTTTTTGGTCTAACTGTTCGAATACCTACTTTATAGTTTCCTCAAATCCCTTTATAATTTTTTGTTCCGTCGCCTTATGGATACGAGAATGGTTTGGGAAAGTATCGTTGAACAAGTTGTCTACTTCACTATAAGATATTTTTCTATCGCCTTAGCGTCTCGTCATTAAAACAGTAATACGCTCTTTTTCATTAAAAGCCATATTTATTGTACAGTTTTAAAAAATACACAAAACAACTGTGTCAGCTTTAGTTATTAATACAATTTATTTTACAAAACTTTTCAATAAAAGTCAGACTATTATTAGTTTTACGAATTAATGCCAAAATCACAGCATTCTATATTTACTGAATTACTTCAAAACTATTTGGCAATGAGAGGTTTTATTTATTTAGGACCTTGTCGTAGGACTGTTGTATTTAAAACACCAAAGTGACTAATGATATCAGAAAAATGGTAAATCTGGCAACATTGCAAGCATCAAATTTGAAATCTCCATATTTCAAAATAGGCGTATCCCGGTTTTTGTACAAATCGGACCATCCATTTAAGAGAAAATTAGGCCTTTCCAGAATTTTGGTCCACTCAGTCCATATTGTTAATTCCATAAATAGTTTAAAGAAATTATTGTTTCAAAATACTCTGAAGATTATATACAAAAAATGCTGTTAAATGCATTAATAGCTTCCTCAGTGCTTTCGAAAAAATGAATAAAAAAGATATTGAACTAAAACTAGCCTTAATGGCATATAAGAATCCATCTAATCAATGTGCTCAAGAACTAAATTGTTTGAGCCGATTTATGAGGGTCTCAGTTCCCATCGACGTAGTGGAAAATGATATATCTTCGACAAGTCAGTCAGAATTAACGTTTATACGTTATTCTCATGGAATAATGGCAACGTAACAATGGTTCGCGAACAACTTTTATTGAATTTTGTTCTTCTTGAAAGGTCCATACCACTTAGTTTCGGAAAATAATCTTATAAACTTGGCGTTTAAAGTATAGATGAATTTTTTCAACATTTACTTATAGCAGTCGATACGTTACACTAGTGATTTATTTATGTAGTGAACTTCTAGTAGTTATGTTCTGTAAAATGTAACGCTATCTCACGTCACATGATGGTTTTGTAATATTAGTTTACTCACAGCAACGATGTTTTCTGCTACAGATCGACAGGTTTTCTTCTAAAGAAACGAAGGATTGTTGACTCCCTTCAGAACGTTTCGTTTTCTTCTTATACATATTGATTCTTGCGTCGCAAACATCAACTCACCTCCACGCAGAGGAATGAAATCAAACGGCTTGAATGGATACCCAGGTCTCTAACCAGAACGTTGATGCTAGCAACTGGAGTTCTTGAGTAAATTAATACCAAGACTGACAGCGTGAGAAGTAAGTGTTATGGACAGATAAATACAGAGCTACTGCAGGAATTATGAAACAATACTACCGTGTGGAAGCACCTAACGATGTGCATGCTTGCCTTATTTGGCTGACCAACTGGGTAAGAACTACAAAAATCCTTTACAACCAGTGATCAAACAGCATGCGCGATCGCTTGGCACAGCGTAGAAATTAGGATAATGGGTTGTGTACTATTAACTATGTTAAAGGACCCGTCTGCTACGCGGACACCGGGTATCAGCGAAGCCGTCGGTTCATTAAAGTTCTAGTAGTGTAGGGGATCTGCCGGGAGTGACGATCAATTTCCTAGCTTCCCGTTGAGACGAATGAACCAGAAACAAATAAATAAATCAAATAATAAGCAAGAAGAATAAATAACCTCAGTCATCCGAAAACTATGGAACATAATCTCGTTATAGGATATGCTCTCAGATGTAGACAAAATACTGAAAAGTGTAGGAAAATGAAGCTCAACAGGGACTAAATAAGGCTCAGCAAACGATCATAAGTGGCGCAGCAAGAAAAAGTTTAAAGTGCCTGTTCAAGGCCTTGATCCAGAAGAAGCTCGACATAAGGCGATAAGGCCTATCCGAAAGTCACAAATTCATATGTAGGGTATATGATTAACTCTTAAAAATAATAAACTGATTGTTACCACTTACTTGTAAACGGTTTTTGAAATTCACTGGGTGGTGTAAAATTACCAAACTGTAAGTCATCTAAACTGGTTTTGCTGGATGTCGGGCTATGTCCATAATTGGGATTAGTAATACCTTGCATAGAATTTGACCCCTTAAGCTCCAAATCAGGTAAATATTTGGTCTTTATGTCC
Organism: Diabrotica balteata; assembly: GCA_918026665.1. NCBI lineage: Eukaryota > Metazoa > Arthropoda > Insecta > Coleoptera > Chrysomelidae > Diabrotica > Diabrotica balteata. The sequence goes on from OU898277.1 coordinate 59,482,892, forward strand.
ACTGGATGTGTTTCTTGTCTTTTAAATGCTCTATCTATTCTGACCTGGTCTGATTCACCGTTAGGTTTGTTTGGAGTTTGTTGGAATGCTTTATCGAAGTCTGGAGAAGCTTCGCTCCTTTCGGTAGTAGTACCTTCTTCAATTATTACCTAAAAGTATTATTTAATTTAAACTAAGAAATTTATACCACGTACTTAACTTACCTTTGACTGATATTGAATTTTGACGTCCATTCCTGGTATATGGAAAATCGTAATATCAGAAATAGATGCATGTGTTGTGCCTCTTAATTTGGAAGTGCTGCTTTGTGCTGTTAACTTCTCTTTGTTCTTTCGAATAGCATCGGGGCTTGAAGATGTAGTAGGGAATTCTAGAAGGCCTGCGGAACAACTTCTGTCTTTTCTCATACGAGTTCTTGAAACGAATAAAAACAAAATTATTACTAAAAAAGCTTGTGTTACTTCAGGTGTTAAATTCATCCCATACAGTTCTGTTTTACAGAAGTTATATTAGATAACATTAAATGTATTTCAGATCAAAGTGAAAAAAACATGATAGCAAGTTGACCACTCTTTGTATTTGATATATTCTCTTCTATACAAAATGTTATATACGGTTAAATATTACTAAAAATTATACTTTTTTTTAACATCGCATCGACCACGCAGGGTCATTAGAGTATTTAAATTAATGTGACAGTTGATATACATAATATAAATACGTTTATAATATATGTATTACAATGGGTCTTTTAGATCTTTTGAAGTAATTGACAGTAAGATAAGAAAATATTTTTTGAGTATCTGTATTTTCTTCTAGGGCATCTTTTAGGGAGGCGGGTATGTTATATTTCTGTCGTACACTGTTATATTTGGCACACTGTATTATAAAATGTTTTACCGTTACATTTGACTTTAATTTTTCGGTCCTTCAAGTAAGAGTATATTTTAGTTAATAGATGTATGATCTCTGCTGCTTGTTCTGTATATATTTTGGCGATACTCAACGGATCTGGTGAAACCTAACAGTTTTCAAAAAATCTAATAACTGTTCGTAAGTTACAGGATATTTATAGTTTAGGTTATCAAATAATTTTTTAGTGTAACTTAGAATTTCTTCTATTGCTTTTATTTGGTTTGATATTTTTATTTTCTTCTCTATATTTTTTGGTGTTAAGAAAGTAGGTTCTTCTGTAAATGTAGTAGCTGATGAAGAGATTTGGGATATTATGCATTTGTTTTCTTTTTTTTTTCTGTGCATTGTCTCATTTTCTAGATCCATTTTTAGGTCGATTGTTGTTTGTGAATCTTCTTTTGTTGGGTGTATGTGTGGTTAGTGGTTGAAGTTTTTTGTTGTATGCTTTCTTCTTTTGGTTGTTATTGATGAGTGTTTTTTAGGTATTTTGAATTGGTAGATTAGTTGTGTTTTCAATTGGGTCTATGTTTGATGTTAAATTATCTGTTGTAATCGCAATACACATTGGTGTTGTTGAGTGGTTGTTTTCTTTACATGTTTGGCAAGCTTGGTTATCTAATGATAGGCAAAACCTGTATGTCCTTTTTAATAGGTTATTTAGTGGAGATATGTAGGTTTGGCGTCTGAAGCTCAGAAACATGCTGGAATTGTGGTGTTATGTGCCTATTCTTGGAATGTTAAAGGTGACAGAAGATTTAATCCATGTGATTTCAATGCAGATATTAGGACTAAGTGTGGGATTGAGGAACAGAAATTAGATAATAGTAATTGCTGACTGGGACTAACTAGTCTACGAGCTTGTATACATACTCTGTTATTTGATAATCTTGAACAGAAAATAATGTGGGTTGGTTGTATCTGAAGACATAAAGCGGGAAGGTAATCTTCTTGTTTGGTATTTTCAATTGCATGGAGTATAATTGCTTGTTTTCTTGATGGAAATATATTGGTGTGTGGTAATTGATTAGCTACGGAAGAATATGTAGGTGATCTATTTAATTGATTTCATTTGGTGTATTATTAGTAGTAGAAATTTCATATCGAAAAGAACTACTAATTTTTAGTTATCATTTGATTAATTGGAGTACGGTCCTGACGAAAAACCTCTGTAGTCCGTAGTAGAACGAGTTTATCTGTTCTACTTTTTGTAGGTTATCAGCTTGTATTTCGATATATTCATTAATAATAAAAATTTTTGATTGTTACGGTTAAAGTAACTTACAGTCTCTATGGAGTTTATTGTTTGATATTACACTACTGTTTATTAATAAACAATGGAACCAAAAACTTTTTAATGGTCATTTGTTATTCCCCATAGAGGCCTCAATTCGAGATAGGAGTATGTACAGTTGCTCATGACTCACCCTGTATAAACTCTCCACCAACACCCGATGGACCTTTTATTTGGTTCTAGTATACCAACGTTCTTGTATTAAGGAGATATCGAACCCCCCAAGCTACAGTTAGTTAAACAGAAGCTGCCTTACTGTGCTGAAGGTTTGCCTGTAGGGGCCTGATTGGTATCATTGAGACTTATACTCTCTATATTTTTATTTATGCACCAAACCCAAATCAACCCAAACCATTCAAACAAATATAAATTATTTTTTCTTCTTCCGATATTGGAACGAGGTTTTTTAACATGTTTGTTGACACACCGTTAGTGAATTTTATGGTATTTAAAAAACATCTTTGATAGACTTTGAACCTACAATATTAAATGCCTTAAATAGAATCTTAGTATAGATATATAGAATCTCCTATTTAAGTTTTATTTGAATTTTACCTAAGACCGGTCCCCACGTATTATGGGATATTTAAATTGACATTAAACAGAACATAGCGAGACGTCGATACTTACATTTTGGCTTCCTCTTCTCTAACAGGATCTTTGGTGTGTAAAGCACATTTTCCACTGTTTATAAATACTTTAACGTCTAATTCTAAGTCTATATTAGGTTCTTGAGCTTTCTGCGCAATTGAAGATGTATTCATGTTTCCACTTTGGAAATGAGTGGCACCCAAAACTTGGTCCGAAAAAGAGTCTGACAAAAGTGATCTAAAATATTTTAAAATAATTGTTGTTAAAGATGAAATTACAAATCACAATTTTTACCCACAGCGTCAATGCGTTAGGAGTTCACGACTACTTAATCATCTAAAGGGATGACGTATACTACATATAACTAGCTATAGAAATAATATGGATCCTAGAAAAATCCGGAATGGCCACTTTATATTAAGCATTGTCACCTCATAATGAGCAATAAATCAAAATTATGTTCTAGACAAAAATGGCAACAGAAAAAAGATCGAAAATAGTAATGCTCAATAGCTTATAGTTATCGACAAAGTTAAAAGTTACTATTCAAAATATTTATTGTAAAATTGGAAGAAATAACGTATGAGTAATTTATATAATAACGTAGATTAATGTATAAGGTCTGTTCCAAAACCTTCGTTCATAACGTCCCATCGCTCTCAATTTACTTTAGGTTTTTATTAATATCGAAAAAAAAAAAAAATGTGCGGAAACTATTCACATGATGCAAACATCCTTTGTAGATGAAAGTATGACAAAATACAGATAAAAAAGATTCAGTTGATTTAAAAATGGCCACAGGTATGTTGTCATTGACAATATTCTGGTCGACCATCCTGCACAACATCGGAAAATATCGAACTGTAGGACTTACAGATTAGAAGCCTTCAAGATATGGTTATATCGTAGAATGCTTAGAATATCATGGGTTCAACACATTTCAAACAGAGAAGTCTTGAACAGAGTAGGTCAAGGTGAAGGTGACTTAATAAGGATGATAAAAAAGAGAAAACTCGAATATCTGGGGCATATAATGAGAGGAAGCAGATACAGGATAATGCAGTTGATACTCAATGGAAAGATCGACTGAAGAAGAAGAATTGGTAGAAAGAAATACTCATGGCTCCGAAACCTTCGTCAATGGACTGGCTTATCAGCAGATGAATTATTAAATACCGTGCAAGATCAAGAACGATATCGGCAAATCGTCATGAAAGCTATCCAAGCATAAAACTTGGGCACGGTACTCAAAGAAGAAGAAGGATTTTCAATTAAAGATCTTCGTTTGACTAAAGCTTGTATTCCGACAATAATTCTAACCAACGATGTGGGAATGACACATGTGTGTGTGTGTCAATTCATTCTAAAATTGTTCATGACAACGCAGAAAAGATTCGCTTAGAAGTCACTCAAAGATTCGTTGCCATTCTGTACGCTTTCTAGCGACATGTTGCCACCTTGTGACTTTTAATATCCCTAAGTCGGTCTCAACTCCATTACAAAATTAGTCAACATTCTCAAATATATGAGTTCCAAAAACTGGTTCCTGTTCCTCATTTGCTATAGGATGGTTTCGTCTTCGTTGATGACTAGACCGACCTGTTTCCCTGCTAGGAAATAATGCTTACTCAACACCCCGCTTCCTACACCGTATTATGACAATGTCATCAGCGTATGCTTAAGGATATGATTTTTAAATAAAAAAACAGTTTCACAATGAAATTAGCTTATTTGAACTTGAATGGGGATTATTTGGAAAGAGCACCAGTTGGATGATAAATAATAAAGCAATGCTCAGTTATGAACGACGTTTGCATACCTTTGGTACATACTTCGTATTTATATGTGTCAAATCTGCTTTGTGTGTCTGCGTAAATTTAGATAATAAGTGGTAGTCATAAACTCCCATATATTTTGCGGTTACACCGAAACAATTGTTAGTAGAAAGCTATAACAGTTAGTTGGAGTATGCAGGTGTTAATATACTGTAGCATATTCAGCAGTTCTGTTGTAAAGCTAATTGCTGGCGATTTGTATCAAGCAAATGTTTATTATGATGTATATGGTATAGTCTACATTTTAATTTAATTATATATTTGTTTCAGAAATCGTTAAAATAATAAAATCTGAACAACTCTTACATATTTTGACTGTAGGTGTATACACTGGAATAAAATAGATGCGTTTAAAATAAATTACATTTAAATAATAGTTTATAAACAAGATATAACAAAGATACTCCAGTAATACATTAAAGACAGATTCATTTACTCATCAAGTCATTTAAGAGTAAAATCATAAGGAATGAATTTGTTGTAGATAGGCAATTTTTCAATAAATTTTTTATAATTAATGTTGAATATTTATCTTCTCTTTGTTTACTCGACTGGGCCTACCTTTCTCCTATTATCTTATGTTGCTATTTGTGTGTATATTTTGCTATATGTGTAAATACATATATTGTTTTTTTTAACTATATTCTCCTTGCAGTTTTCAAATAAATTAACTTTACATTTTTGTTAAAAAAGAAATTTTTTTTCGTAGATTATGTTGTGTTAACTTACAACTTTCATATTGTAAGTTAAATATACCATTTTTTGTAAACTTCGACTGATCTCATCTTCGACACCAAATAATTAGTTTTGTAAAATATTTGCACATTCTAAGCAGTGCAGTGATCATCGCACGATCAGTCTGATGACCCTACCTTAAAAATATTCCTTAAAATAATTCACAATAGAATTTACAGAAAATTGGAACAAGATATCGAAGAAACTCAGTTTGGATTCCGGGAGGGATATGAAACTAGCGAAGCACTATTTGTCTTTAACATCTTGACACAGAGGTGTTTGGATGTGAATCAAGATGTATTTGCTTGTTTCATTGATTACAACAAGGCGTTTGATAACGTCAAGAATGACCAACTTTTAGAGATCTTGAAAGCTAAACAGTTAGACACTCGCGCATAAGAATAATATCTAGTAATATAATCAGAAGGTAGCCGCACGAATCGAAAATAGCACAACAAATGAAATTCAAATTAAAAAGGAGTTAGACAAGGATGTGTACTATCACCAATGCTATTTAATCTCTATTCGAAAGAAATTATGAAGAAAGCATTGGAGGAAGAAGAGATTGGGATAAAAGTTAACGGCCAACCAATTAATAATATTAGATACGCAAAGTATACGGTTTTAGTGGCGGAGACAGTAGAAGACCTGCAAGCCATTTTAAACAAGGTAGTCACAGCTAGTGAAGCGAAAGGGTTAACAATGAATGTCAAGAAGACGAAATTCATGATTATTTCAAAAAACGAAGATTGAATGCCAACCTGTACATTCACAATAACGAAATCGAACGGGTGTACAAATATAAATATTTGGGAACAAGTGTTAATAACAACAATGACATCACAGAAGAAATAAAAACTAGAATTGGAAAGGCTCGAGCTACTTTCGTTAATATGAAGGACATTCTGGAAAGTCATGACATTAACTTAAACCTAAAAATGACATTGGTTAGATGCTACATCTTTTCGATATTGCTGTACGGAGTAGAGACTTGGACTTTAAACAAGAGCTTCTTCTTCTTAGGGTGCCTGTCCGTTCCGAACGTTGGCGATCATTCTGGCTATGATGATTTTGTTGGTTGCTATACGAAATAGCTGTGTTGAGGTCTTTCTATACCATGCTCTCAGGTTAGCAAGCCAGGACATTCTTCTTCGTCCTGGGGCTCTTTTTTCTTCAATTTTACCCTGCAAAATGCATTAAAGTAGCTCGTATCTGCCTTGATTTCTCATAATATGTCCCAAGTACTCCAGCTTACGGCTCTTCACAATGTTGACCAAATCCGCGGTTGTGTTCATCCTCCGCAGTACTTCTTCATTGGTGACTTTGTCTGTCCATGGTATCTTCAGGATTCTTCTGTATAACCATAATTCAAACGCCTGAAGTTTTGATAGAGTTTTCGCCTTCAATATCCACGTTTCTACTCCATACAGAAGCATTGAGTATACGTAACAGAAGCACTGTTACATTTGTTAAACAAGAGCAATACCGATAAACTAGAGGCTTTCTAAATGTGCATATATGGAAGAACTTTGAAAATACCTTGGACAGATAAAATAACAAATAGTGTAGTTCTTCGAAGAATGAACAAAGAACGGGAGCTGTTGATCACCATCAAGAGAAGAAAGTTGGAATATCTTGGTCATGTGATGAGAGGGAAAAAGTACTGATTGCTCCAGTTAATTATCTAAGAAAAGATTCAGGGCAAACGAAGCGTGGGGAGACCACTTATATCTTGGTTGCGCAATTTAAGAGATTGGTTCCAGTGCACATCTACCCAATTATTTAGAGCAACAGCTTCAAAGATACGAATAGCAATGATGATTGCCAAACTCCGTAGCGGAGAGGGCACTTGAAGAAGAAAATCTTGATCTTGACATTTCATTAAACCCAATCACAAAATTCTACACGTCTAACATAATCTCCAGGATGTAAATGTTCAGCTAGTGTATACAAATAAAGGGTCCAATGATGTTTCTTAAAATTCTGGGAATTGTTCGAGTCGATACCTGTAACAATTCCTGAAATTATCGTAAGGATGAATTTGGATTAGCTGCAAATTATCCCTGTATAACCGAAATTTGCTTATAACGGAAGTAGCAAATAGATGAAAATATTTTCATTAAATAGACTCTTCAGTTTCCTTTATGTCTCGAGATACTTCTAATTGGCCGTTTATCTGCAGCACGCTGTATATATATATATATATATATATATATATATATATATATATATATATATATATATATACAGCGTGTGGGCGCTACAAATTTCGATTAAAAGTAATTGCGAATACAGTTATGTCAAAAATCTGAAATTTCGAAGAGGCAAAAAATTGATAGAAGACCCTAATGGTCTTGCCAGGGCAACAACTCACAAGAATTATTCTAATCTTCCTTAGCCTGGGTGTATTTGGAGATGATCTTCATTTTTCGCTATCAGAACTGCGTTATCTGTCTAGCATACCTTCTTTATTTCCTTTGGTATTCTTTTTTCCTTTTATTTGTTTTATCGCCTCAGCCAACATTATATATAATATTGAACGCAATAGTAAAATTAATGAAATATTTTGTACATCTACTAAGTCAGGAGGCAAAAAATTGATAGAAGACCCTAATGGTCTTGCCAGGGCAACAACTCACAAGAATTATTCTAATCTTCCTTAGCCTGGGTGTATTTGGAGATGATCTTCATTTTTCGCTATCAGAACTGCGTTATCTGCATAGCATACCTTCTTTATTTCCTTTGGTATTCTTTTTTCCTTTTATTTGTTTTATCGCCTCAGCCAACATTATATATAATATTGAACGCAATAGTAAAATTAATGAAATATTTTGTACATCTACTAAGTCAGGAAATAAAAAAAACTTTTTATCTCTGCACCACAAACCTTTTATGAGTATAAAGCTATTTTTTATCTAACATGTTAATAACTTTCTACATAAATACCCCAGATAACTACAACTTTCACTATTAATGGAAAAAATGTCAGTTTGAACTATTATCTTGCATGGCAACTAGAAAAGTATTGGGTTCATTATAATCATTGAATACTTAAAAACAAATAAAACTACCAGACAATAAGAAGATCTACGTTAGCTAAGGTTTCATAAACAATGTTAACCTAACCTAACTTGATAATGAACAGAAAAAACTGACATCTCCTTTTTCTTCAAAATTAAATTTATTACCCATCGACGGATTCGTATGATGCTGGTAACTTTTTTCTGAGTGTTACTTTTTGTCCGTCAATATTTATTTGATCTACCCAATCTTCAAGTTGCGTTTCTGGTAAACTCAAATCTGAACTGGCGCTCGGTAAAGATTTTTGCCTATAATAGAAAGAATTAGTTTTATTATTAACACTAAGTTGATGTTCCTCCTGTTTCTGATAGAAAAATACATATATACTCTAAAACTAAAAGCAGCAAGGATATGCTAAAGCCAAAGCAAATATGTTTACAAGTATAATGTTTACTTCAAAATGTTAGTTAAATAGTATTACTAATACCACATTAAAACTGTGGTCAGAATATTGATTTTAGATGAATTTTCCACTTTCCAAGAGTACAGTGTCAGGAAATTCTTCGTCTGACCTCTTCTGTCTCTTACTTTTCCTTACCATTGTTGTTGATTTCTCATTACGTAACCCAGATCTAACTTTTGAGAATTTTTGCCCCTTTTAACAAAAGCTGCTCTAGCCTTCTCTATGCACTGCATTCCACGTGAATTTTACTTGAATTATTGGTTGTGGATCGATTATTAGTTGTTGAGGCACTTACTAATAATCACAAACGTTGTTTTTTTAATGGTAATGTTTCGGCCGCATTGTTGGCTCATTCTCGCTACCTTAGTAACTAGTGTTTGTAGACCTTGCACATTATCTACGATGATGATTGTATCTTCCGATTATATAATATTATTTAGACGTTCTTCATGTGTCAGTACGTCCTCAATACCCCTTCTGTAACACCCCTTTTCAATACATTTTTAAATTTTTTGAGTAAAAATTATACTGTAACATTTGTTTAGGATTGCTTTTACAAGCCTATAATTAAGCAATATAATATACAGTTTTTACAAATAACTTTTAGATTTATTTCTGAAAAATTTGTAATATTAAAATACTATAGCCAAATACATAGTGGTAAAATGATTAAAAAATACTACCCCTTCGTAAATTTTAAGTAGCAATGTCTTCAATAAAGTCATCCGCGACGTATTGACAATACTACTTAAAGTTTACATATTAAACAACTCTGCCTGGAGGTTATGAACTCGAGGCTGGAGTAGGTCAGAAGCCGCGTTCCTGCCCACAGTCGCTTTCAAGTCCAGATAAAAGAGCAGAGTTATTGGGCCAGGTTAGCATCCTACCCATTGTAAAAGAAAACAAGGCTGAAAGAACCGATATAAAGTCTCGGAACCAGACGGAACCTAAGATGACTAACCACGCAAAGAAAAGGAAAACGAGAAGGAAAAATAACTATTTAAAGCAAAGGAAAATAATAATCAACACAATAACGTACCTGAGTTAAGACAAGAAATAGAAAACAGTTTTCAGGAAGTAGAGATAGCGATAAATTCACTCAAAAATAGAAAGTCACCAGAACCAGATGGAATAACCAACGACATTCTAAACCATGGAGAAGAAAGTATGCCCCTAGAGATGACAAAATTTATACAAAAACTAATATTGCACTACAAGATACCAGACGCATGGAAAAACAGCATAATGATACCAATGTTCAAGAAAGGAGATAAAGAAGACCCCAACAATTAGAGGTACAAATCTACTGAACAACGCAATTAAGCTTACTACAAAAGTCCTAACCAAGAAAATCAATAACCTAACAACTTAATCAGATGAACAACAAGGATTTAGATTCGGTAGATCCCGAAAAAATCACAGAAAAGGCCATCGAGTAAAATAAACCAGCATATCTATGTTTTATAGACCTGACAAAAACTTTCAATCGCATCGAAGTCGAGGACGTCTTAGACCTACTGTAAAAAAGAAACATATCAATCAATATTATACAAACGATCAAAAATATCTTCTTCCACAATTGAATACAGGCAAAGATAATTAGAAAACTAACACAGTGTATACCAGCACAAAGCGGAGTCAGACAGGGTGACTCGTTAAGCCTACTTCTCTTTAATGTAATAATGGACGAAATAATAGAAGCAGTCAGTAAATGTTATGGTTAAAGAATGGGGAACAAAGAAATCCAAATATTATGATAGGCAGACGATGACGCATTAATCGCAGAGACAGAAGACGAGCTCCAAAGATTAATACACATCTTAATACAACAACTACGATGTAAAATCGAAATTGATGGGAAAATAATAAAGTACGAAGCAAGGTTTAGATATCTGGGAATAGATATAACTAGTTAGGGACATATTGAATAACAAGTACGACACCAAAGCTTAAAAGCAAGCAAAGCGGCGCGATCTCTTAATGACGCAATCTGGAAGAACAAACACCTAAGACAAGGCACAAAAACAAGAATCTATAAAGCAGCAATTAGACCTATATTAACATACAGGGCAGAGACAAGACCTGGCCCATCTAAAATGAGACGACTGCTAGAAACAACAGAGATGAAAATACTCCGACGAATATCAGGAAAAAGCATTGGCAGATCAAGAAAAATATGGTGCGATAATTTAAAGTATTTAGGAGGCTAATATTAAAGAAGAAACAGGCTTTTAAGCCTACATACAAGAAGGAAGAAGAAGAAGAAGAAGACATATTAAATTATCTGAATTGTGTGTTAAAAAATCACAGTAGTACAGTCGTCAGAGATTTGACCTCTAAAAATCATACGAACAAGCTGAATTTTGCTAAGAATATCAATTTTGGACCCCAAAAAGAGATGCAAACAATTTACCACTCTTACTAAGGCCTCCTCGCAGGGGAGGCGGTAGAAGAAATCGATTGACCAAGAATTTGTACGCCGTAGAAAAAAATGTTTCAAATAAACAATGCAGCTGAGATAATTTTGAACAGAAATGTTGAGGGGGGTTTTAGGGGACTCAACAAAATTGACCTTGTTGGTACGAATTTTAGAGGTTCAGTGGCATTTTCGTCTCTGACGACTGGAGTATAAGCTACGATGGTTTCCAAGTAAGGTGTCAACTATGCGAATGAAAGTTTGCTTTTTGTGACAAATATATTCGAATTCCTTTTTTTGAAATAATGTCTTACCAATGTGTAGAAATTACTGGTATGTCAGTAAGAAATATGTCGTTAAGAAATACACTCACCGGCAAAATTAACGGAACACCTTAAAATTGGGACATGTTAGATGTCTCGAATTTCCTAAATCTGTTGTCCGATTTTAGTGATTTTTTTAGTATGTTATAGGTATATTATTTAAGAATATCGATGTAATAATATTGTTGCTAGACAGGTCAATGTCATTTTATACCGGGTGTAACAATCCTGTTGTGTTTTTTCCTTAAAGTTCGGAACACCCTGTGGAATATTCTAGCATATATAAAATATTGAAATTAAAACTTAATTATAGCCTCAGGCTTTCTTAACATTTTCTTTTTTGATTCATTTGTTTATGTTTGATAATAAAAAAGTTAGGTACGTTAACAACTAGCCATGTTTTTCATCAATAAATCCTCATTTCTGCTTAGTTTAATAAACAAGCCTAAAGTAGGCTATGAGAAGTTAACAATTTAATACACACACCGGCAAATTTAAAGGAACCTGTTATTAATGCAATATTTCTTTATATTTGTATTTTATAGACTATATCTACATAGCTTTGAAAACTCCTTGTCACAAGAAAGTCTTAAATGACAAATTAATTTGTTTATTTGTATTGTGTTTTACATTTTACAGTCATTCTGTCTGTTCATAACAAGTACAAACTTGTGTTTAATTGAGCGCATAGTAAGAAAGAGACTTAAAAAAGCCGGTCTCAAGTCATATGTGCCAATAAAAGCTCCCAGACTCCAGAGACACCATCGTTTAGCACGACCACAATTTGGTCGAGTACATCAAAATTGGAATGATAACCACTGGAGTCAAATTCTCTTTACGGACGAGAGCCGTTTCTGTGTAAATAACATCGACGGAAGAGAAAGATTGTATAAACGCCAAGGAGAACGAAATGCCCCTTTCAATTTTACTACGACCGTACCTTTTGGTGGAGGTTCAATTATGGTGTGGGGCGGTATATGTTTGGGAGCAATAACAGAGTTAGTGGTGATTGATGATGATGGAGCATTAACAGCAGATAAGTATATCAGAGATATTCTCCAAGACCATGTGGTACCTTTTTCACCATATATTGGCGAAAATTTTATTTTAATGCAGGATAATGCGAGCCCACACGTCGCAGACTGTGTAAGATATTTCTTATTACAAGTGGGTATAACAACGATGAATTGGCCAGCTTGTTCCCCAGACCTAAATCCGATAGAGGATATGTGGGACATGCTAGGCAGAAAACTTAGGGCACGGGTTCCTGCTATTCAAAACAGAGAGGAAGTCACAATTACTTTGATTGAGGAATGGGAGAGACTGCCCAACAACTGATCGATAGCGGTATCAGAAGTATGAGAAGACGAATAACTGCAGTTGTAAGGGCTCGTAGGGGAAACACACGCTATTAAAGCCAAAAAATGCATAAAAAACCAATTTAAGTTCAAACTGTACAATAAAGTTAATGCGTTTAAAATCCGTATTTTGTTGAGTCTGACATCTTTGTGTTTTATTTCTTCTTAAACAGGTTTTATATAGTACTACCACTGTAATATAAATTCAAAATATTTCACCAACATTCGTATTATGATATTATCTAAACAGTATATAGACTAGAGAGAAAATACTCAGATTTTATGGTTGTTCCTTTAAATATGCTGGTGAAACTAAGAAGAAAATGAGCATTTATTGATGAAAAAACATGGCTAGTTGTTAACGTACCTAACTTTTTTATTATCCAACACAAGCAAATGAATCAAAAAAGAAAATGTTAAGAAAGCCTGAGACTATAATTGAGCTTTAATTTCAATATTTTATGTATGCTAGAATATTCCACAGGGTGTTTCGAACTTTAAGGAAAAAAACACAGTATGATTGTTACACCCGGTATAAAATGACATTGACCTGTCTAGCAACAATATTATTTCATTGATATTCTTAAATAATATACCTATAACATACTAAAAAAATCACTAAAATCGGACAACAGGTTTAGGAAATTCGAGTCATCTAACATGTCCCATTTTTAAGGTGTTCCGTTAATTTTTCCGGTGAGTGTATTTGCTGATTTATATTTTAGAGATATGGCACACTCATTAAAGGTTTGACGCCATAATAATAGTAAAATTTATAGAGAAAGTGAATGTAAGCACAATTGAAGAAATATATTTATATTTTAAGTTTCATTGACGAAAACCAATTTAAAAATTTAATAATTATATATTTGTTGACAGTTTTATGTGGCGTAATAAAACCCGAATAATAAAGGAATCAACAAAAATATTTAAACATTAATTTAACAGCTGCACATGTCTGATATTAACCTCTCCGAGCTTTTTAATAATTTTCTAATATATGCTACATCTTTCAATAATTTTCTAAACTTCAAAAAAATTTATTCTCTAAATATATAGCTGACGAAAGAGTCCTTAGCGATCGGTTAGTTATTTACACACTTATGCGATTATTAGTTTGTATTGAAAATGTTAATTTATACCTCATACAAAGTTATTGACTCAATATAAAAAAGGTTCGTAGAGTATATGTCTGAGTATATACCTATGAGGCACAGAGCTTGTGTAAGATTTTGCAGTTTATTTCATTAAACAAGTTTAGTATACTATGTTTAGATTTTTTTACTCTAATATTATACAATAAGTATTTCACGTAAACGAAAATAATATACTGTACCTTCCAATGGTCTGAGTATCACTGAACGTCACTCTCGGGCCAGGATCTCCAACCTTGACCCTTAAAGAGGCAGATCGTGACGGTCCAGATCTAGGTGAACTTTCATAGCTACTAGCTACGTTTGTTTCAATGCTGGTTTTTGCTATTTCTGGGCTAGAATTTATACAAAAGCGAATAAAACTATGAGAAAATCATAAAAAAATAAAATCGCTATGTACAAACACAAAAAGATGCATTGCCTAAGTAAATTTGTGATTGTTGTATGTCCATTAGAACCAGAATGTGATTTAGAAGCAGTGAGTGTACATATTATAGAGACGAAACTAATTTACAAATAAAGCATACCCTGTTTTGTTGTATATACTCCAATAAAATGGAATATAAATATAGATAGTTAATCATAAATCACCATAAGATATAAAACAGATTATTTTCTTGTATCTATTATAATACTTTGAAATCCTACTGCGAAGTTCGCTTTTCCCAAGTACATTACAGCATTTCCACATACGTTTCCACATAATTATCGATGGGATACGAATACTAGTTATTCCAAATATGTTCCAAATTGCAACTATGCTCAAGATTCGTAGATCAATTTTTAAAAGTGTCAATTTTAGTGACAATTTCATCATAATTAACGTTTGCCGTGCATTAAATTCTTCTATCCGTCTGACATAATCTCACTGTATATTACTGTAAAAAGTGTTCTCTTTCGCTCTATCTTTTCTCCTTCGTAAGGATGTAGTAGCGTTATGTAATTCCTTTGACTATTTTTGTCCAATTATCTCTCTCCTATGTGTGTTGTTCCTCTGGATCTTTTACCCGCTACGTTGTCTTTAACTATTATTCGTTCCATGCTTCGTCTTTTTCTAGTTATATGTCCAAAATATATTTACAGGTTTGTAACAGTAACTGCTAGTATATTTTGGTTGATAGTTGTAGGGAGTCTAGTTTTTATGTTAAGTTCTAGTATACGCTTCGAATCGGCTTTTTTGATAGTGATAGATGTTTCTGAAGCTAAGTGGCGATAGGAAATATTAATGCTCGAACAAGGTGCAATTTTGTGTTTTTTGTAATGTCAGTGTTCTTTGATATTTTTGTTAGTTTGACTGTTGCCGATCTGGACATTGTGAAGCGTTAACGGATCTCGTCTTCGCACCATTTACTGATAATGATGACGGAGCCTAAGCAATTAAATTGTTTGACTACTTCGTAGCTTGCCACGTTTCTTATCTCAGTTTGGTTGCTTCTGTTCCTATCGATGATCATTACTTTGTTTTTTTGTATATTTATTTTCAACCATATTCCGTACTCACCGTCCCAACTTCATAATTTGTTCCAGTTCTTTTGCTGGCATATCAGCATATCGTAAATTATTGATTTTTCTTCCTATTTCCTCCATCTTGCCATTTCTAAAAAACTTCGCATAATCTGTTCACTGTATATTTATATTGCATAGAATGGGGGATATTATACATCCCTGTCGAACTCCAGATTTCAATTTGAAGTTTTTCGAAACCACGTTATTAACTCTTACATTAGCGGCATTATTTACATACAATTCTTGTAATAAATAGATTAGATGTTCTGGCGTACCTATATCCCTAAGTATATGTCACATTTTATCCCATTTTACGTTATCGAAGGCCGTGGAGTAGTCAAAAAAGAACAAATATGTTTCTATATTAAACTCTCGGGATTTTTCTATAATTTGACGAATATTGAGAAAGGTTCCTCTTGTTCCCCTATCTGGGACGAATCGTTGTTGTTGATTGATTTTAGTTTTTTTCATTGATGAAGGTGAGGTGTACTTTGCTCGAATGGGACATTACTGCTAGTATACGGTAATTGTTGCAATCTGTCGGTGAATCTTTTTTACGTATCGGAATAAAAGTCAGCTTATCCCAGTCATTTGGTAACTTTCCGGTACTTCAAATGTCATTACAAGTTGTAATCATTACTTCAATTCCTACCTCTCCCATTTCTTTGAGTGTCTCAACAGTTATTCCATCTTCTCCTTCTACATTTCTGAATTTTAGCTTTTTTTCGCCGCCAAAAATTCTGATTTCAATTTTTATGGTTCTTTTTCGTAATATCTATTCTCTGTATTTGTCTGGGTAGTTGTTAGAGAATAGTATTTCGCAATACACCTCTGTCATACCTTCTGGGTTTGTTACGGTATTTCCAATATTACCTTTGATGATCCATATCAGCGGTTTGACTTATCTCGCAAGATATTTGACTTATAAGAAAAGTTAGCTAGAGAATATAAAAAGTTATTAACACAATATGAATTTAATGTTATTTGAAAATATACAAAATCCAACTTAACAGCAGCATAATATTTTGCAGCTTTTACAATCTGATGTTTGATACGTCAATACTTGATATAACTCCTTGATGGCTATTTTATATTATTATAATAATAATATTTCTAATAAAAATTTATAATATTACAGATGACGTCGGGACATATCCCTACTGAATAGTGTTGGAACCTTGGTAAATAATTTGGATTGTTGCAAAATATCTTAAATAAGTAAGGATTATCTAATTTACACTTCGGAAACACAGACCACAAGCTAAGAATATAGATTTAATTGTGTCGAGAATAATAATTGAGGCAATTAATATTTTTATTTTGAATGTCCTTTCGAAACTATTGGTATACTATATTTATTTAGTAATTCTTTATGTTTACGAATCAGTTCTGTAGGTCATCTTCCGATAAGCTGTTGAGCAGCTGCCTGACTCATACTAATGGCTCATATCAAGTTCCTTTCAAATGGGATTTGATTTTTAGGAACATGTAGAAGTCGCAGGTGGCTAAATCTGGTAAATAAGACCGGTGCTTAATGACTGTGACTTGGTTTTGGGCCAAATAATCCTGTACAGATTGCGCTTTGTGAGCCGCCACTATGTTTCGTGTTTTTACCCCGCAGATATTTATTTTTCTTCCTGTACCCTGCTCGATTATCGTGCGTTGGCTATAAAATTGGTTATAATAATTTTGTTGACGACAGCTCAAAAAAGGGATGCAGAGGATCTGTTCAACCATTCCCTCTGGTTTCTAAGCCATGACGTTCTTTTTCGACCTAGCCCTCTTCTTCCGCCTATCTCACATTGAATTATTAAATGCAGTATATTATATGTCTCTGGGTGATGCATAACATGTCCAAAATATTCCAGTTTGCGATTTTTAACTGTTTTGACCACTTCCGTAACTTTTCCCATTCGCATTCGCAGAATTGCCCGATACACCCAGCCCTCAAAGCTTCTAGTTTTCCTAGAAGTGTATCCGTTAAAGTCCAACCTTCAACACTATAGAAAATAATAGAAAATACATAACATCTTACTAATCTAATTTTAAATATTAAAGTAATACCGTTTCCACATAAGTAAGTGATATGTGATACTGTTGGTTCTCTGCAGTTGTTCTGCAGAAGATGTTACCTCTTCTGGTTATATTGCTGTTTTATTAACAACCATCACCTTGGTCTTTGTGGTGTTTAGCTTATGACCATATTCATCACACGTTGTAGTAATCCTATTAATCAGATGTTGAAATTCTTCGTAACTACTTGCAATTTAAACCGTGTCATCTGCGTATCTCAAATTATCACATTAAACACTTTCCAATGCTTTACTGAAAACGAACTCCGAATAAATGTTAAATATTAGTGGGACAAAATGCAGCCCTGTCTTACTCCTCTTCGTATTTAAAGCTTTTTAGAATTATTCTGGCCAATCTTGATGTTTGCACGTTGATGCCAGTAAAGATTTTTAATGATACATAGGTCTTTATCATCAATACTTACTTGCTAAAGAATGGTTTCATTTCAGTATGTTTTACTAGATCAAAGACCTTCTTAAAGTCAACGAAACACATATAAACTGGATGGCCGACACCTCTGCAACTCTACACAATAACCTGAATACTAAATAGTGCTTCTTTGGTTCCAAGGTTATTGCGGAACCCAAACTGCATCTCACTAAGTTGATCTTCTATTTTTTCGTATATCCTTAAGTGTAAAATTCGAAGAAATATTTTTAAAACATGGCTCATCAAGCTGATGCTTTAGTATTCACTACATCTTTTCGCATTTGCTTTAGGTATCGTCACAAAAGTCGACAATAGTCAATCCGTTGGTACATAGCCAGTTTCATAAATTTTATTAAAAAGATGAAGAGAGTTGTTGTTAGTCCCTGTAAAAACTCTAAATAGTAATATTAATTAACTTTCTGGTCTTGTGGTACCCATTTCATATTAGCTACACCCCGTATATCGAAGAAAATAATCAATATCGCCTTGAACTTGAGCTTATCCTCTTATGCTCTTATCCTCGATTTTTTGAGTCTCGGAGAGTTTTTCTTACGCTACATTTATTCTCACGTAGTAGTTTTGGGATCATATTAAAAAATCTATGTTTTGTCCCAAGTTACGAGCCTTGACAAGAAGTCTGAGTACTTTTCGATACATTCCAGGGTGTAAGAACATGTCTTTATAACGTACCTTCCGTTCCGAGGTTAGGATTGTCTCAAGCTTAGTACACACTTTCATCATGTTTACTTCTTCATGCAAAATTTGTCTCAGTTTTTTTATTATTGTCCACATACTCAGCAATGGCCCTAGTACTTAATGGTCTTTTCTAACTATTTTGGTACTGTTCTACCAACTAAACTCCCCCCTCTTTCTCCAACTAACTGGCTTGGAACCGCTCTTAGCGAGCATTACTGTTTGACCCGTCAGCTTTGCTCATAACTTCCATCTGCCGGTCTCCATACATGCTCCATCACTGTCACAGTATAATCCCATATAACATATATTATATGTAATATCATATATACATATTCTTATATTTAAGTGAATGGGTTTCTTGAGGGTGGTGGTATTTTACAAGATTATCTTTAATAATAAAGCCTCTCCTACGACTGATATATTAGTTGTAGCTATCTTGTAAAATAAGTCAATTTAAATTTAATATCCCCATATTAATTAATGACGACTATATTGTGCAGTTCCCATCAGATTGAGTCCACCCAATGGCACTGATGTCTCAATATAATACATATTTTGCCAATCTTACACTTAATTAATGTTATAGTTGTTTGCTTATTTTTAGTTATTAGTTTTTTTTTTAGTTATTAGTTATTAGTATTTTATTTTGATTTAGTTGTTTATTGTTTGTTTCATGCTGTTTTTAGCTTGTAGTGTTTTTCTAAACAAAGACCAATGTACTGGGACCTGATGATGGAGCATATATTGTAAGCCTTGAAACCGGTAGCCCAAATTTATCAACAATAAAAACTACCTAAGACTGTGAGTATTGATTCATTTTCCATACTAATAAATAAAATTATAACTATTATAAATAATATCGGAAAACTATCGTGAGAGATGAAAACCAAATTACCCAAAACTGTTTCTTGTCAAAGTTTAGGAATCTATTTTAATATACATCTTGCATTTAATTCTATGTTCTGGATTCTAATTAAGTTATCAAAAGTAGTATTAATAAAAGTGAAAAACTCAGACAAACAGTTAAACAATTACTTCATTTTTACCTACAATAAAACAAAAACTATACGAATACTGTTCTAAAAAATTTATCGAAAACAATGCAGTCAATTTTTAAAAAGTAAATAACTATAATCAAATAAGACCACCCGACCACAAACAGTTGATACAATTATTCATGGCTGTACCTGGATTTCCATATTTTATTTTCGTTGATCCATCTCTACATCTTGCACCCATTACAGAAATACTCTGCATTTAAGACGATGCATCCATGAGATATGCATGATCCTGCGCGAACACCACATTTAGAAAGCTGTTATTTTATTACCGCTTGCTTGTTAGAATCACTGGATAAACAACCTACCCGACGATACGTTTTTAGTTGCAAATATTATAGAATATCTTCAGTGATTGGCGATTTGGCGGATAAAGTAATCAATAGTCAATAATGTAATCAAAGTACATCAATAAGATTATTAACATCTTAACATAAATGCCACTCAAACACAACAGATAATATTTACAAAAGGAAACAACAAGTTTACAGATTAACTATATGTAAATGGGAATACACGGGACATACTCGGCATTATAAATATATTAACACTCTAAAATTGATGTTCGATGAATGAGTCTATATCGCGGTTTTAAAGAACGTCTGTTTTACTTGCGGCCAAACATCGTGTTTGAATGAAAATTGAACATGTCTTTTTTATTCTGTATTCTGAAGTTTTGTGTTACCTCGCTATAGCACACCGAAAAATAATGAAAAATAAGCGAAAGCGCTTAAGAGTTTAGGTTAAAAGTTAAATAGAAAAAAGGCAAGAATTGTCGCACTTCCATTTAATTGTTTAAGAATTTAAGAATTGTTAGTAGAACCAGTTGATTACAGAAATTATCTGAGAATGTCTAAAAAATAGCACAATTAATTGTTGTCTTTAGTGGCACCTATAATACAAAACACTATAAAGTATTCTACTTTAACATCTAGCTCAGGGGTTCCCAAACTGGAGGAGTGATGACATGTCAGGAGGGGCGCGGGACAAGTCGAAAATTAAATTAAATTTAGGTAGGCTTTCTAACATTCTTAATTAACCATGATGTTTAGAAAATTAAAACAAAACATCTGACTTTACACATAAATTTGAAATCGAATGCTTGAAAGAATGTAATGTGAGCCGTTCAATGTGGCAATAGCGCGCATTTGACAACCGAGCTTTTCCAAGCACTGCCTCCCTCCTTCCTTCCCTCCACCAGAAGCAAGCCAGCTAACCGCGGCTAATCAATTGTGACTCAGTGTTTGAGGTACCTCGGCCTAGCCTGCAACAATTTTTGCATTATAAAAGCGTACGTGTTGTGAAATTTTAATTGTCGTAGTTGACTTTTATTGATTTCGTTGATTTGAGTGAGAGAAGTTATTGTAGTCAAGATTAGCTCAGCAAAGGAACGCAAGTATAATGATGATTATATCAAATATGGGTTTATTTGTATGCGTAAAGATAATGTCGAACATCCTCAGTATGTAATTTGCTATGAAGTATTAAGCAATGATGTACTGAGATCTAATCGTCTTGAAAGATATTTGTCATCCAAACATAACTGTTTTGGGCAAACTCAAGGAATTTTTGCTTCAGAGTCTGAAAATTTAAAACGCATGAAGTTTGTTAGTACTGGTTCTACGGCTCAGTCATCTGAAAAAGTGCTTGAAGCTTCATAAGAGCTTTCACTTCTGATTGCTAAAGAAAAGAAGAGCCATATTATTGGAGAAACGCTTGTTAAACCGTGTTTGTTAAAGGCAGTTGATTATTCTTGCAACGCAGAGTAAGCAAAAGTTATCTCAAATACCTCTTTCTGACAATACTGTGAAACGTCGCTTTGATGATATGGCCGAAGACATACAAAACCAGGTAGTTGATGCAGTAAAATAATCGCCATTTTTTGCTATTCAGCTAGACGAGAGTACAGATACAGTACAATTTTCTCAGTTAATTGTTTATGTTCGGTATATTGAAAACGAAAGAATGAAAGACGATCTACTCTCTTCTACAGAGTTAAAGATCACGACAAAAGCTATTGATGTTATGAAAGCAGTGTCAGACTTTTTTGACAAACATAAACTCTCTTGGCAAAACCTGATTGGTGTATGTATGGATAGCGCGCCTTTAATGCTTGGTTCTCGCTCAGGGTTTGTACAATTAGCAAGAGAGAAAAATGCTGATGTAACTGGGATACATTGTGTTATAGATCGACAAGCCTTGACAGCAAAAATTCTTTCAAATGAACTGAATGCTGTCTTAAAGTTGTGTATTAAAGTAGTCAATTACATAAAAACAGTGCGTTTTCATTCATGTCATACAGACGTACGATAATCGCTCTCAAAACGAAACATGCTGGCAAGATTATTTGACCTTCGAGATGAAGTAATCACCTTCTTGGAACAGCAAAAGCAAAATGAACTAAGCGTGGCATTCAAAAAACATTGTACCTAAGTAATATTGGCCTATTTATCAGACATCTTTGACTCGTTGAACAGCCTTAACCTAAAACTGCAGGATGGAGACTCAAATATAGTTACTCATCGTGATGCGATCAAAATTTATATTGAGAAATTGCAACCTAGTAGGCGTAAAATATCAGCAAACCCCTGCAATTATTCGAGTTTCCATAAAGTAGAGTCAATCTCAGAAGAAACACGCTTCAAGGACATTTATGAAGGATCAAGTCTAATTGAAGGGCTCCAGAAATATTTCCCAGACACTTGTGACGATAGTATTTTCAGAATGTCAATTGACCCATTCCATGTCAACATGTCTATGTTGACTCCCTGCAGAAAGCACCTAAAGAAGATGCTTTGCAAATAAAACATGATTCCTCTGCTAAATACAACTTGAATATTATGGACAAACCTTCATTTTGGTTAAAATATTTCAAAGTGTATCCTAGTGTATCACGGGAAGCTCTTTGTTTATATTTGCCTTTTTCAAGCGCCTATTTGTGCGAAAAAGGATTTTCAACACTTGTGACAATTCCAACACACGCTTGGCAACACTTGTCCCAAAAACAAAGTATCGGAATAAACTGGATGCTGCTAGTGACTTGCGTTGTGCACTTACTAAAACTCAGCCACGAATAGGCATACTAGTAAAGAAAATGCAAGCACATCCATCTCAGTAACCAACCTAATCTATATTTCTTTTATTAATAATTTTTGTATTTTATAAAAACTGATATTATTTTATCTGATGGCAGCATAAATAAATGTTTTGTTTTCTATGTAACACTTATTTGTTTTTGTTTTATTCCTAGGCCCATACAAGTTATTGCTAAGGGGTGGGGAGCGCGAGAAACTTTCATTTCAACAAAAGGAGGCGTGGTACAATAAAGTTTGGGAATTCTTGATCTAGGTAAACTTTGGGAAGGACTATTTTAAAGGCATGGCGAGGTATCTGCTGTGTATTAAAAACGCAGTTTTACATGACGAGCCAATTTAAATCCGCGGTATTGCAATGATACACTGGTTAGCTTTACACACGAGATATAAAACCGCGGTTTTACTCGCCTGTCGATCATGGCCTAAATGGACGATAGCCTTCAATACAAACACGAGGTATTGTTTACTGCTACTTGTTTAATAATATTCAATTCTATCTCGAAGTTGTTTTTTGACATAGGAATTTATTAATCTATGTAAGATGCTATGTTAGGCTGCCAATTTTTGTTGTGTAGAATGAAATACTTAATTGTGTATAGTCGTATTAGTATTGGTAGGTAGGATTCTGTTCTGTTTCTATTGTAAAATCAATATGACTATGAAGTGAATTAATATACGATAAGAATTGGTCAAGTTGCCTGTCAGTTCCTGTAAAGTTTTTATATTGGTGACGATACTTGGGCGATGTACTAGTATGCTCTAAGTGTTGAGATACGTAAAAAAATACTTTATAGAATGTGGTATAATAAAATTTAATAAAAAATTTAATGTATGAAATTTATGATTAATGTCACTGGCGCTATCATCCGCTAAGTTAATAATACATTTTATTATACATTTAATAATACATACATACATACATTAATAATACATATCATTTATATTTTTCGGAAACTATTTTCCATTTATCATTCATTTATTATTATACGACTAAAAGAATCAAATATGCAAATATAAGATATTACTACAAAATATTGTTATATTTATAGTGTTTTAACTACTCGCAATACATACTGTCCTACTGTATACCTGAATTGTTGGTTTAAAAAAATCTAACAATCAGTTTACAAGTGGGTAGGTATCGTTTATCTTAATTGGAGATTATAAAAATAGGATATAACATTTCCGTACATTTAAAGCTTTTGACGAAATAATGAAAGAATACGAAATAAATACGAATAAGGTAAAACTGGTAGAACTTTTGAACATAAAAGGGCGATTAATAATAGAAGAACAAATTCTACCATCACTTCTTATAGAAGCCTTAAGCTATCTTTAATAAAATCTATGGAAATCAACAAATTAAAAAATACGGACATAATTCTGAATAACCAACAGACAAATCGTTCTCTACTCCTTAACTTATTCAGTTAAGGAATAGAAAGTGTAAACATATACCAAAAATAGATTACACTCTGGCCGAAACAGCTGCAGTGATATTAATTTAATATAAATTTTGTGTGTTGAAAACAAAAGTTTTCAGTGTTTTATTGTTAGATAAAATGAAGTTCCATCAAGTAACGGTCGAATCCATCAATTAAATAAGAACAGTTTTGGTTCCATTTCTTTAAATGATTTAGATATTTAAATAGAAATGTGTTATCTTGATCTTTCGACGGCCATATTTTATATATGAATTAATCATTGTGGCACTAACAAGATTGCAGTAAATTTAGAATCATGAAAAAAATAATAAATAGCATTATCTTTATTAACGTTGACTGCATTGTATCTAGATAAAATGTTATTCTCTACAATATTTATTAAACGGACAAAAAGCTGATTAACGTTATTCATATTATTCGATAACAATTATTACCTTAAAGTATGTGTAGTGTATTAGCAACAAATATGAAGCATTATTTAATTGTATTAGACAAAACGAGACATATCTGTGAAACCACATGCTATGAAGAAAAATACAAACCTCTCGTTACTGTCATAATGGGAACTAGGAACTACTACTAAAGACTTTGACCTAAAGAAAGTAAGAAAACGAAACGGTGAAAGTGCAGAAAATAAATCAAATTTATATATTAAAAAAAACACGATATTTGGTATAGTTTTAAAATAAATGAGGTACCTGTCTCTTCCTTCGGGCATAGCACTAGGAACAACGAATGATTTGGACCTAAATGTTGTAGGTTTTGAACCCAAACCAAATTTTCCTTTGATAGATGAAGCCCTTACGCTTTGCCTTCTTAGTTTTTGCAACATGTCCCTATAATAAAAGTATATTAACCAAATAATAATAAAAACTATTTTAATTACAAACCTTCTGAAATCTTTATATACCATAGTTTCCAACTCTTGCAATCTTCTCATTTCCATTTCTATAGTACCATGTGAAGCGCCTAAGGACCTTAAATCGTTAATAATTTTTGCTTGTTCGTTCATTTCCTTTTCGATAAGTTTCGACCTAATTTTGTTGTCTATATTTGGATCGAACATAAACGCAGGTAAAATGCTTTCCTGTGAAGCTCTTGTACCATCGCCAGGTTCATTGTCATCGCTGTCATAGTCTAATGGAATTCCAGTTTCCTCAGCACCTGTCAGCATTGTTAAAGTATGACCCAATGCCGATAATTGCTTACCCACGTTTGTATCTAAATGAATGTCAACGCCTTCCATCTGCCATTGTACATTGAGAAACCATTTTGCATTTTCTACAAATATATTTATAGTTTTATTGAAAAAAGTTTAAAACACTTTTTAGACAAATATTTGATACAACTGTGTTTCAAAAAGACTGTTGCTTACTGGATAACGTAAGCTTCAAAACCCCAAATTCCAACAATATCAATCAAAACAACCCTCTCAAATTCAGAGAGTAGCTCTTGAAGATTCGTGGTCATCACTTAAGCCCGGTCGTCCAGTTAAACAGTTCCACGAATTAAGTGAAAGGAGCAAGCGGCAGAGAACTGAAGAAATACGGGCTTGCGTACCTGTCGAGGAGTTGACTTTCGCTGCGCGTGTAAGTCAGGGTACTTCCGGGAATAAAGATGCTTCAAAGATGATTAAAGAAATAACTTCAACACCGACGAAAGCCAAGAAGATCAGAAAGATAATTTCGTCTAAAAAAGACCACGTGGAGATGAAATATACCCCACAGGAAGCGTTATCGTTATTTGTAGAAGGTAACTTCACGAGAAACCAGTGGACCTTATTACAAGTCGGACAGAAGTACATCTACCCTTGTTCATCTTTGCTGCAAAAGGCAAAAAAAGAGTGCTACCCAGATGAAGACAAAATAACTGTTACGGAGACCATTTTTAATGTTGAACTACAAGCGTTGCTGGATCATACGGCTTTGCGCTTCATCCAATATTTAAAAGAAGTCATTACATGATACTGAAAAGTAACACCTACTTTTAATATCAAAATGGGGATGTGATGGGTCTCACCAAACTCAATTTAAGCAAAAATTTAAAAATGTCGCAGATGATGATTCAAATATATTTATGAGCTCGATTGTTCCAGTGAGGTTGGTTGTTTCTATTGATGGCAAAGCAATAAAAATCATTTGGCAGAATCCTACTCTTTCTTCGGTGAGATTTTGCAGACCTATCAGAGCTCGATTTGTCCACGAAACGAAAGATGAAAGAATAAATAGAATACATCGAAAATCAGGCAAAATATCTTATAGAGACTAAAGACAGTGCAACATCAGTGAAAATCAGTCACAATATTTTGCTGACAATGGTGGACGGAAAGGTTTGCAACTCCGCAACGGACACAGCATCAACTATGCGATGTTATATTATGTGGTCAGACATCAAAAGATTTTAATAAATTAGAAATAGGTGCCATTAAAAAAGAATCTTTACAGTTTGGGCTCTCAGTACTCCATGCCAGAATACGCTTTTTCGAATTGATATTGCATTTAGCATATAAAGAACCCATAAAAAAGTGGCAGGCCCGTACACCAGAAGACAAAAAAATTATTAAGGAAACAAAGAGAAAATTCAGAAATGTTTTAGAGCTGAAATGAGTCTACTTGTTGATATTCCCAAAGCAGGCTATGGAAATAGTAATGATGGAAATATGTCTAGGAGGTTTTTTCAAAAAACAGAATGCTCTTCTCGCATCACAGGCATCTACAGAGAATTAGTTAACAGGTTTAAAGTGATTATTGAGGTAATATCAAGTGGTCATGAGATTGAACCCCAAAAATTTGAAAATTATGCCCAAGATACTGCCAAACTATATGTCAAATTGTACGGCTGGCATCCAATGTCCCCTACAGTTCATAAAATCCTAATACATGGACCGCAGGTGATGGAACGAACAGACAATTCTGCCAATAGGGCAATTGTCCGAGGAGGCCGCTGAAGCACGTAATAAGCATTTTCTAAAATATCGGGTGGACTTTTCACGAAAATTTTCAAGAATTGATTGTAACAGAGATGTTTTAAATAGATTACTTCTGACATCTGATCCTTTGATCAGTTGTAGTCGGTCAAGTAGTTTGAGCAAATATGTAAAAATATTATTTAAAGTGATTTTTAAACTATAAAAACCACATCTACGTATTTTGTTCATAATTAAAATATTTAATTTGATGATTATTTTTACATCTAATGAATGTACTTACCATTTGGCTGTTTGGCAGCTATAGTTCGACTGCAGACCTCATACGTTCCTTCGCTTACCACACACAGGTTCATTATTGACGAATCTGTCATATCTGGTTTCCAGTCATCCAAAGAGTTTTCAAAATCGTCGGCAAATCGGAGACAAAGGTTTGTAAACTTACCTTTGCTTACAAGCGAACCAGAATTACATGCTGAAATATAATTATACTGTAATCACTAAATTGAGTATCAAAACTTATCAATAAAAACATATAAAGTCTACATCTTCTGAAAAGTAAATAATGCGCCCCAAACAGTGTTTTAAATTCCAACAAAATTTTTTAGAGTTTGAAGAAATGTTTAAAAAAAAAATGGATGTGTAACTGAGTGGGATGTGTTCGAGAAGCCATTCCTTGACCTTCAGATAGCTTCCGCTTCCTTACAATAAATCACTTCCGACTTCCGATTCCCCACTCTTACAATCTCATCACATAACTCAAAGAAAAAAGTAGTTCTCAGTAATTTCTACCATACATAAAAAGTCTAGTTTAGCTCTCTTTTTCCCTTCTCTTCTATTTCTCTTCTCTTCTCTTTCTCTTCTCTTTCTCTTCTCTTTCTCTTCTCTTTCTCTTCTCTTTCTCTTCTCTTTCTCTTCTCTTTCTCTTCTCTTTCTCTTCTCTTTCTCTTCTCTTTCTCTTCTCTTTCTCTTCTCTTTCTCTTCTCTTTCTCTTCTCTTTCTCTTCTCTTTCTCTTTCTCTTCTCTTTCTCTTCTCTCTCTCTTCTCTTTCTCTTCTCTTTCTCCTCTCTTTCTCTTCTCTTTCTCTTCTCTTCTCTTTCTCTTCTCTTTCTCTTCTCTTTCTCTTCTCTTTCTCTTTCTCTTCTCTTTCTCTTCTCTTTCTCCTCTCTTTCTCTTCTCTTTCTCTTCTCTTCTCTTTCTCTTCTCTTTCTTTCCTCTTTCTCTCTCTCTTCTCTTTTTTTTCTCTCTCTCTCTCCTTTTTCTTTCTTTCTCTCTCTCTCTCTCAGGACACAGGACCTCTGTTAACAGCAGATCATCGGAGACAACATTTACACTTCGCTCGGGAACATCTTCCTTGGGATGTTGATGATTGTAGTGCTGTTCTTTTCACTTATTAATCAAGATTTAACAGATACTCATCAGATGGGCGGCCTAGGATATAGAGAAGAGCTGGTGAACATTATCAGCAATGTTGTTTTACTTCGATAGTTCAATTTGGTGGAAGTGGATAATGGTGTGGGCAGGCATTTCTCTAGAGACTCATACAGAACTTGTTACAATTCAAGGGGGCAATTTGAACGCTCGACGGTATATTCAGCAATGTTTGGAAGATTATGTAGTGCCACTTTTCCCATTTCTTGGAGAAAACTTTCGTCTGATGCAAGATAATGCTCGTCCGCACATCGCAAGAATAACACGGGATTACTTGGATGAAGTTGGGATTCGTTTATTACCATGGCCCCCAAGAGGTGCAGACTTAAAACTAATAGAACAAGCGAGTGATATTCTGTGACGTCGTATTCGACGTGGCCACGGTGAGTTTGAAACCATGAATGATTTGGAGCAAGCAGTTTGTGACGAATGGGAGCAAATCCTTCAAGCAGATTTTGCTGAAATAAATCCGAAGTATACCTGATCGAATGAGAGCAGTAATTATACCTCGTGGATGTAATACACTCTACTGAATATCGTTTTCCATAAAACATGTTTATATTTTTCAAAGATTTTTAAATTTTTTGAATTGTTTATTGTTTTTTCTGTGTAAAATTCTTAAGTTGTAATAAATTTGACTTTTAATTTTGTTTATGATTAAATACTCAATTGGGAACATTTAAAACCTTTTTAAACGCCAGTTTTTAGGACAAATCTGAGTGTCCGATTAATTTTGCACCATAGTGTAGTTTTAGAGATGACTGCAATATGTAACAACAAGCTGCAGTTTTTATTGAATATATTCTGAAAACTAAACACAATAACAAAATTGGAAATACTTTATATTAAATTAGAACGAACTAATAACGATATTTATAAACGAAGAAGAATATATAAGAAAGTCTGAGATCGTCTAAAAATTCATGAGATCCATTGTCGACTCCAGAAATTTAGGACATTTCTTGCAGATGTGGTTCAATATACATTGCAACAACAAAACGCGTTGTAAATTAACAGTTGAAACAATTGCTATAACATCTAAACATCGCAGTACTACGGAATACAAAACCTCACCGGAAATGCACCTAAATTTCCAATTCAGATTGGGACCAATCGACAGAACGCGAGATATAAACGATCGTATCAAATAAAAAATCCAATCGTTGTCGCATCGGGTTTGATAATATCTAATGCATACGCACACGAAACGTCGGGAAGAGATCATTATTGATCACGGCCTATAATTCCGTAAATCAATATATTATTACATAACACTGGCCATGAAAACCTATAATCGAAAAATATTTTTGTTAATTCAAACATAGTAATAAAAAGTAATTAGTAACTTATATTTAAATTCATATATACCTGATATACTAGTATTCTCCAAAGTAATAACGACCGCTCCTCTATTATCGTCATAAACGTTTCGTTGACTCCAGTTAGCTAATGGTAGAGGATTAAGTGGAAGACAGATTCCCATGTCCTCAACAGTAAGTTGTAAAAACAAGGTACCAACATATGGCCCACTAAGTTGACTAGTTAATTGTCCCAGTTGAAATTTTTCATACACTTGTTGAGTTGCATTTAGAACTTCTTTATTCAAATTAGCTCTTTTTTCGTTCCAATAATCGTAGGCGTTTTTGTAGTTTAGCCATACCAAAATAGCTTTGTCTACTGCTACGGGTTGTACGTAAATAAGCGGTCGTTTCAGCGTAATAAGAACAACTTCTTTGTCTTCACCCTCAATTAGTTCATCCTTAAAACGAAAATAAATTATGATTCAAAATATTTTTAAATAAGCAGTGGTTACTAACTTGAAAAGCATTTCTAAGAGCGATTCTTGTGTTAAAGAAAGCTACTGGTTGATATTCTATATCTGCTTCCTCAAAGACAGCATTCCGTATCAGTTGACCCAAAGAAAGGTTTAAATCAACTTGAGCTTTTCCAAAAAGTCTAGTACTTGAATTTTTCTTTGTCGAACCAGATAAATTTTGAACTCTGTTGGAAAGTTCTAAAACAACAGCACCTGAAACAATAATGTAAGTTTACTAACGAACCAATGTATTAATTTTTATTTCATACCAGTCTCCAATCTTACAGCTGAACTTCCTGCTGTAGTCGCGGTTAATTGCATCCTCTGCATTTTAATTACTAATGAAAATAATAATCTGGTCACACTGGAAGCTTCTTCAGAATCTTCCAACCATATCGGTACTGGCCTTTCTCCACCATAAACTTTTTGTACAACTTCGTTAACCTCCTAGAACAATGCAAACCATGTTTAATAGAAAGTTACGACCTTGTAACAGTGTGACAAAAATATTTTTTTCAAAGGTTTGTATTTACGATTTCCGAAAGTGGAGGTGTAGGTAAAGCAACTCCAATTTTGCAGTAGTAGTTAATTTGCAGTAAATGTTTAATCGATTTTATTATTGTCGTACATAACCTCGAAAATCGATATGTCTAAGTGAATATATTCAATTAAAGTGCTTTACAGCGTAAATAAGCTTACATGGACGGTATTGTAACAAACAAGCAGAATATTTAATTATTTAGAAAACAAAAGAAAGCAAATAACAAAACAAAAAGCCATGGTAAAGTTAGCTGATAAAAACATTGTCAAATTGTGCAAAATATTTGATATTTGTAGTATTCCGCAAGGTCATCACTAAAGATGGATATCAGTGAAAAGTTAAAAATAGTGACAAAACTGATACTCCGAATACCTGTGAACAGAGAAAGAAAAAATTAAAGAGGTTGAAGTCAGTGAATCGATGCGACAAGGGAACTCATTCTCATCGATGTTGTTCAATATTATTCTTGAAGAGAGATCATAAGGGAAGCAGAAATTCCCAACGAAAACATTAACAGGATCTAACATTCGCTGGTGATCTTGTAGTGCTATCTAGAAGTAAAACGGGGAATTAAAGGCATTATTAAACTGACAAGAAGAAAAAGAAACAATGAAAGGACATAAATAAAGTAAACAATAAATTTGTGGAAGGCATACAAGGATAATCTTCTTCTTCTTCTTCTTAAGGTGCCTTCTCCATTACTGAAGGTTGGCTATAATTACAGCAAATTGCTCTCTATTTTGAGCTGTACTTAGTATCGAATATGAGTCCATGCCTGTCCAGTCTCTTACATTCTTCAAGCAGGGGCATTTTCTTCTTCTTGGACCTCTTATTTCCTCCACTGTCCCTTCCATTATAAGTCGTAGGAAGTTGTATTTTTCTGCTCTGTAAATATGTCTTGGATAACTCGTTTTTCTGTTTTTTACAATACTTAGGAATTCTCTCTCGGTGTGTGAAGGGGTAGTGAAGCGCAATATATGATGCCGTATCCTGTTGGCGTCACTTAGCATCTCCTACTCAATTCCTATCTTCACGTCCAAGCTGGTACACACCGGTAACCTGAGCAACACCACTGGAGATTGGGTAACCAACCCCCAATGGAAGGTGGGGTCAGGGCTGACGAAAAAGGGAGTCTTGGTCCTCCGACGAATAGGGGGTTGGACTGAAGGTTAACTACCTTCTCCTAGAAAAACCATGAGTTATGAACGTTCAAGGAAGAAAAGCCGGACTGATTAAACGACGACGACTGTGCGAGAAAAAGGAACACGATTTGAGGGTTGCGACATGGAATGTTCAAACATTGTACAGATTAGGGGCTCTCCAAAATCTCTTAAACGAACTAAGTAGATACAAAATTGACATAACTGCCTTACAAGAAATGAGGTGGATTGGAAACAATATTATGGAAAAAAAGAGCCATACCATTTTCTACAGCTGCGCTCCTAAAGATCACATATTGGGCACTGGATTCATAGTTAACAAGAGGGTAAGACATATAATAAAAGACTTCAGAGCCATCAGTCCCAGAATGTGTATTTTAAGAATTAAAGGACGTTTCTTCAACTACAGCCTAATTAATGCGCATGCCCCCACAGAAGAAAAAGAAGAGGAAGTCAAAGAAGAGTTTTATGATGAATTAGAGTCCGCATACCAGTCATGCCCAAAAAGTGATATAAAAATAATTTATGGAGACTTAAACGCAAAAGTTGGAAGAGAGCAGCAATTCCAACCCACAATAGGTAAGCACAGTCTCCATGAGCAATCAAATGACAATGGCAATAGGTTGGTAAACCTAGCAAGATCACTTAACATGGTGATTGCCAGCACATACTTCGCTCGAAAAGATATACACAAAGGCACCTGGAAATCACCAGACGGACTTACAGTTAATATGATAGATCATGTTATTGTAGACTCAAGACACCAATCGAATATAATAAACGTCTGTACCAGAAGAGGGGCAAATGCGGATTCTGATCACTACCTGGTCGAAAGTAGGATAAGGGCTAGAATTTCAAACATCAAAAAGGAAAGAGGCTCTAAACATGAACGATACAATATAGAAGGACTCAAAGAAACAAACAAAAATAGAGAGTACAAAGAAAATATAAGCATCAAACTAGAAAACAGACTAAAACATGAAAACCTAAATGAGGAATGAGAAGAGTGCAGAGAAATCATAAAAGAAACAGCTAAAGAGGGGTTGGGCATGGAAGGTAAAGAAAGAAGAACAAGAACGAATCACTGGTTTGACGAAGAATGTCAAACTATAACAGAAAGAAAAAACAGAGCATATCTACAGATGCAACAGAGGCACAGAACCCGACAAGCAGAGGAAGAATATAAACAACTACGTAAAGAAGAAAAGAAAATTCACCGAAGAAAGAAGAGAGAATATATCAACAAAGAACTTCAAGAACTACAAGAACTAAGTAAACCAACAGAGACAAGAAAATTTGACCAGAAACTCAACAAAAGCAGAAAAGAGTTCAAACTGAGAACAACGATGTGTAAAGATAAGGAGGGTCATATATTGACAGAACAGCAAGAGATACTTAGAAGATGGACAGAACATTTTAAGGAAAAGCTTGGGGTGAATAGGACGGAGATGAACCCTGATATACCGTTAGACCAAGCAGACAACAGAGAAAAGAGTCCACCAACAATAGCAGAGATTAGAACAGCAGTGGACAAATTAAAGAACAATAAATCACCGGGATCGGATCAAATATCATCGGAGCTACTGAAAGAAGGAGGAGACGCATTACTTAAAGCCATACATGAGCTGATAAGAAAGATATGGTTGAATAAACAGCTACCAAAGGAGTGGAATAGCGGCATTATTGTACCACTACATAAAAAAGGAAACCAGTTGGAATGTGAAAACTACCGTGGAATCACGCTGTTGAATGCGGCATACAAAATAATGTCCAACGTAATGTATGAAAGACTTAGACCATACGCTGAAAAAATAGTTGGCAAATACCAATGTGGCTTCTGTAGACAGAAGTCAACAATAGACCAGATATTTGTTCTGCGACAGATCCTTCAAAAAACAAGTGAATATAACATCGACACACATCATCTCTTCATAGACTTCGAAAGCGCATATGACAATATAAACCGAGAATTCCTAACAAAAGCAATGAAAGAATTTAATATACCAACACAGTTAATAGAATTGATAAAAGAAACACTAAAAGTAGAAAGTAAAATCCGGATACAAAACGAATTAACGGAAACAATAGATGTGAAGAAGGGACTACGCCAGGGAGACGCTCTATCATGCATATTATTCAACATCATACTTGAAAAAATAATAAGAGACACAACAGTTAATACCCGAGGAACAATAATTAATAAAAGCGTGCAAGTACTAGCATTTGCAGATGATGTTGACATAATCGCAAGATCAAGAAGAGAAATGATAGAGGCATTCACTCAAATAGAACGAGCTGCAAAAAATCTCTCAAAATCAAATCTCTTAAAATCAATCAGACAAAAACAAAATATATGCCTGCAAATAAAAACGCACAAATAAGGCAGCTGTAAAATTTAACAATAGGAGAATACAACATTGAGGCGGTAAAAAACTTTACATACTTAGGATCCCTAGTTACGTCTGATAACAACGTTGCAGAGGAAGTGAAGAGGAGAATATTTATTGCCAATAAATGTTACCATGGCTTAATTAGGCAACTAAGATCAGATAACGTCTCCAGAAAAACAAAATGCCAAATATACAAAACCTTAATAAGACCGGTACTCACATACGGTTCAGAAACCTGGACACTCTCTAAAAGGGAGGAAACGTTATTAGTCACCTTTGAAAGAAAAATCTTGCGACACATATATAAGGGCACAAAAGAAAACGGGATTTGGCGGAGAAGGTATAACTTTGAACTATACAACATATACCAGGATCCGGATATCATAACATTCATTAAAATGGGAAGGCTACGTTGGATTGGACATGTGGAAAGAATGGAAGAAGGCGAAATACCAAACAAAATATTCAAACAAGTGCCAGTAGGAAAAAGAACAAGAGGAAGACCGAAGCTGAGATACGTAGAACAAATAGAAAATGATATAACAACATTAAAAATTAAAAACTGAAAAAAAAAGCACGAAACAGGTCAGAATGGAGAAGAATCCTTGAACAGGCCAAGACCCAAAAAGGGTTGTCGAGCCAGTGATGATGATGAGGAATTCTCTCTCAGTACCCATTCTTCTTAGCACCTCGTTGTTGGTCACGTGCTCTTTCCAAGAGATCTTCAGCATCCTTCGAAAAACCCACATCTCAAAGGCTTCTATACGCCTCATACTTGTAATTCCGAGAGTCTATGTTTCCACTCTGTATAGCAATATGGAATAAATAAACATTTTTACAAATTGGTATCGGATATCCAACGATAACGTAGGGTTTGTTAAGAATTTTTTCATTCGTTGAAATGCGGACCTAGCATATTCTATACAAGCATGTATTTCGACCTCGTAGTCAAGATCATTGGTTATCCAGCAACCAAGATACTGGAATCTTTGTACTGATTCTATATGTTTGTTATAGATACGAATATTAATATCGACATTTGGTGCACGTGTAACAGCCATTACTTTTGTTTTATTTGTGTTTATATTTAGTCCCAAGCTATCTCCCTCTCTGGTTATGACATTCAAAAGTCGTTGTAAACCCTCAGCACTGTCCGCAATAATGACGGTGTCGTCTGCGTATCTTAAGTTGTTTATGTATTCTCCGTTGATTTTTATTTCTTCTTCAATATTTTCGAGGGCATTCTGAAAAGATCTTTTCGAAATATATATTAAATAACAGTGGAGAAAGTACACAGCCCTGACGAACTCCTCTTTTTTTGGCAATTCTGCTGTCAGACGATTGTCTATTTTGATCGATGCCATTTGATCCCAATATAGTTTTTTAATTAAAGTGCTACGGTATTATGGTCTGTTTTACTTAATCAAACGCTTTTTCGTAGTCGATAAAACAGAGAAACACGTATTTTCGCATTTTTGTAGTATTATCTGGAGGCCAAATAATGCCTCCCTTGTACCAAGCGAGAAAATGGCTCATCAGGCTAATTAAAATGAATTAGGCATCTATTTGCTTTATTTTTCTTGGATACAGGTATAAATGTCGATCAAAGCCAGTCTTCTGGGAAGATTCCAGTGGTATATATTTTGTTAAATAATAGTGTTAACGTCTGAAGATTTTCTTCATTGATAAGCTTTATCATCTCTACGTATACTTTATCTAGAGGCTTTTCGTGGCTTTGCCGTATTGATTGTTTTTGTAACTTCCGATGTTAATATATCAAGTATTGTTTCTTGTACTATATTCATTTATGGTTCTGTTCTCTCGTCATCAAACAGATCTTTTGTATGTATTTTTCCCACATACCTCCTACATTTTCTGGACTAGATACTATTTGATTGTTATCATCTACTAAAATTGTCGTAGTGATTTTTTTCTTCACATTTGTGACTTTTTTAATCTTTTTGTGTGCATTAAAGTAGTCATGCTTTTTTAGTAAATCTCCCAATTCCTCACAGTTGCTGCTCATCCATTCTTGTTTGGCTTTCCTGATTTTGCTTCGGATGATTACCTGGGTTTCTTTATTAAGCACAATATCTGCCAATAATAACTGCAAAGGTTACAAGTTAATATTTAGAAAGATTTGAATACTTAGAAGCGACATTCACCAGGAGACCTGATATGCAAGAAGACATGCCTTGCGTCTTTGAAAGACATTACTAAGAATTAAAAATGTATATGTGTACATAGTTGCTAGTGTACTTGGATAGCTTAGCTAGTTGCTACTTGGAAATATTTTTTGGTATATTGGTTAACTTTGTTATTATGTTATCATTTGCTATGTTATTGTTATTATGTTATTATTATCACTTGCTAATATCTTTACAAATTAATTAAACTACTTACTTTCATAAATACTTTCTGAACAAAAACTAGATGGTTTAAAAGATCAGTGGTAAGACTATGTTCGAAGACACCTATATCGGCATTTGCATTTAAATAACCACCCTGTCTAAATATAACTCCTTCTGGACCACGATGTCCATCTCTTAGGCCACTTGCTGCGTTTTCAGGAATGTATTCGGCTACAACATGAACAGCTGGGAGGGCAATACTTGCTTCCGAAGGGAGATTTGTTTCCGCCTTTTCGTTTTGGTTATAACCTTAATAAAAAAATTAAAAGATGTTTTATAAAAATATATTTTTAATATTCAACAATCACTAATTACCCCTTTTCACAATAAATAAATTCAAAGTGAATGCACAGTAAAATGCAATGTGTAGACATTATAAAACGTATATAATCACGACACTCTGGGTCACATATAGGTGGACCAGGGCGGATCTGTGAAAAAACGACTAAATTTGGATGTGAGAGGTGGAATTTGGATTTTGTAGAAATAGTTAGGTGAACTTCAGTAATAGTAATTGACTTAAGGTGGTATCCATTCCGTTATAACTCTTAACGGATTGCTCTTCTTTCTTTTCATTATGTGTCCATACCATCTAATTCTTTGTGCTTTTATTACTCTAACTATGTTCTCTTGACTCATTTCTCTCTTGTATTTCGTGATTCATCCATTATCTTACATCCTCTTTATTTTTCCTCTTTGGTTCCAGTATTTTTCTAATAATCTTTCTTTCAAAAACTCTCAATTGCTCTTCTTATCTTGCTGTTAATGTAAATGTTTCTGCAGCATATACTATTATTGGTCTTACGGTCGTTTTGTAGATTTTCATTTTTGTGTTTCGGCTTATCTTCTTATCTCTAAACATTACTTTATTTCCATAAAACGCTGTATTTCCCGTTTGAATTCTCCTTCTTATATCTACACTGTCATTTCTTCTGTTGACTAGTACTTACAAATATTTAAATGTTTCAAGCTCTTCGAAACTGTTTGCATCTATTGTCAGTTCTGTCATTTGTCTTCTTTTTCTTGTTTACGCTCATGTATTTTGTTTTATTTCATTTATTTCCAATCCTCACAGTTTGGCTTCGTTTTCTATTTCTTGGAAGGTTTTCTTTAATGCCCTTTTATCTGTTGCTACTATGGTTATATCGTCCGCATTGAGTAGCTGAGACAATTTTAAACAAAAATGTGCAAAAAACAAAAATAAACACTTTTTAGTGAAATAAACCATTCTTCAAAAATATCGCTGAAAGTGACGAAATTTTAGATAAACCTTGTATCAATTCGACGGTAAAAATTGGATATCTTTTGATCAGAGTGTCCTATCGACAAAAATAAAAAAGCGTTTTAAAGGCGAAGAGTGCAGCTTTCTTATACAATTTTGCATTTTGTCGCAATTAAAGTCAGTTTCTATAAAAGTATTAAATAAATAAACGTTGCGCAATTTTTGCCATTCTTTAAGATTCTCATGAGACCATTAAAATTTATCACTTTTCCATTAACCGGTCACTCAGGAATTTCAATTTTTAAAGCATGTCATGAATTTTCCGTATTTTAATTTTTTATTAAGGTTCCAGACTTATTTGAGATGGATGATAAGTTAATTAGTATTACTGAAGTTACCACCTAAATATTTCTGCAAAAATCCGAATGCTATCTCTCATATCTAACTCAAAACATATCCGCCCTGGTCCAAGGATCAAGAGTTAAGTTCCAGCTTACTCAGGTTCAACTATAGTACAATAATATAACTAATTAATAAAAATAAAAGATATTTACCCTGAGGTAATTTGGTGGTAAAACTCAGAGAGTGATGTGGTAAATCAATCGTGAATCGGGCTTTACTTCCAGTAAAACCAGTACTGTTAACTTGGTCCATTTTGTACTGAGCTTGTAAGGATGGTAAAAGAGCTGCCGTTATACTTAAACTCTAAAAGATAATAAAATACAGTCAAAGAAGAAAAATATCTTTCGGTATAAATAAACTAAACTAAAATAAGAATAATAAATATTAAGAGCATATCGCTCTAGTATTAATTTTGACCACCAAAGTAGGTGGAACCTTTGTACGCTAACTACTGCAGTGGTCAAAGTTTTAGAAGACATTCCTTGAACTTTCCGAGTTTGAATTTGTATCAACTCAAGTGTCTGATGCAGCAGGGATGCTGAAATGATTCACAACAGTCTATTGATACCGATTCGAGCACGGAAAGTTGAACGAATTTGTCCTCCTAGGCCATATACCTATTTGGCCATTTAATTTCAACAAAGCCTATGTTTAGATTTCAATGTATTTCAATGTTTAGAACCTATTTCATCAATCAGAATCCCCATTTGCTCCTCTTCTGGTGCGGACGTTTATTATATTCGATTGGTGTCTTGATTCTACAATAGCATGATCTGTTGGGCTGTGTTATCATTCCTGTTCCATACCATGCAAGTTATACGTTTACTTTGTATTCCAGTTCTTTATTTGACGGAATTTTTAGTTTTTTATTGACGCTTATAAAATGATAGTATTTGCTTAAATGTGTAGTTGCAGCAATCTGCTGATTCAACTGTTGATTCATCTGTTGTTCTTTATTTTTAATAATAACATATTTCAAATTTTTTCATGTCTTAGCTAACAATATTAACATTAGAATTACAATGAAAAATAATAAAAATTATTCGAAGTTTAAATTCACATAAGAAAAGAGGTGTAAACTAACTAAAACAAAGCTAAATTGATCAAAACATCAATAAGAATGATTGTATACTAATCATCATCATCATCCAGTCTCTATTTATCACGTCCACTGCTGGACATAGGCCTCCCTTAAACTCCTCCATTCCTCACGATTTTGTGCTCTTTGTTGCCAATTTTTAGTGATACGCCTGATGTCGTCGGCCCAACGTGTAGGTGGTCTTCCTCTACTGCGTTTGTCTGCTCTTGGCCTCCAATTTGTAATTTTGCTCGTCCATCGTGAATCGTGCATTCTCGCTACATGGCCTGCCCAGTTCCATTTTAGTTCCGCTATGCGTTCCACAACATCAGTAATACTCGTCCTTCTTCGCAGATCTTCGTTTCTTATTCGGTCCCTCAACGTCACTCCCAGCATAGACCGTTCCATTCGTCTCTGTGCCACTCTCAGTTTCGAAGCCGTGGTCTTGGTTAAAGTCATAGTTTCCGCCCCATAGGTCATGACCGGTAATACGCATTGGTCAAACACTTTTCTTTTGAGGCTGATTGGTATGTTGGCCCTAAGTGTGTCTCGCAGTTTTCCAAAGGCTGCCCATGTTAAAGTAATTCGTCTTTGGATCTCACATGTTTGGTTATCCCTGCTGATTCTTATTTCATGACCCAAATACGTATATTTCTCCACCAGTTCTACCACTTTGTCTTGAATAGTCAAATGGTTATTGGGGACCAAATTTGTCATAAACTTAGTTTTGGTCAAGTTCATTCTCAGGCCCACCTTCGAACATGCAAAATCCAATTCGTTTAACATATCTGTAGCTTCTCCTAAATTATCTGTGATAAGGACAATGTCATCTGCGAAACGGAGATGGTTAAGCTTTTCGCCGTCTATCGTTACTCCTCTGTGGTCCCAATTGATCATCTTAAAGGCATATTCTAATGCCGTTATGAATAATTTCGGCGACAATGTATCTCCTTGCCTTATTCCACGATTTATTTTTATTGGTCGGGTTTTATTGTCTATTTTAACAGTCATAGTGGCATTTTTGTAAATATTATAAATAAGCTCACTATACCTATGGTCAATCCTGCTGTCATTCATTGCTTCTATAAGGCTGTCTAATTCGATCGTGTCGAACGCTTTATGAAAATCTATGAAAGTGAGAACAAGAGGTTTGTTATATTCTATAGATTTTTCAATGAGTGTCTTTACTGTGTGGAGGTGATCATTGGTACCATAATTTGAGCGGAATCCTGCCTGCTCTCTCGGTTGGTAGAAATCTAATTTTTTCTCCAATCTTGATGTCACTACCCTAGTGAAGAGCTTGTATATGTGGTTCAACAGGCTAATAGGTCTATAATTTTCTAGGTCCGTTCTATCTCCTTTTTTATGCAAAAGGATGGTTGTAGCATTGTTCCACTCTTTGGGCACCTCTCTTTGCTGCAAACATAGATTGAATAGTTTCCTTAATTTATTTAATAGCATATCTCCTCCATTTACGATAGCTTCTATTACGATTCCATCCTCTCCTGGGGCTTTGTTATTTTTCATTTTTCTTAATGCTTGTCGAATCTCATCTAGCTTTATCTCTGGCATTAGTTCGGAACCTTGATTCTTGATCTTCTTTGAAATGGCTGTTTGTATTCCTGTTTTATCTTCTCGTCTACTTCTATATAAGTCCTCGTAAAACTCTTCGACGACCTGTATTAACTCGTCTCTACGTGATATTATTTCATTTTGCTTGTTTCTTAATTTATGAATTTCGCATTTCCCATTCGTTAGCTTTCTACGTAGAACTTTTAGGCTGTTATTTTCCTCTATAGTGCGTTTAATATAATCGGTATTAAATTTCCTTAAATCTCTCCTAATTGCTTTCGAAACAGTTTTGTTCATTTTTCTTAAAGTGTTGCTATCTACATTCTTATCGCTTCTCATTTGTCTTCTTTGATCCAAGAGCGTTTCAGTATATGGACTTATTTTACTATCTGATTTTCTTTTAGGACAGTGCACTCGGTGACTTTCTTGTAAGGCGTTTATGATGCAGTTATTCAAGTCGTTAATATCGTTAGCGGAGGTTTCCTGCAATAGAAGCTTATTATTGATATGTGTCTGATATTGGTTGATATCTAATGGGGGTGTCCAGATACCATGAAATTTATTTTTAATCATTATATTCCTTTCTCTTTTTATATTGATTTGAACTTTCGCTCGTATCATCCTGTGGTCGCTGTTTGTGGTGAACTTGTTGAGTACTGTTACATCTTTAATTATTTGTTTTTGATCACTTATGATGTAGTCGATTTCGTTCCTTGTTCTACCGTTTGGACTTTCCCAAGTCCATCTTCTGTGCATCTTTTTGTGAAAGAAGCTGTTCACGTTGAATAAGTTATTCTGGAGTAGGAATCCTAGTAGCTTTTCTCCTCGATCATTTCTTCCTGGGGAACCGAATTGTCCTAAAGATGTTTCTAGATCTGCTTCTTTTACCCCTTTTTTTGCGTTGAAATCACCACATAAAATTGTGAATTGAGTACGAGAATCATCAATCGCAGTGGATACATTGTCATAAAACATTTCAATTTCTTCGTCTGTATGGTCTGTTGTTGGAGCGTATACTTGGATAATTTTGAGTTGATACCTACTGTTCAGCTTCAGAATATGATATGCCACTCTAGATGATATACTTTTGATGTTTATTATCTTGTTCGCGTGATTTTTATGGACAAAGAAACCGATGCCTCCAACTGATGTAGTTTCAGGACCAATATGATAGAATATATGCCCTGATTTGAGTGTTTTCAAAGTTTCACCTCTCATTCTAACTTCGCTAATACCTATGACATCCCATTTTATTTTATTCATTTCAGTTTCCATTTCAGTGAATCTTTCCTCGGACAGTAGACTTCTGGCATTGTATGTACTAACGTAGAGAGTTATGGGTTTTTTGGGTTTCCGTATAGTCAGTTTTTTTGTCCCCCCCAGAATCCTTGGGACAGACTGATAAATCAGTGTGAGATTCTGGACGCATCCTACTCACCTGGGGTAGATCATGTATACTAATATATAAACGAATATCGACATATTGTTCTATAAAATTTAACCCCAAAACACCAAAATAGTTTTTAACTTTTAATAACTTTGTTTCTCATTTAGTATCATATGGCTGATACTTATGTTAAACAGAATCTACTAAATATCTATTAAGATGGTAGGAATGAGCTGAAGATTTAAATATGATAAAAAAGATAATCAAAGTGCCAAAAATGTATAAAAAAGAAATGGTGGTAGGCTAAAGTTCAGCCGATGAGATGGTAAGATATAAGAAACAGAATAGGAACTGAACGGCGCCCAAAACTAAGGATCTTAAATAATAAGGTGGCTTTAACAGTTAACTTTGGGCTCAAATACAGTAAAAAAGAAAATGACTAATTATTAAATTATAGATTACCTGTAAAATTACAGAAAATTGCATTACTAAAGGCTGCAATAAGCTCTGTTCGGTAACATTACTTTTATTAAATGTTTGACTGGGTACAGGCTCATCTCTGACATGATGATTTGGAGAACTTTGTTGTTCATCTTCCATGGGTAATCTAGACAATCTGCTAGACGTTCTTGTTACTCTTAATTCCTGTAAAGTAGAACTTAATTGCTTGCTTCCTCTAGTTACCATTCCATGTAAGGCTACGGGATGTTGGGGAATGTCGACATTGACAGCTCCTTTAATAAATTTTCAATTAATAAAAATTTAAATATGTATACCTTTAAATTATTAAAACAATGAAAAGTTCTCCTTACCTACTGTTAAAAGTCCAGAGTTTTTGTCTTTTTGTCGCTTAGTTATACTGGAGTATAGTGCCTGAGATTTCCCTATGGTCACTTTAACTACGGTTTGCTGATTTGGTGCTACACCTTCGAGTAGCACGATCAT
The DNA here is from genome assembly GCA_918026665.1 of Diabrotica balteata. NCBI lineage: Eukaryota > Metazoa > Arthropoda > Insecta > Coleoptera > Chrysomelidae > Diabrotica > Diabrotica balteata. The sequence goes on from OU898277.1 coordinate 59,526,577, forward strand.
GGTTCTTCCAACTTGGCCAGTTAAAGAACATTCTAAAATTTGCGGAATTGATTTTTTACGACATGTTAGGGAAGAATGAAGACTAGTAATTTCGGCTTCCAATTTTAAACCAGAAAGGGTAGCTAGAAGTCTCGTTCTGTGAATTCTTGCTACTCCAAATACTATTAGTTTTGTATGTTCATTAGGGGATCCTAAAAATAAATAATAATAAATCATAATATTTGTTGAAAATTAAACCACTTACCTTTTGATTTCTGACTGTCTTTTGCACTATTTACGTTAGGATTAGTATCAGATTTGTCCATGTCATCAGTGGATCGTATCTCTGTTAGAATATCGTATTTCCTACTACCTTTGTAATGTTCAGATATGTCATTCGTCCCAACAGAAAATCTATGTTTTATAGTCTTAGTGTCAGGCATGTTAGCGTATAGCTCCAATAAATAATAAATAGTCTTCCAACATCTTCCCGTACTTTTATCAGAAGATACCGTGATGTGGTCAAGAGCTGAACCGGATGGACTTGACATGGTCATAGGCGTCCCAACTCCCTCACTTAAATTAACGTAACCCTTCACCGTTTTGCCTGTCGATCTCAATTTTTGAGCAAAACTTTGTGGCCGAGATCTGATACTCGGAGAGGGTGAGATTATTGGCTTGTGTTGTGATGAGTATGATCCAGGATCTGATATTTTTAGACTGAGCTGTTTCGAGATATCTGTAATGGGATAGTGTATGTCAGAATCTGGAAGTAAAATATTCATTAATTAAACATTATTTTTATAATTGGATGATTTATATAATGTTCCGAAAGATTTCCGCGGTTAGTAAAATTAAACCTAGCGCTAAGATTAATACTATTACAATAATTAATATTAAACTCAACAGTCTTCCGTCAGTTGAACCGCGTTTATTATCATTTCGCCGAGCTTTCGACATCTACTCTGATGTCTTCGTCAGAGCTTTCGAGGTCTTAGTCTCCAGAGCCCCCAGACACTACTACACTGATCACTGATAACCAATGCATTACTGTTACTGGGAACAGAGGATGGTTCATTAATACGGAGGTTAGCCTGTGGGTTAGCGTGGGGATTGGCGCGAACATTTCTGACAGTATGATTTTGAATGACGTGGAGCCGACAATATTTTTTTATGAGTCTCAATGTCGAACAGTATGCAGTCATCTCTTTTACTGAGATAATTTGGCTTTTGTTCAATTTCTACGGTTTCTAGGATAATTCTTGCTTTATAGAAGCAGATGGGGGCTATGGTTCTGAAGTTTTCAAAATCAATTTTGTGACCTGTATGAAGATGGTGTTGACTTAGAGCCGAAATTGAATCGGAATTGCGAAAAGTAATGAAATGTTCATAAATCCTATTATGGATTCTACGATTTATTTGGCCTATATAGGATTAGGGGCAGTCTGCACAAGAAATTTCATAAACTTCATGTTATTAATTTGGAATGTTGTCTTTGATTGATCCGGAAAAGAAATAAAAGTTTTTGTTGGGGGGTAAATATTGTTATTATTTCTCTTAGTTTAAGAATTTTGTCGATTTTGTCAATGACACCTTTCATATAAGGAAGAAAAGCTTTTGTATGATGAGGGTTTGAGTCTGTGAAAACACATTGCCCGTTTACAAAAAATAGTACGAATACAAAAGTTATGCCGCGGAGTGAGTAGGTATATACGTAGGTTAAAAAATGCAACGAACTTAACTTTACAATTTTACATTTGGCTACGATAAGTATTATATTATGAAATTTAAAGCTTTTTGTTAGGTTCGATGTCAGAACTGATAAGTCAATGAAAGGAGCATGTTTTTGTGTTTTTAACACTAAAAAAGATTTGATCCAAACCACAATGTCTTTCCTCAATGTTCACAGTTATCAGTTAGAAAAAGATGTTGGGGATAACATGCATGTCCAAATCTTACAATAATTGTTATGAACCTTAGTGAAACTAAAATGTTTACGTCAAACTTTTTGAGGTATCGCTGCGTGCAGCTATGTATCTTATAGGGTTGTTATGACAAACTACTGTCCAGTTGTTAGTTTACTTATTTTTCTGTTGATCTTTATGGGCATTAAAAAGATCGTTAATACAAAGACAATGGTTTTTGTGAAATATTTGTAGCTCATGTACATGTCTACTGTTACGAAATCCTATATGTACCTTATATAGGCATTCAAATTTTTTGAATTAACAGCTTCTGCCATCTGAGCCTTATATTTTTAACATAAACTTTTAATTTAGTTTAATGTTGTAGTTCACGTGAACTTACTAAATTTCCCGACCCCATCTGTAATGCCGTTAGGTGAGTATTACTTTTAACTTCTTTGTTATTGTATATTTGACTTAATTTATGTTTTCTATTACATTGCTCGACCGGCTTTATTATCAGACTTACTATAAGTAGGTATAACATGGGATGCGCAGGAGTATATAATAATTTGAGAAGGAATTCCAGTTAGCCTTCATAAGGAAGACTTCCAACAATTGCTTCCCTCCCCCTTGTTTCAGTCTCTTGTTAAATTCAAAAGTAATGTAGTGCCTACTCAGTTTACAACTAAATTATCTTTCGAAAACCACCCAACTATACTTTTGGTTTATAGCAGTTTTTGTGATTGTCTCAGATATTGTTAACATCCATTAATTTTTTCATAAATTCCATACTATTTTAAAGATTATTATTACCAACTGTATCCCCGAATAGTTTTGATGCCGATTGACAGTAATTACGACAATACTGACACATGTCACTAGCTCTGATCCTCTCTCCAAAATGGTACCCATAGAAAAACCATTGGATTTTTTGAGCCCTTTCAATAACCCACTATAGAAAGGTTTCAAATAGTAATTAGATGTTCCCTATAGCGTTGGCAATCCAGCCGCTTTTCTTTAAATTAAACTTCCTAAGTAGCAATTTTTTATATTAAGAACCTTTTGTACACTAAGTTTTTTCTTAAAGTTGTGAATTTATTTAGCTGATTTAGCTTCTCCTATGTTTAAAGCAGATGACGACAGTGATGTCGAAGGGCATTCTAGATTTTAGTAAATAAATATTGTTTTTACAATTTGTGGTTTCACTTAGAGATTAGTAATTATTATTACTTCACAAACCACATTAGAGGTATTTTTCATGGTGGAGAATTATTTAAAATCCTGTGTTTGTTAGTAAAAAATACTATATGCAAGTTATATATATTATTAAATAGTTCGGTATTCAACAGGTCTATGTTTTTCACAAAGATGTCACCTTCTAAAATTCTAGTATTGGTTCAACTACTTCTATGTGTAGGTGAGTGATCCGTTATTTTCATTGAACAAAGCCAAATACTTAAAGATGTATTTTGCATGGCATCTATTTTTCTAAGAAGAATGTTACTAACAGATCCACATAGGGTACAGCCATACTCCAAAAAGGAGCGTTTCTACATTTGGATCCCACCATGTTTGAGGGCCATTAAAAAAATTAATACCTTTGATGCATTGCCAAATCCTTAAATCACTTACATATCAAGATAACAAAAACCTATACCTATCACCTACCGTTTTACCAATATGACATACACAAAAAATTTACTAAATTATACTTAATGAATTTAATCAAAACCATGCAAGTTCAATTGTATCTGTGAAGGAGGCTAATTTTACAGATGATTATGGATTATTTTTTTTAAGATGATGTGTATTACATTTGTATGTATACAGTTTTACATAATGAATTATTATCTGAATCCTAAAGTATAAATTTTGTAACGAGTGGCAAATTAGTTTATACTTTGTTTAACATTTATGAATACATATTGGTTTTATAAAAGAATCTAGTATTTAACAAAATTTTCAATACTCACTGGATGAATGGTGCTTGATATCCACATTATCGCTCGCACTAGTTTTAGGTCTCCTTATCTCAACCGGCTGTTGTTCCCTCAATTCATTTTGCGTATCTTTAACATTCTGATACATGTTACTTATTTGATGTAGTAGCCTCAGTAATGGCATGTTGACTCTTTGGTGAATGTATCTCACTCCGATAGTAAAATTGATGACTGTACTCGTATGGTTTTTAAGTTGTCCTCTCGATATGTATAAAACATTTTTTGTTTTCATCATTTCGTTAACAGCCATGTCTGTCATTCGATCTATTTCTAGTTCGACTCCGATTTTTTCGCAAACAAATGATGGAGATTCATCTACAAATAAATATATATTTACAAATATCAAATCGCAAGAAACTATTAAAAGATTGTACACATAATAAGAATAAAAATTTTATTTAAAAAAACTCCTGATTATTCGGTTGCTATCAACAAATTCTCACAGACACGTCGTCTAAGTACTAGCAACCCCAGTGGAGTTCTACTTTACCATGTGACCAATTCCGTTTATAACTTAAACATCTTAGTTTTTTAACATAAAATGTGTAATTTTAAGTTAATTTAACTACATTTAAAGTGTTTTTACCCATATATTTAGTGGCTTCAAACAAGTAAATCCAGATAGCACTGATAATGGAATAGTTATTCCGAAAACGTTCTGTGATGTAGCCCAATAGGGTTTTTATATTAATATACCTTTTAAAGAAATTTTTTTAAATAAAATCTTTTGTTATTCATGGTATACAGCCATCGTGAACAAAACGCTGAAACGTGGAGCACTCGATCGGTGATCTATTTCTCTTTAGCAGCGCTTTTGGATTACGCATATGCTGCTGTACTGTGTAAGTATAACATAACCTTTTGATGGCGTTGAATTTAACTGCAATCTGCGTTGATTGATTTTTGAATTGAATTCTATATTCACTTTTTTATAATGTAAAAATCAATTACAAAATAAACTAAATGTAAAGTGACAAAAAGTGTATCATTTGCCAATCTTAGGAGACAAAAGCGCAGCTTTTTTAAGTAAATAAATTTGTTTATATTATTTAACACAAATTCTTTTACAAACTTGATGTAAATGATAAAATTGATGGTATAACTATTTTCTAGTAGATATTTTCTCGAATATGAAAATTTAAATTATTTTTATGTTTTGAAATAGATTTCCTCCACAAGAAGAAGATAGATGTATGAAAGACAAATATAGCCAGACCACTCAAAGTGAATACTGTCGTTTCACCTCTATTCACAGAGCAGCCCATACCTTACCTAGTTTTTCATACTTTTCTTAAAAGAAAATAGTTGTCAAATATGTAAATTTATAATGGAACAGATTGTTCAACAATATAAAAATCAAGTTAATAATTAAAGCAACAACTTTTTACGAGATTGGCTCCTTAATTGAGGACTATTACAAAGTGTGACCATTAAGTAGCGATGATTTAGTGGATAAGAATTCGGATAGAATAAGAATTTTCCAAAGAATTTCTCGCAAAGAGTTATTCAGTCGGTTTTGTGTACTCTCACCTTTATTACGAGAAATTAATCAGAGAAAAACTCGCGCGTGTATTGACAAATGGGTGGATCGAGTAGCTCAAAGTCATCACTGCCGGTCCCAAGCCCGAGTAAAGGAGGAAGGTTGGGCAGTGGGCTGACAACCCACTTCCGGAAAAAACACTGTTACGAAACCTGAACATTTGCCTGGGAATACAGGTCGGAACTTTCGGAAACTACTCAAGCTACGAAACATGGACTATATATTTGGAAACTGGAATGTGATGACACTAAATAAACCGGGAGCTCAAACCGCACTTCTGCAAGAACGAAAAAGATATAAGCTCATGATTACTGCTCTTCAGGAGACAAGATGGCTGGGGAAAGGTGCCAGGGACACTAAAGCGCACACAATTCTATATAGTGGGAAGGAACAAGGACGCAAAGAATGTGGAGTTGCATTTGTGGTGGATAATGATTTTAAGTCAAAAATCATAGACTTCCAGGCAGTCAGTGAAACGATATGCAAGTTGAGAATTTGCACCCACTTCTTCAACCTAACAATGATAAAACATTCACTGCCCAACAGAAAAACAAGAACAACATACAAAGGAAACCTTCTACCAAAAGCTGGAGATAGTATATGACAATGCGCCCAAAAATTACATCAAGATTATAATGGGTGATATGAATACTAAAATAGGCAAGGATTTCCAAATAAAGACATACCCAAAATGACATAGATTTCACGAGATGGAACCACAACCACTCAAATGTGCTGATAGACAAAAGGACAGCCAGTAGTATCTCAGATGTAAGAACACGACGAGGAGCATGCTGTGGATCAGACCATCTTTTACTCAAACCAAATTTAGATGCAGAGTTACCAAAGAAACGAAAGACAACAAAAGACAAACAAACTGGATCTGGAAAAACTGAAGATTCAGGAATGTAAATAGAAGTTCAAAGAAGTCGCAAATGAGTTAAGAACGCTAGAACTGCACTCCATAGAGGGCAAATGGAATAATGTCAAAACAGCAGTACTGACAGCGGCAGCGTCAACCCTGGGAAACAAGAAAAAGACGAGAAGAGGAGCATGGTTCGATGACGAGTGCAGACAAGCAATAAGGAAAGAAATGAAACACACAAAATGTATATAACAAGAAGAACACGGGAAAGACGAACATCATTTGAAGTCGCAAGACGGTAAACAGACAAGATATGTAGAAATAAAAAAAAGCCTATGAAAATGGACAAATAGAAAAAATGGAAGAAAATTTCAAAAATAATTAAATTAGAGGGGCTCAAACAAGTCTATGTAAAGATGGAAGTGAGCAAATAATTTGTGACCAACAGAAAGTCACAGAAACCTAGAAGCATTATTTTCAGACCCTACTTGGTATACAAATAGACATGGAAGATGAAATGGGTACGAACTACGTAGAAGAGAATGAAGTAGAGAATGGAGTAGAAGCTCTAACCATACAGGAAGTTCTCGAGCTATAAGGTCAGAAAAACAATAAAGCCCCGGGAGTTGACGAAATACCAGCAGAATTGTATAAGGTAGGTGGCGACCACCTAGCAAGTCACATACACGCGCTCATCAAAGACATATGACAAAAAAAGAAAATACTCGACGACTGTAAGAAAAGTATAGTATGCCCGATCTATAAAAAAGGCGACAAACTCCAGTGTAAAAACTACCGTGGAATTTCTCTACTATGTACAGCATATAAAGTCCTCACGTATATTATAAACCAGCGGCTCCAACCACTAGCAGAAAATATTATCGGAGAGTATCAGACGGGCTTCGGACGAGAAATATCGACACTGGATCAAGTATTTACAGTAAAACAAATCTTGAGTAAATCATGGAATATGACATTGATGTTCACTGTAGACTTCAAACAGGCACAAACTCTACAATATATTGGCTGAATTGGCAATACCACACAAGCTAAGTAGACTAATGAGAACCCCCAACTTTGATTAACCTGGCACTGGAGTATACGGTTAGGCAAATGCAAACTGGACGAGGAAACCTACTGACCAACTGAACGGTTCAACTGGCCGCTTATGCCGATGATATTAATATTATGAGTAGAACATCCAACAGGAACACAGGAAATATACGCAGAGTTAAAACGCAAACAAAAAGGCTAGGTCTGGAAATTAACACAGAAAAAATAAAAATAATGATACAGACGAGAAGAAATATAGTACCACAAAACATTATACATGAAGACGACATAGAAACGGTTGGAAAGTTTACAGTTACCTGTGTGTAGAAATATATGTCGACGGATCAGAAGATGGAGAAATACGGAAGAGAATAACGCAGGAAAACACACCTTATTTTGCCCTGTCCCATATATTTCGGTCTAAAAATTTCCACCGAAATACAAAGATGAGAATCTATAAAACCTTAATTCGACCAATAGCATGCTATGCAGTGAAGCATGGGTCCTGAAAGAAACATCCAAAAGCAAACTCGACACATCGAAAGGAAAGTACTGAGGAGAAAACTAGAACCTGTGAGGGAAAACGGAATCTTCAGAAGTCGATACAACAACGAGCCTTATCAACTTTATAAGGAAGCACCACTGTCAGACTTCATTAGAATACAATGATTGCAATGGGTCGGACATGTGATAAGAATGGAAGAGGATAGGCTACCAAAAAGAGAACTGAATGCTAGAATGCAGGAAAAGAGACCGGTTGGAAAGCCAAGAAAGCGCTGGGAAGACACAATAAACAGCGACGCACAAGCCCTTTTACGAGTCCGGTTATGGAGAGGATCAGCCACAGACAAGCAAGGGAGGCAAGGCAAAAAATAAAGGATGCCAAGGCTCAATTTGGGCTGTAGTGCCGTAGAAGAGAAGAATCAGAGAAGCCTTACAAGATTTAGCAGATGATAGATTAATCAATGGCGAAATAATCACCAATCTTAGATAGGCAGATGAGATCGTGTTACTAGCGGATAAGCGGATTAATAATATACGAACTGTTCAGAACAGCAGTTGATTCCAATTGTTTAGACCGATGTAACCGCAAACATCTCAGGAGGATAAGCACTAGAAGATAATTACTGTATTCCTAAATTTTTATAGTAAATTTATTCTTTTTGTATATAACAAACGAACGAAACTAATATTCAGAATTTGTCTCTTATTATTTTTAGGCTTAAATTTTTCAGTTAGTATACCATAAGCCAAGGTTTAAACAAGAATAAAAAACTCAACCTGCTGTCAATACTACGTACAGACCTATTGATCCTACAAACTAAAATAGAGTGTTAATTTTTCATACCTGCATTGACCTCGATATACAATCGCTTTCCTTTATTTTTCCCTTTCTTTTTTTCGACTTTTCCATGTTCTGACACAACTATGTCGATTCTCATAGTCTCCATGTTACCCACAAGACAAAAATTGGAACCAAGGGCATCTAAAGTTGTAACTTCATTTCCTGCGCCTAAAAAAGAAAGTTATGTAATTATTATTATATATAGATATCAGTCGATCAGATTATTACTTGAATCTGACATTGTGGTGAATCTAAGTTGTTGTGGCATAACTCCAAGACCAGACAGTAGAGGTTGAAAAACTTGATTAGCGTCTAAAAGTCTGACAGACTCTTGGATGGGATACAAGGGTACCCCAGTTGAAGGTACCTCCTCTTCTTTGGGTAAAGTATCACGATCTCCAGATGATTGAGTATGCATTGTGTCTATTTTGGACTCCAAACAGCCTAAAACAGCATTGGATAAGTATTGATTACAGCTATGTTTATCATTTACCTTCTAAGTTCGAAGTTGCAGTATCTTGTTTGGCCATCCAACTGTACAAGTCTTCAGAGGAATGGTCATGACCTAAATTCTTATGGATGGGACTGGAAGGTATTTCCGGACTAGAGTGGCTGCACGCATCACTAGGATCAGATCCAAGATTCACAAAGGCTTTTTCTCCTCGTAAAGTACCGTAACCTAATACTTTTAACGTTAGAAACAATTATTAGACGTATAGATACAAAGAAAAATTCACTTTTTGTTCATTTCAAAGAAAGAAAAAAAACATAAAAAAATAAAATATCAATCTGTAGCACTAATACAAACGTAATAAGCATTTTTGCATCTGTATAATCCTTTAACACCGACTAATTCCAACGGATTGGCTTTATTCTACCTTTATAATGATCCCTAAATCACAAATAGCAACAAAATGCAAAGACCACAGACTGATAAGTTTAATGAGCCATTTGCTTAAGGTGTTTCTTCGCATTCTTCACACAAGAATGTTCAGAAAGCTGGAAGATCTAAGCGGTGAGACATAATTTGGTCTCAAAAGCGGACTGGGTACACGTGAAGCAGCTTTCTGCTTGAATACGCTTGTACAAAACTGCATAGATCAACGAAAGAATATAGTCATAACATTCCTCGATTATGAAAAAGCGTTTGACACCGTAAAACATGACGCAATGATAAAAATGCTACACAATGCTAACATTGACGAGAAAGATATAAGAGTTATCCAGAATCTCTAATGGAATCAAAAAGCACGAGTGAGACTGAACAAATCAATCAACACAGAAAAATTTTAAATTTGAAGAGGGGTGCGACAGGGGTGTATTTTGTCTCCTATGCTCTTCAATTTCTATGTGGAGACCATTTTTGCAGAGGCACTGGCAGAGGCTCTGAGTGTGGAATAAATGTAAACGGGTTTCCGATAAATAACATTCGTTACGCCGACGACACCGCGATAATAACAAACAACGAACATGATATGCAGTTGATGTTAAATAAAATAAACACCATAGGAAAAATATATGGCTTGAAGTTAAATGCTGGAAAAACTAAATGCATGGCAATAAGAAAAAACGCACTTTTAAGAATACAACTGCAAGTAGATAATGCTCCAGTCGATCAAGTGAAAACGTTTAAATACTTGGGAATGATGATAAATGACCTATGGGATCCTCAACAAGAAATAAAATGCCGTACCGAACAAGGAAGACAAACTTTTATCAAATTTAAACCGCTACTATGTAACCGCAATCTTTCCTTTAATCTCCGCTACAGGATGGTTAAATGCTATGTATGGTCCATATTGTTATACGGCATGGAAACATGGACATTAAGAGTACCTTCCATTAATAAGTGGAGGCCTTCGAAATGTGGACGTTGCGAAGAATGTTCCGCATACCATGGACAGATAGGGTGAGAAACGAGGAAGTCTTAAGAAAGGCAAATACTGAGAGAGAACTGCTCAATTTGATCAAGGTACGAAAAATTGGATACCTCGGCCATATTCTGAGAGGAAAAAATACGCAATCCCTCAACTAATCATCCAGGGAAAGATTGGAAGCAAGAGAGGAGTAGGTCGCAAACAAATGTCGTGGCTACGAAACATAAAGAACTGGACAGGCATAAATAACACTGGCGATCTTTTGCATGCCGAAAAGACAGACGTCTGGCCTTAAGATAATTCGCCAACGCACTATAGGTGCACGGCACTATAAGAAGAAGAAATCTTATAATTGTACTCTTTTTCATTATAATTAAGCCAAAAACCAACCGTCTAGCTTGGACTATGAGAATTTAAATTCACTTCCGTATCAATAAAAGCATACGAATAATACACAACATACAATGAATATACAAATGTTGAATAAACTTCTGAAATAAACTTTAAATAATTCCTAAAACTTTTCTTAGATCAATTAAATTAATTAAATATGACCTTATATGGTTGAAAAGTACAGTAAACTCCAGAGATATATCGCCCGTCGATGGTCTATATCAATTTCAAACAAATGTTACCTTTAGTCCCAAAAAGTTAAGATGCACTTTTTTTTCTTAGCAATCGGGCTGTGCCCATCCAGTCAGCAGCAAATGTGTAATAACGTTCACTTAAATTAACCTATTCTAACTAAACTAAATACACTACAATTCTGGAAATTAAAAGAAGAACTACGATGGGAGAGGAACTAGGATTACTTTTCGCACCTAGGGGTCATTCAAGGTGACTCACAGACAGAAAGTGTAGACCACGGAAAGTATAGGTAAAAAGGTAAAATATTTGGCGACTCAACAGAGGTAACGAACTTAACACCTACACTAAAGTTTTAAGTTACACATTTTAATAAACTTAAGAATAATTTTATATACCTTGTACACATTTAATGACATCAAATAAAGTAGATTGAAAGGGGGGTATAATTTTTGTAATAATAAACTATTAAAGTTCCTATCATTGTATTTCAAATAAGCTGCACTTAAAATAAGATTTTTTAACCAAAGGTTTTTATTATATTGTACAAAATAATTTAGAATTCGCTTCAGCTAATGAACTTGTTATTTTTCTTCATTATTACACAAACAAAAATAGAAAACAAGATAAATTTCCGTTGCATATTTTTAAATATTCTAATATCCACGTGATCGGTCAGTATATTTATCTCTGAGAGATATATATCTGGAGCTAATTTTAAGAGTGCATAATCAATATGGACACAGTCTTCATGTAAGAAATGTATCGTCAGAATCTATTAAGACATTAATATGGCAGATGTTTAAATTTTTTGCGGTTTCTCAAGCCCACAGCACAAATACACTGCTCGTTACCTGGAACATTTCAACCGAATCCTCCAAAGACTTTATAATTAAATAAATAAAGAAAACAAATAAAAATAAAAATTATCAGCAGATAGCTTCCCTTTCATATATTTAATCTTTAAAACTACAATGCTGCACAAAATTAGCGGAAAAAATTAAGGCTTCCGATATCCTCTGTGGTATAGTTTCCCATTCTTCCCAATGAATGCATATCTTTGAGTTGTGAGTGGTACGTGGTACAACCAACGGCTCAGTAGATTTAAAAAAAATGAAGATCACATATAGGATGAACTCTATAAATTCAAGATTATAGATCATAGATTATAGCTTATAGATTCAAGTTTGATGAAAGTCAGTGCATAAATTAAAGAATAATTGTCTGAATGAATTTACTAAAATGTTAAGTTCCAAAAATAAATGGGATAAAGACATTTCTAAACAAGATATTATTTTATATGGGATTAAGCCACAATCGATTGTAATGAAAATTACATTTTACCTTTTAGCTTTGATTCCGATTTTCGATTCAGAAATCGTTTTCAATAAATTATGAATGATCTTAACATGTAAATGTTTTTGATTGGCGGTGGATGGAAATATGAATTTGACAGTTGACTTACTTGGCCTCGATCCTATCGGTATCAGCCATGTATTGAGGTGAAATTCCGAGAGATGTGGTTGTCACTCGGATTGATATCAAATTCTGACCTTTTTATGCTTGTTATAGTTAATTATAGATGAGTCTCTGACCCGCTATTAACTCATTAGTGTTGATATATTCTTATTGCTTACTTCTTTCAGTATTGGTAACCAGATCTTGCTACATTTTATTGATGTGTTTGTGTTTGATATCTCCTATATGTTGTTGAGAATGGTTTTGGAAATCATAATCTGAGTATATTGGTTGTTTTAAATTATTTCATATACTTTATTAAAAATTATTTCATCTACTTTTTAATTTTCATGATAAGCCTTTTACATATCGTATTGTTGTTCTCTTTAAATTCCTTCTTGTGAGCATTTCCGGATCGTTTTTGATGTTTGTTATTTCCTTCACTATCACTATATGACAGAGCCCAAGAGACCTGCTTTAATGAAAATGTATTTCAGGAAGAAAAAACCTGCTAACAAAGATTAAAAAATGTTTGCCGTCTGCTGACGGCCACATTTCAAATATATTTGAATATGGTTGGACCCCAGTTAAGTTGGACAACAAATGTCGGAGATATGTGCGATGGCGTGCCACTAAACCAGTTGCCAGTGGTTCGGGCTTATGGTCGGGCACAGGCTAGTTACCGTGAAGTGTGCAGGGGCGAAATCAACTAGGCACATTGGAAAGAGATGTCGCCAAGGGAGGATTATTTCCCCTTTCCTTTGGAATATAGTAATGGATTCACTCTTCGTAGGAATAGGAATGGACTATGCTCCGGCATTTGAGCCCCATATAATAAGATTTAGTCAAAGGAAGTTAGAGATTCCTCTTTATGTAGAGTCGAAAACTTCGATTTGAAACCGTTGATACTAGACGGCCAAATAATCCTAATACATACGTCAGTGAGATATCTGGGAGTAGTGATAAATAGTAAACTATCATGGAAACCGCAATGTGGTAAACATGATTCGCAATGTGATAGCGATTCTGATGCAATGCAGAAGAGTTATTGGTAATGGGTATTGGGCTCGGGTATCAACCCAAAACAAACACTATGGATGTATGAATCCATTGTCAGATCTGCACTTGTACATGGGTGTAGCGTTTGGATTAATTCAATAATGTGCTTAATTATCTCAGGGGCCCACAGCGAGCTTAAAGTTTTTACTACAGATAACGCCTATAGATATTTATCTAAAAGCAAAGGCATATAAATCCATGTATTGGACTGAAATATCTAGAACATGAGCTGGGAAGAGACTGGTTGGCAGGAAAGGTATACTTCATAGCCATGTGTAGCCAGATACATGTGAAGAAGTTAGGTGGGTGCTTACAGTGCTGGCGATGCCGAAAGAGGCACATATTCCGTTCTGGCTCTTTGATCGTAGATTTGAAACGAAAGTGGAGTATGAGAATGTGTTAGAGGTATCGGAAGGTACGAGGAGGGGCATGGTAATATGTTATACGGATGCTTCAAGAACTGAGAAAACGAGAGCAGAAATTATTTTCGTGAATGGGGATCTTCCTTTACCCGACAGGACTAACTTTTACTTTGGTAAACATGCTACTGCTTTTCAAGCGGAGACATTGGAAAGCGACAGAAAAAATGATCAAAACTGGAATTCAGGATCATGATATAATTATGTACTCGTACATCAGCTCTGAAAGCGGCGATAAATCCTATTAAACAACAGAGCTGCATAACAACCTGATTTAAAGCTCTGAATAAGTTGCAGGATAAAAAAAAAAACAAAGTAGCTGTTGTAGATGGGTGCTTCGACATTCCGGTATTGGGGGAATGATGCAACCGATGTAGCAGCTAAAGAATGTACAGAGCAGGTGTGTTTCGGAACTGAAACCTTTTACCCAGTTTCATATTAGAAATGTGAAACTGATGCAAGTGGTCCCTAGATCAACACCTGGCAAGATTTGGACCGATTATCGTCAAACTAAGGAGGTCGTCGCCTTAATTTTGTTAGGAAAACAACTACCTGCTTTAAGTAGAGATGAAGTTCGGGAGGTGGTACAAGTCCTCACAGGTCACGTTAACCTCGTGAGACACCAAAATGTCTGTATGCTTGACCAATCAGCAATATGCCCCAATACAAAGGTGTGAGGAGAGAGAAGAGACAACCGAATACTTTGTGAGCCACTGTGTAGCCTTTGCTAACGCGAGGTAGCAATGGTTACACTCTCACCAAACAACCCTCAAAGATGGAGAGCAAGCTTGAGAGGCAGATCGGGCGTCTCAAATGAACACCGGGCGGAAATCTCGAATAGGAATAAATCTTTATAAACTTCATTACGAGGAAACTGATAGGACAAGGACAATGGGTCCAAGACCTGCGTCCAGCCGGTAAAGGGTGGCCCTTAGAGAAAATAAAACATCGGAGACACGAGATTGTCATTATGTTCGATAGTTAATTAGAAAATTGTTTAACTTGCGTTATCATACATGAAAAAAAAAGGGACATCACATGCAACAGGTAACACATGTTCTTCCAGGACGTTCTCTTCGTAACTCTCAGGGTAAAGGTTGCCCTAAATTACTACAAGGTCTGTGCGATTGGCTAAACTGGTGCTGGCCTAAAACATCAAAGATACACCACTAAAGCCGCAAACCTCCTGAATTAGCCGCAAAGAAACAGGTAGGATGAGTTTAGGAAACCTAGATTCATCCGTTGAAAATTTAGGTCGCTAATGCGAATTATCGTGCTTTTTGCAAATCCTAGATGTGTTCTTTTGTTATTGTCCGTTAAGGGAGGCTTTCGTATGGATCTTTCCAGTTTTAAACTAGATTTTCTTCACATCCTCTCAAAACTAACTGCATTTGCCGTTCTCAGATCATTCAACACCGGTAAATGTCGACGAGGTAAGACCAAACAAACAAGGGCAACCGTAAAAGTTTACTGACCGTCATTAGAAACAACTTAAGACTTGTAAAAGATATACCAATCCTTACGAATTTTTTTCGACATACATATCTGAAATATATGTCAAAAAAAATGTTCCGCTAATTTTGGTGTAGCATTGTATTTATATATTTGCTTTTCTTGAAGCAAATTTTAATTGACGATTATAAAAGAAATTAAAGACGGTAAAGTTTGAATGCGTTTTTTGTTAATACATGAAAATATGTAAAACACTCACATATATTATCATCTTGGCGTTTGACAGTGAAGAGGTTAGCATTATTTAAAAGCGGTAAGACGACACTAGCCCTGCTACTGTTAGGGGGCTGCAGAGGAGGCAGAGCGCTTTTTCTGCGCTTTCTATGAGGTACTGCAACAGCACCATGAAAATGAAACATACACAAAACATTTAGTATTACTCTAATGCAGGATTATTGAAACAAAGCGAAAGGATCCAAACAGTACGTTTACGGAAATTTGATTTTACGTTATATCCATATTCCTAAAAACATGCTGATTGGTCCTTACACAAAAGCAGTATTAGTTGTCTTGTTAAGGTAAAACATAAAGCAAAGAATATATGGTAAACACGAAAGAGTTTTGGTAAAGTATCTATAGTTATATTGAATCTTTTTGACATAAACAAATTTCTTTGTATTTTTATTCGCACAGTATGTGCCTGTTTTTAATCTGCTGTTATCATTGCCAATGCCTCAGCGCATTCGTAATCAACTTAGAGAGATATCAATTCCCTATTTAATTCCAAACAGATCTATCTTGCAGTTTGTTTAAGCAATTGGTGTTCCTTGTTTTTTTTAATTCATTGTTCCTTGGGATCATATCATATCTGCAATTCCGCTTTAAGATCCTAGAGTGTAATGTTTTTATTATTATTTAAATTGTACACATCGATACTGTTCGTACTGATTGATATGTAACTGTTGTTTAAACACTATTTTCTAGACATTTTTCTTCGTCTTGTGTTTGTTTGTTTTTTTTATTCTTATATAATGTTATAAATATATAAAGTATATAAATGTATTTCTTTTTTTTTTGGACTGGGCATTTTCTTTTTGAGAAATAATTAACCTTGCTGTTAAGAGCGGTATCTAACATAAGTAGCTTTTTCAAAACTGCGATTTGTGAGGTATTGTGACTAATATTAAAGTAGCCCATTTATATGTCTTCTATAAAAGGGATCATTTATTTCAAGTAAACCTTCATCCGTTTCAAAACGGAATATGTAATTTTACAGTATTCTACAAATTTTTCCGAGTATGAATGTCTGAAATTATAGTGTGAGTGAAAACTTGCTTGGTATTGCGGGTCTCTAAATTTTTTTCAGAATCAATTTCCGTTATTTTTTTTTCTTTCTCTTCGTTTTTCAATTTCTCAACCACTAATGGGTTCGCTATAGAGGTTTTAGAATCCAAAACTGGTTTTTCTTCTTACCATGAGCTCATCGGAGTATGCTAGTATTTGTATACTTCTATTAATGATGGTACCTCTTGTTAGTAGCTCCGATTCCCTTTCAAGATTTTCCCAGAATGTTAAAACGGATGCATACTAAGCTATCTTCATGTCGTAAATTCTATATTTGCCTGAAAAGGTCTTGACATTTATTTGCATTCCATTCAGTAGGTACCCTTACACTCGACGGTTGAGAGACTTGTTTTCACTAATTGTATTTCAACTGAGATATTGAATTCTACAATTTGTTAATATCATAGGTGAATCTAAAGTCCACAATCAGAACTTACTTACTTTACATAAGTTCCAGTTCAAACAATTCAAATAATAACCCAGTTCAAACAATTAAATCTTGTCTTTCCATAAACAGAAGGTGGGTGTGAATTTCATATAAATGTTCCATATAAAAATTTCATAAGCGGATGGCAGATGCCCTGCATTGACATTAAATCTAAGACCGTCTTTCTGGTTTAGTTATTTACTCAGTTTCGAGCACTAGAAACTAAATTCACTAAGAATTTTTACCGTGATGAACGGCATGTGGAATGCAAATTATAGATAGTCGACTGATTTATCAATCTGTCTGCTTTGCAAATTTGTAGAAAGCGCAGTTGTAAAAGTTTGAATTTAGTTTCGATAAGTAGGAAATCTTAGGATTTCTAATGTTGTTCATACAAATGTTTTCTTCTATTGCTTGCATTGTCTTCGAGATACAAATTATATTCATTAATAAAAAAGAGGTTAGTCTTTGTAAGTGGGTATATTTATTTAAAAACCCTTAAAAGGGCTACATCAAAAAAACAAACGTTTTCGGACTAAACAGTCATCATCAGGTTTAAAATCTGCCTAAAATAAGTACCAACCATTTAGTTTAAAACAAACGTGACTATGAAAATTTTGACTATGGCTAAAAAAGCAAAACCAGTTTTTAACCATAGTCAGAATTTCATATTCACGTTTGTTTTAACTAAAGGTTTGTACTTATTTAGGCAGATTTTTAAACCTGATGATGGACTGTATTAGTCCGAAACGTTTGTTTTTTTGATGTAGCTCTTTTAAGGGTTTTTAATAAATATACCCACTTACAAAGACTAACCTCTTTTTTGTGATACGTGGTATACAGCCAGCTACAGGAATTGTTTTCCTTGTGGATTTTATATTCATTAATAGCCACATTATATGATATGTATAGAAATGTATGCATAGTTTTTTAGAATAGAGAAAAGCTTTTATTTTTCCAAATAATATATTATTATTCTCGCATTTTCTTATTTTCATACCTATACACTACGGATGTTGGCAACCACCATGGCTATTTTCATTTTATTTGTTGCTGCTATAAATAGTCCAGAGCAACATATCAAAAACATTTTCCAAGCTTATAGAGCCAGGAAATTTTTGTTTACATGGATTTTCTGTCATACTTTCCTTGCTAAAAAAACTTCACTTGTATCTACAGCATCTTTAAAGGTTATATTAGGTTTCTTCGGCAAAGCAACAAAGGTTAGCAACTTCTGTGCCTGTTTCTATTATTGATTTTATTGAATATCGGTGTATAGTCCAGGCTGTGAGGCCGCTCCCCTTGGGAAAATGTTTCTGATTCGGTTTCTTCGCCGATTCCCGTTCAAAAATGTCCCCTTTAAACAAATCTGAAGGGTGCCGGGCGAAATTTTTGGGCAGAAATTGTTTTAAACAATTTTTTTTAAAGTCCAAAAATATTTTTTTTAATCTGGAAAACGTTTTTTAGGGTTTTGGGCCATTTTAAAACAAAAAAAGTCTGTTGTCATTTTTCTCTAAAGTTGATAGTTTTCGAGTTATAAGCGATTTAAAGTCTGAAAAAACGCGAAAATACGCATTTTTGAGGCTTGAAAACACATATGTAAGTTATTATTTTTGGGTTACCAAGTGTCTAAATCAAAGTTTAAACATTCAACTTCAAGATTGTGAAGATAATCGGGCTTTATTTTAATTTAGACCGTTGTTTTTTAATTGTTAAGTATGCGCGTACACTCGATTTTTTCAGCCGCCCCGGCGCCCGCGCGCTACCGTGCGCCTCTATCGTACTTATGCATAGTTTACAAATATACTTACAAATAATTATTATTTATTGAGTATATATTTATTTATATCAATTGAGTTATAATATAAATTTCGTCTAAAGTCTAATAATAGTTACATAAAATAATTGTACAAAAGATTGTTAATAACACACTAATATCACTCAGTAAAAGTATCTTTGTTTTTCACAAAAATCTAAATCACATCCACATAATGGTACACAGTTGACATGATTTTTCTTGCAGTTGCAAGCATTAGTTTTGCAAGTCTTTTTGCATTTTGCACGGTTTCCCAACCCACCACTATCAGACATATAATATCCATATTGTGTAAAATCGAGAGTTTGATTAGCGGGAATATATGACATTTCGCCAAATATATGATTTTAGCGAAAGCTCTTAACAAGTATTGGTAAAGTGCGTCAGAGGTACAAGGTATATTGGCTAGATTAAATTAAATTTTTCAGTCACACTGTCTTTTCGATTCGTCGAAGAGCAGCATTTTGTATTGTTATGTAAAAAATCTAATTTAATTTTTTTGCACAACTTAATATTGTTGATGTTATTACAAAAAATACAAACTAAATTTCTTCGGTAAGTTTTCATTTAAGAAGAGGTACGGAAAAAGACATTTTAAATCCATTCACATTTTTTTTTAATAACACATTAATAATATAATACCCTTTTAATGGGCATTAAACAATAGTCTTCCTGATGATCGTTTAAGTAATAACACATCAAGTATGAGCGCGCGATTGTTAAACAGGTAAAAACTTGCATTTTTGCGATAGTATATTGTTTTTTAAACCCGCGCAATTTAAAATTAAGTTTACTAATATTAATATTTACTGCATTGTATTATTTAAATAATTTAAAAATATTATTTACAATTGATATAAATAAATATATACTCAATAAATAATAATTATATTGTTCAAATTTGGAAGAAAAAAAACTATATACGGTTATTACATTGCGATGATTGATTTATTTAATTAGCCCAATGACAATAATTAATACCTACATAAATAAATTATGGAAAAAACTATGTTAATAAACTTCAAGGATTTGTTCGGGTTTTTTTGCGTAAGTGTATATGTAAACTATGCATAAATACGATAGAAGCGCACTCTAGCGCGCCCGCGCCGCGGCGGCTGAAATATCGAGTGTACTCGCATATTTAACAATTAAAAAACAACGGCCTAAATTAAAAATAAGCCCCGATTACTCTTCACAATCTCGAAGTTGAATGTTTAAACTTCAATTTAGACACTTGGTAACCTCAAAAAAATAATAATTTACATATGTGTTTTCAAGCCTCAAAAATGCGTATTTTCGCGTTTTTCAGGCTTTAAATCGCTTATAACTCGAAAACTCTCAACTTTAGAGAAAAATGACAAGAGACCTTTTTTGTTTAAAATGACCCAAAAAAACCTAAAAAAAAAACGTTTTCCAGATTAAAAAATTTTTTGGAATTTTGTTTAAAAAAGATTGTTTAAAGAATTTCTGCCCAAAAAATTTCGCCCGACACCCTTCAGATTTGTTTAAAGGGGACATTTTTAAACCGGAAATCCGCGAAGAAACCGAATCAGAACATTTTCCCAACGGGAGCGGCCTCACAGCCTGGACTAGTAATATATTACATAGTATTTCCTCTTTGCACATAATTTTTAGAAATTCCGAGTGAAACTCGTATCTCACCCTATTGCTTTCCCGTATTTAGCGGTTTTTATTGATGTATCTACTTCACTAATTGTAATTGGGTGGTCCACTCTTACAGGTTATATTAGATAATAATACGTTCTTTTCATATTTAAATGTTTTCTCTACATAAATTTTCCAATTTTCCCTTTTACTTCTAAATATTTCCTGATTCATATCGTTTAGTATTGTGATGTCACATTCTATATTCGTTGTGTTTTCTACATTAGTCATTTTTTTGCTCTATAAATTGTATTTATTGGTTTTTGTGTATCTTCAATAGGTTAATGTATAATAATATTGTTCTCTTTCGGTTCTTTTGTTTGTTTTCAGTTTCAGAAGAAGATTTCCCACCAAAGGATTGTTATCCGAATTTATATCTGCACCGGATTTTATGTCTAGCTAAGGTTATCGCATTTTTAAATCTCATATTAATCATGATAAAATAAATCTGATTATTAAAAACTCTTTGGACTATCTTATGGTGAGCTCCATGAATACAAGAGTCTCGATGGAAATTTGAAGAAAGCGTTAGTTTCTGTTCCATGGCTAACATGCTTAATCTTTCATCCCTTTTAATTTTTTCACTAAATTTAAATAGCCCCATGACTTCACCACTTCTTTCATTTCCAAAGTTGGCGTTAGATCTCCCATAACCACTCCGATTTAATTTTCAGAAATTTTTAGAACCGCTCCTACTGATTTATAACTTTCTTTTTATTAGCTGTTGGATCATATAACCGAATAATGTTCATCTTAATTAGGTAGCGTTTTATTTGTATAATTATTCTTTCTGACCATGCACTGAAACTTTGTGCATATTTGGCGTTAACATGTGTTGGTTAATCACCCCAATTTCGAGTATATGATTTCCATTTGTATTGCCAGATAAGTACACTTGTTTGTTTAAAAGACACTGTTCCGAGTCCATCCAGCGCATCTTACTGACCCAGTATGACTATACTCATTCGATTCGTTTCTTTTCGATTATGGACCTTTATATCTCGCGTAAGAAATGCTTGGCATAATTTGGATATGTATTTTTTTTAATATTTTTAAATGCGTTTATTAAATCGGTGATTATTTGAGTCGTCGTCTTAAAATTAATTAGTCTTTAGACACACGCCATAAACAGAAACTTGTACATATTAGAACTGTATTTACTATTTTAATAGTATCCCTAGCACCAAAAATTTGGAATTCATGTCATGAAGTGGTACTTTTACATATGATAATATTTTCGACACACAGAAACAGAAATTAAAACTATATACAGTTCAAAAAACATGTTTTTACCTTTCTAAAGTAACATTTGTTATAACGCGATACCTATATTTGGATGGAAATAAGAATTTCATCATTAAACTAAAAGTATTTGAACAATTATACAAATGACCACTTCCATTTTGCGTTGTTACTTTATCCATTAATATTTAATCAATATATTTTATTTGATTATATAAATAATTCTGATATTAATTTTCAGTGGCAGCTGGTGAGGTGGGGCTACAGGACGTCGTCCTCCCTAGAAAAACGATGTACAAACAATAAATTATATTTCATATTTTCATATTTCGTATTCACAATTTTCTGTTGAAACTTGTTTAAATTAAAATATATTTACCTAACCGAACTAAAATTTGCAATAACTACATTTGTCTCAAGTGTCCGCACTATATTCGGAGCTGATTTCCTAGCGCCTGTTAAAGGCATGCGATTACCATGGAAACGACAATCACTACCTATGATTATTTCGAACTCTTCGCTCTATAGGAACGAAGCTACGTTTATTCGGGTGTCCAGGACGCAGTCAAATGATAAATTATACCATTTGCTTGGTTAAATATGACGCGTAGATAAATACTAGATAATTGTTTTGTGTTGATGAAGTTAAGTTGAAGTCTTAGGAAATTGCAATGAGGGTGTGTAAATTAATGAAATTAAACTTTAGTTTTTTGAGTTTGGCAGACAAGGTTAGGTCAAGGACAATGGAATTTAAAACAAGTGCAACCTGGTTATAAAAATCAAGTTTGACTCAAGTATCTACACCAGACGTTATGGTGGCGAAGAAAAAAAATGCGTTTTTTTTTTCTTTTGTTTGTTTGTTATTTGGTAGAGACGATAACTGGACAAAAGGTGTACGTAATTTGAAACATACGGCTAAAAGGTAAAAAACATGAAAAGTCGATCAAACATATGAACAATATTGTAAGCTTCCAGTTATTAGGCACAACTAATATCGCTTCTGGTTTAATTAGTGCATATGCCGAAAATATTTGTATGCTCAACGATATGGTATCAAAAATCCGTTACGTCCTGTAAAAAATTATGGATATTTTGAAGTTGTGCGGTAAATGCGGTCTTGCACTACGTGATCGTAATGAGTCCGAAGGGTCGATTAATGAGGGTGTGTTTTTAGAATTAGTTGATTACATTTAAAATATAGATTCCACATTGTCTATTAACTGAAAAGAAGCTAAAAGATTTAAAGGTACTTCAAAACTATACAAAATTGCAAAAGGGGCAACTTTTAAGTACAATAAAATAGTCTTCATTTCTTGCCCTAATGGCAGACGATACAACCGATGTTTCTACGCAACCTCAGACGGTATTAGTACCTTTTTACTTTATTGGCGGGAAAACATATTGGCGATTTTGGGATTTTTCAAATGCAGAAAGTCAAAATGCTGTTCGGGTATTGACTTGTATTTAAGAACAAATTATTCCTTTTTTAAAAGTCTCGTCTGAGAAATTAATTGGACAGACGGTGCTGCTGTGGTTTGTGGACAGTTGTGAGGAGTTAATATTAAAATTTGAGAAATTTATGAAATAAAATCTCGAAACGTGTAGAACAAAGGTGGAGCTCAAATTGAAATGAAATAAAATCGTTTAATTTCATTTCAACGTCTTTTCTCTGGGTAAAGAGTGCAAAAGATGGTGTTTTTCAAGGGTAATCTGTGGATTGGCAGTTCACCTAATTTGCCATCGAAGAGAATTTAATGTTGCCTCACATAAAATACGCATTTTTTACTCTTTCTAACACAATAGCGTTACAGCAAGTGATAAAGAAACGAATTGGAAAACTATTGTAAAACTATTACAAACACGATGGAGTTTTTAGTCTAGAACGATACAAACTATATCTGAAAATCAAGACAATACTCTGAAGTGTTTTGAAAATATTGAGTCCGGAAATCCTACAATATATAACACGGAAACCACAGATCAAGTCGCTGATTTCGTCAAATGGTTTAACGATCCTACATTCCAGTATTGCTTGGATTTCTTTTACAAAATACTGCCACATGTTGACACATTATTTAACCAAGTGCAGAAAATTGACACGGACTCTGTGAATTTTTACAATATTCTATTGACAGTTTTGAAAAAATAGTAGTTGTTCAACATCTGAAACAGTCTAGTCCCGGAAACGGAAAATATGCAAGAATCGCGAGGACCGAAGAAGATATTTTACTCTCGGCCAGAAATAACATAAGAAAACGAAAATGTAATCGGTACGTACTTTAACTTTATAGTGTCATATGAATTCAATTCAAACTTTTGTGAAAAAGTAAAGTTTTCATTATTTTAATAACGATGCCAATGACAATTGCAGGAACTGAAAGATGTTTTCGCTTTGAAATTGATCAAGATGTTTCTAATAAATACAATATTGGAACACATACTGAAGGCGCATGTCACGTTCTCCATCTTTTTGGCTTCAACGAAAAGGATTGAGTTTCATTTTAAGAAGTAGACTTTTAATATATTTAAATTTTTAATCTTCTTGAATCAGCGCCCCCTGAACAAAATTATCACCAGCCGCCACTCTTAATTTTAAGTACATGGGTACATACCTGGGGGGCTTGGTGAGGTTAGAACACTTTCAACTCCTCCAGAAACGACAGCCACTTGAGGTGTATTGCTAGATGAATCTCCAAATCGCGATACATGGGGAGAAGGTTGCAACGTAGCGAATATTTCTTTCGGCTGGGCTAAAGGTGATAAAACATTAAAATATAAAAACAATAGCAGTAACAACCTTAAACATACTATTGACTGTAAGTTACAATATTATTTTTATATATCTTTATATAAAAATTTTCTAACATTTTGACAGTTACCTAAATTGTGATTTTTACTTTAAAACCAATACTGTTCTAAAGTATTTTGACATTTTTATACCATTATCTAAACGGAAAAAATACTTTTAATGTTTGAAATCGAAAACCGTCGTTCCTATTCGAGAATGGAAACATTTATATAAAAAAAATTATTAATCAAAATAAAAAATTAATTAATACTTGTATGTTATTATTCAGATAAAAAATTAACCAGAAATATATAAAAATTTGTATAAAAAAAAATAAAACGAATTTTTAAATATGAAGATATGTAAATTTATATTTAAAAATCGGGGATTATTATGTAACTGTTTGCAATCTATATATATATATATATATATATATGTATATATATATATATTATATATATATATAAATATATATATATATATATATATAGAAACAACCTGTTTAATTAGATTTTAATCAGGCTACACTTCGCATCTAAAATGTATGTTTAAATATGTATTACGCAGCCAATATAGTATCGTATAAGATTGTTACTTTCAAAGAATATGAGTATTAAAATTCTTTCATCATATTTCTCATGGATAACTATGACCTGAATTGATATAGAAACTGTGTGTCTGTTAGCCAATCATTTAGAATGGGTTTCTATGTGTATATTCAATAATTTAAAAAAAGTAAAACACCGGGAAACTATGTACATTTTTTTTTCATTCTGAAAATGCGTTTTATAATAGTGAAAATTTTTGATACAACTCAATTGTTTTCTACTAAACTGACTACTGACTTTTCTACTAAAATGAATATTTTCTTGGGACGTTTCATCTTCGACAATATATTGTATTCATGTAATCAGAAAGCGCTAATGAAAACGCAAAACGTTGAACGTTTTAGTTTAACAGAATACTAACAGTAGACTTACAACTTTTTACTGATATATGATAAATTAGTAAAGTCTATCTCAATGTATATTTTCTTGGTATTTTCAAGCATGCTTCTTAATGCGAAAAAAGACGGGTTAAGCAAATAATGGCTTGATAAGCACTGCACCTTCGGAAGCAATAACGTTAAATGTTAATGTCACCTAAATTTGACAGCTTTCCAGGAAAACGTTAAAAAGTTTATAAAATCCTTCCTTGCCGACCGTACATTGACTATGTGCCAGACAGTAGTAGAGTTGAAGATATTAGAATTTACATAAACATAAGGCATTGAGAAAACCCTCTATAGTACAACAATCCAACTGTTCCACAGAACGTGTTCCGCCGAATGGTCACCAGCCCGACAGAATCTACAATTCGCACTTTCTTACAATCCGATTTTGTTCATGCGCCCCTTGAGGCAACAGTGTACTGTTAGAGACCCTTAATAGTGTACTGTTAGAGACAGATAATTCCTTTCTAGTAGATCTTTGGATCTCTTCTTTGAAGGTTCGTGTATAAAAGCCTTCAGATGTTTGAGAGTTGTTCTTTCGTACTAGAGGTTACGTTTTCTTCCAGTCCGATATTGTTCTTTTGACTGTGTTTCTTGCTATGCCAACGAAAGTTTCTGGGCTTATGAATGTTTCTTTTGCCCCTCCCCTGGCAATAATGTCCGCTTTTTTGTTCCCTTTAATACCCAAGTGTGTCCAGGCACCCAAAGTAAACTTACTTTGTTAATTTTTTCGATTCGAATAAGATTCCACCGAAAGACAGACAGAAGAAAGAATATTCCACACTAACTTGGAGTAAATTCGATTCAATTCCAGTCTTGAATGCCGCCTGGATATAAAACATAATTTTTATAAATTTTTCTCTGCAGTTCTCTTTATTAGTTTCTGCAGGCACATGTAGCATAAATGGTCCCCCCTATTTCGGTATTTTGTAAACGCAAATAAACTTATTTTAAACTTAAATTGTGGCTTATTCCATATAAAAATAGTAATTGGGTTTAAAGGTCTTTCTCCTAATTTTTGAATATTCTAAAGGCCTTAAATTTTGATTTGATCTAATTTGAAGTCTATAATATAGAGAAAATCCCCCAAAACTAAAAAAACAGTTTTTGGGATTTTTGAAGATAGCGCACCATACAGAAAAATCTGAAAAAAATCAGAGGTATAGTTTTTGATCAAATACATAAAAAAAAAATTGGACCTGCAGCCACCTCCAAAAGAGTTATACGCTTTTTTTTCGAAAAATCAAAATGAATTTTTAGGTTATTTACATTCAAACCTACGGGTCTATCGAAAATAGATAAGTTTTGTAAAAGCCTCAATTATTCGTGTGAAATTTATGCATCTACTATGCATCCCACCTAAAAAAAAACGAAAAATTTATGTTTTTGGGTTGGGGTCAGGAAGTAGTAAAATGGCGGGAAATAGATCAGTTAAACATATCAAAGACCATGAGACCTGATAAACTCTATAACACTCATCCACACATACCTACGATTGACCGGTTTGAGGTTGTGAGCTCATACTTACATCTAAAATCATTAATCACAAATACAGAGTTACTAAAGGAAGAATTAAAACGTAGATGTGATCTAACAAAAGTCGCCGTAAGAAAGATGGCCAAAATATGGAAGGACTCTTAAATTTCACGATCTTTAAAAATGGTTGATCTTTACATATATATTTATATTATATATATATATATATATATATATATATATTATATATATATATATATATTTAATAATATATATATATATATATATTATATATATATATATATATATATATTATTATATATATATATTTATATTATATATATATATATATATATATTTTATATATATTATATATATATATATATAGTCATATATATATTTATATATATATATAATATATATATATATATATTATATATATATATATATTATATATATATATATATATATATATATATATATAAATATATATATATATATATATATATATATATATATATTTATATATATATATTATATATATATATATATATATATTATATATATATATATATATATATATATATATATATATAATATATATATATATATATATATATTATATATATATAATATATATTTATATATATATATATATATATATATATATAATATATATATATAATATATATATATATATATATATATATAATATATATATATACTATATATTATATATATATATATTATATATATATATATATATATATATATATATATATATATATATATACTATTATATATATTATATAATATATATATATTATATATATATTCATATATATATATATATATATATATATATATATAATATATATATATATATATATATAATATATATATTTATATATATATATATATATATCTATTCAGTCCTGACCCCACACCCCCCGAAGGGAGTGTAGTGGTCGTCGTGATGTCAAATATTGATCGTCTGCAAAGATCTCTTTCTTCTTCTTCTTCTTCAGCCTGTGTTCGTCCACTGCTGGACATAGGCCTCTTCCATTTGCTTCCATCGATTTCTACTTTTGGCAATTCTCATCCACTGCTTGCCCGCGACTTGTTTGATATCGTCTGTCCACCTCTTCTGCGGTCTGCCTACTCCTCGCCTGTTCTCTCTTGGTCTCCAGTTTGTTAATCTTTGTGTCCATTTTTCGGGATTATCTCGGGCAACGTGTCCGACCCATTGCCACTTGAGCCTTGCAATACGTTCTGAGACATCAGTAATTTTTGTTCTTTCACGAATGACGTTATTTCGAATCCTGTCTCTCAAACTAATCCCTAGCATGGCCCTCTCCATTGCTCTTTGGGTTGTACTGAGCTGCTCTAAGGTTTTCTTTGTGAAGGCCATGGTCTCCAGTCCATATGTAGTTACAGGCAAGATACATTTGTCATAAACTCTACGTTTTAGACACATTGGTATATCTTTATTCTTCAAAATAAAGCTTAATTTGCCGAAAGCTCCCCAAGACAGTTGTATGCGTCTTTTTATTTCGGCTATTTGATTTTCTTTGCCAATTTTAATGGTATGTCCAAGATATATATAGTGGTCTACATTTTCAAGACTGACGTTGTCAATAACAAGATTAGTTTGTAAATTACTCATTATTTTTGTTTTCTGAAGGTTTATTTTGAGACCTATTTTATTTGACTGCTGGTTTAATTCCTTCAACATTTGCTCCAGTTCCTTGATATCTGTACTAAATAATACTATGTCATCCGCAAACCTCAAATGACTCAAACGTACACTATCAATGTTTAGACCTTTTTCCTCCCAGTCAAGCTGTTTGAATACATTTTCCAATGCTAAGGTAAAAAGCTTTGGTGAAATAGTATCACCTTGTCTAATACCTTTATCAAGGCGCATTTTTTCAGTTTTTTCGTCTTCATTGATTTTGATGTGGAATGTGGCCTGTTCATAAATGTTTTTAATGAGTGTAGTGTACCGTGAGTCTATTTCGAGCATCCTTCAGGGCTGACAAAAAGGACCAAGTCTCAATACTATCGAAAGCCTTGTGAAAGTCGATAAATGTCCATATGTAAAGGTACATTATATTCTGTGGTTTTTTCTACTAGTGTTCTGATGGTTTGTAAGTGATCATTAGCGCCAAACCTTTTCTAAATCCCGCCTGTTCAACGGTTGATATAAATCAAGTTTTTGTGTTATGCGGTTGGTTATTATTCTTTGTTAACAATTTGTATAAGTGTGACAACAAACTTCTGTAGTTTTCAATATTAGTAGTGTCTCCTTTCTTGTGTAAAAGTATTATTTCGGCGTTTTCCCATAGGCTGGGTATTCTTTTTTCTGTTAGACACTTATTCAGTAAGACTTCCACAACTTCTACACGTTGCCGCCCATTTTTACATTTCAGACGTTATACGATCCTCGCCGGGAGCTTTTTTGTTTTTCATTTGCTGTAAGGCATGTCTAATTTCCGAAGAGGTTTATTTTAGGGAGGGTTTCCGAGCAGACGTTTAGAATTGTTCTGTGGTCTGTTCCGGGGTTCTGTATAGTAGATTGTTGTAACGATGAGTCCAAGCCATCACCGTTAAACCAGCGTGCGCGCGAACCAACCCATGAAGTAGGAGTGTATCGACAGTAGAAAGGGCAAAACTTCGCTATATAAACCGCACTATTTCCTCATAGAGGCAGAATCGTCAGGTGTTGACTGAAGGTTCTCTTCTTCCCTACCCCGGCTTGTGGACGTGTTGAGTTCACAAGTTGTTTCCGTTCCATACCGCCACCGGAGAGCGTGTTGAGCTCTCCATTACCCGTACTCCGAAGCAGTCGTGTTGAGACTGTTGAGGAGTGTCCTATTAATCCGAATCACTTAAGGGACGTGTTGAGTTCCTTTCTTTTCTTTGTACCTATCGTCCGCTGTTATTACAACGTTCACGTAAAATTCCGAAAACACACTCGATTGCCGATAAGACGAACTTCATACGACAAGGTCAAACTTAATTTGAATAAATAGGCCAGGTACTGAGAAGACTAAACTAAATTGTAAATATGTACATAAGATTTTTGTCAATTTAATTTAAGGAAGACAATAAAGTTTTATTTTTATTTTGAACTCTGTCTCTGACTGTCCAAAAGCTACCCGGATAGTGACTCCTACGAGAGGACGTCACAATGTATAAAGATTCTTATAGAACGTTTGTATTTCCTTGATTATTTGAGTTTTTTCGGTCACCGTATTCCCCTGTTGATTTTTGATTTTAGTTATATTTGATTTTCCTTTAGTTAAATTTGATTTCAATACTCTCATGTTTCTATTGTTTTCGATGGTTTGCAATATTTGTTTTGTTTTATAAGCCCGCAAGTCTGACCTTATGCTCTTTTTAACTTTATTGTTGATAGCTTTATACTCTGGTAATTCTTTCGATGTTCTTCTTCTTTCTTCCATTAAATTAAGTGTTGTTTGTTTCAGTTTCGTTTTTCTGGGATTTTTATTTTTATCACAGATCTTATTTGCAGTTGATGTTATGTCGTTCGTTCTCTATCTCTGGTCATTTCTTTTAACTCATGCATAGGTCTTTAGCATATTCCTATAATTTGGTCGATCCATCTTTTTGTTAATCTTCCTCGTGATCTTCGGCTTTCTACCTTTCCTTGAATAATAAGACTTTTCATGTTTTCTGTGTCTGTTCTTATAACATTTTCAAAGTATTTTAATTGATGGAGATGGACTTTGCTTGAGAGTCGTTTGCTGACCTTTCGCTCATTTAAAGTTCAATTATTTGTCCTGTGGTCGGTCCACGGAATTCGTAACATTCTTGTTCAACAGGACATTCTTCTTTTCGCTTGTCGCAGGGTCCAAGATTCACATCCGTATGTATGTAATCGGAATATTAAGCAGTTGATCAACCTTATTTTTAGAGTTTCATTTAGTAAATTACATAAATATTTGGCAATAAAAAAGCTGTCTTCAAAATGGGTCTGTATTTGCTCACACTCGATTAAAAACAACAAGCGTTGACAATTGTTGTTTATAACTGTTTCAGCGCAATAATAATAATGAAATATAAATCCACCAATTAGCCAAGAACTTTTTCTGATAATTTTTTTGTATATCGACCGTTTTTGATCCTTAGTTCTTACTTTAATACGATAAATGTCTAAATAATAAACCCATTCTAAATGTCAAATTTATATTTACAATTATTGAATGAATGCCAATCCAATTTATCGTAAAAAATTGTTAGTTCATGCATGAGGTTGTTTTAATATCGAAACTGTCTTATGTAAATTATTGCTTTATGGAGGTTAGTAAAAATTCATGCAATGTATTTACATTAAAAGATAACAGGAAAATATCGTAACATAACGCAACTCCTGAAACAACAACAATATACACTGCTCAGTAGCTTTTGTAATTTTATTTCAAGAGTTAATAAATTAGAATGAAACAAAAAGAGTTGAATAGTTCATTTACAACGCATTACAAAAGCTAGAGCGACAACTGCTTATATTACTATGTTTAAAGTTTTGTTAGCTCATGTTATGTATGATAATAACGCTACAGAAATTGTGTCTGGTTTCTGAATATTATAAAAGTCAGATTCTGATTATTTTAATAAAGATTCAGGTATGTACACAATAAACTCTAACTCTACCATACTTCTCTATAAGTGTTAAGACAAGAAATTAGCATTCGCCGAAAATTAAGGAATTCTGAGTTTACAAGAAAGACAGTATATTATGAGGAAAAAACTAATATACAGTGTAATCCATTTAGGTTGGAAACGTCTCTATAAAATATTTACATAAACTCAGTAAGCTGTGAGTCATTAAAGGACACCATGTATCAACAGATAACCATGAAAATTATTATTTTGTATACAATTTTAATAATAAACCACTACATGAAAAAATGTTTGAAATAACAAAAAAACTTAATAAAAGCAACACAATTACATTAACTTTATATTGTATAAAACCTCACATTAAATCTTAGTTGCCATGAAAATGAACAGAGCAGTCATCTAATTTTATAAATAAATTTAATCGTTCATTAAGTGGAAACTCATAAATAGCATTCCACAATTCCACAGTACTAAAAATTCGCTCGTTTAAGGGACATGATCCAAATATTTTAAATTCGTGCAAGGGACATGATCCAAATGTATTCATACCAACTACTTGATAGGCGCAGTTCCCTTTATTACACCGTAAGAAAACTCGATCTGTACTTACATTTTTGCGGCGAAATAATAAATATTTCTTCACTAAACGCACATAAATAAATGGATAGTTATCAGCAACTGTAAAACTTCGAGCAATCATAGTCTTAAATGGGCGGATAGTAATAAGCAATACGCTTCTTTCTTCCTTGATGTCATGTAAGCGTAAATTGCACAATTCACATCTTCTGCAAGAGGCAAAGATACCGCAAACGGCTACCACCTTTAAAAATAAATATGTTATGTCCGGAGCATCTGTGAAAAACTTCCGCAAATCGTTTTCCTTAAATACATACGCTTTCTTGGTCACATTATTCTTGCGTATTGCCTTCATGAATGCATGAACTTTCACAAATGATTTTAAATTGATATTCAGCTTTGTTTATCGTCAACATACTTTCAAATGAACATACAATTTCGAATGAATAGCCTTCATAGTCGACGGCTTGTACTATTCCGACATTTTCTGAAGGTAAGCAATCACAATTCGTTCATCTGTATCTGTTACATTTTGCTCATCCATCCATTTAATGAACTTGTCGTATTCTTTTTTATAACCGTCTTCCGATTTTTGCGGTATTAACCGCGATTCTGGTTTACTATTTAAGTAATCAATGTTAGAACTCATTTTTAAATAACATATAACCAGTAATATCAATTAATCTTGTGTGACAGATTGCAAATGAATTATTGTTTTTCTCATTGCCATAATAACGAAAGGTATACTTATGTACATCACAAATTCAACCATGTTACAGTAGAGGAGATATGGGAATCTGGTATCAAAGATGGCGGCCAGTTGGATGGCTAGTATGCGGCGTTGAGGCCGTAGAAGAAGCCTCTGGGGATGTAAGGGCTGATGTACAAGAAGTATAAGTATAGAAGAAGTACACCCCATCGTAATAGGGTTGAAAATAGGGGTGAGAAGTAGAATTAACGCGTTTGTTGCAATAATTTGCCGGCATAGTTGGTGTGTGTAGATATTTCGTAACATAATATGAGAAATGGGGTAATTAGGCAATCCAGATACGTCGTATCACTTATTAGTAAGACAAAAATCGAAGTTGACATTTTGTTTAAAATAAAATTTCATCTTATTCATATATATATATATATATATATATATATATATATATATATATTATATATATATATATATATTATATATATATATATATATATATAAATAGGCGAATGTTTTACCGCGAACCAGATAAACCTATTTATTTACATATATTATATGTATATATTATTTACATATAAACCTATGCTATTTACATACACGTAGCAAGCACGGGATATGCAAATTATTTCTGTAATTTGAAGTATTATTGCGTCAGATTATCTACATGGCAACAATAAACAGTCGTTAATATTCTACTTGTATACTTGTTTTTAGAAGCGAAACGAAGGTTTATCTGGTTCGCGAAATAAAAATTGTAAAACATTCTTTTATTTAAATAAACAGTCGTTATTATTCTACTCGGGTAATCTTGTTATTAGACGTGTATATACATTATCATATATAGAAAACGAAGGTTTATCTGGATCGCGGTAAAACATTCGCCTATTTATATATATATATATATATATATATATATATATATATATATATATATATATATATATATATATATATACATCCCGCCATCATTTTAAACTCGTTTCACGTTGCAGTAATTTAGCATCACCAAGAAAATCTATTATTTTCTATATATAAGTCGTGTATGTTCGTTTAGTGCAACTCTGTTGGCTTAGCAGCGTTGTCGGTTTTTTCAATATTCTGATTTTTTTATATATTTAATTTTTTACATCAATCCAACGTTTTAACATCGATCATTTAAAATCACTGTATTTGCTATCATTTTAAAGCCAATAGATGTTGCCGGTATTAATACTTAAAATGATATCTAGGTACACAAATATCGATCCGTTTTCGGTCAACGTGCTAACGACCTGCTAACACGTTGCGGTCTTAACTGGTTTTTTCTTTGCCTAAATGTAAGGTATATTTATTTAAGGTAGATATTTTTCCCAGAGAATTGTGTAGGGGAATATTTTACATAAATTTCAATTTACTACCTGTTTAATCCAAGCTATCGGTGAATAGTTTGAGGTAAATATTATGTTTTTATGGGATTACGCCTCAATTATTGGTTGTAATTGTGATAAGAATCACATTTTTAATTAACTTGTGTTTGACATTTTGATTTCCATTCCGGAAATCGTTCTCAAAAACGTTTTTTTTGTACAAAATGTGTATACACATTTTAGATAATTTGTACAATAAACAATAAATATTAGTTAATTAAAAATGTAATTAATATTACATTTTTATATACATAATATACATAAAAAATAATATTTAACTTAACCATGCAACAAGAAAGTATTTCACAGAACCTCGGTAAATAGTTTTCAAAAATCTACGGTTATTTAAATTCTAAATAGTATGAGAGATAGCTGATGAAAATTCGTAAAGATGTACAGTTGATTATGCTTTGTTCTTTTTTTTTTAACAATTTTAAAAGATACAAAAAAAATGTTTGCTTGTAAAACGTTTTTTTACATTCTAAAGAAAATGATTAAAATAAAAGTTGTAGACCATAAAAGGTTTTTTATGTTGAGGGATACCAAATTAAAATATATAATTAATTGAGCAAGGTAATTTCAAAAAACCCTAAACTCTAAAATATTATGTTTTTAGTAATTTATAAATGGTAATAATTGAATTTTTTGCCCAACGGCAGATAATATAGCTACTTCAAATTATCGCAATTAATGGGTTTTTAAGGTGTGCTAAATATTAAGCAAATCACTTTGAACTTGTCCAAATACTTGTCCAATACTTGTATGTAGAAGTATTTTGTAATTTGCAATCTTAATGGCTTATAAGAAAACAAAGAGACAAAAACAGAAACATATTTAACCAATAAGAACTAAGATAAAATTTAATTCTTAAAATCATATTTTCATTGTTTATTAATACAAGATCTAAAAATTGAAAAGATTTTAAATTAAGATCTATAATATATGATCGAAGTTATAGATGGCTTACACAGTGAAGGAGTAAAATGTTATAACCCATTAAAATAATGGTATTCGTAAATTACCGCCACGGAAAAGTACCACGGAGGTAAGAACTGACTGAGCTTGTTTTTTTTTTAGATTCTGACTTTAAATTGAAGCACGCTTGCAAAATATTTAATATCTCGGCTTCTGTGGCACGTAGAACCTTCATTTCTTTACTAGGGTAGCTCAACCAAATAATAAGAATTGTGCTATTTTGACCTATCTTACTAAATTTTTCCGTTGAAAGTATGAACTCTTATAAAAGCGAATTCGATTTACATAATACACGTGTGTATAGAGAGTACAGAGTGACTATCTGGTCAAGTACAGTCGTTTAGATAATCGCTCTTTGGGATAAACAAATTGGATAACTTTGTGATCTATGTGAAATATACCACACTTTAATAATTTATTCTTCTTCCCTTCTTCAGCCTTCATTTATCCAATGTTGGACATAGGTCTCCTCCAATTGCTTCCACGCTTCCCTATCTTTTGCAACTCTCATCCACTGCTTTCCAGCTACAGCAGTTATATCGTCTATCCATCTCTTTTTAGGTCTTCCCACGCTTCTTTTTGTTTCTCGAGCTCTCCAGAATGTCACTTTATAAGACCATCTGTTGGTGTCTTGTCTTGCTACATGTGCTACCCATTGCCATCTCAATGTCGCTATTTTTTCCATGATGTCGGTTACTTCCTTGCTAAATACTAAAAGTATTTAGTTCGTTGACGTATTTCGGTGTTAGGAATTTTGTCTCTGAGGCTTATATTTAGCATGGCCCTCTTTATGGCCCGTTGAGTTACTCTTAATTGTTCTGCCATTTTTCTTGTTATTGCCATAGTTTCCAATCCATAAGTTGCAACTGGTAGTATACAAGTGTCATAGGTTTTTCGTTTTAAGTGAATTGGGATTTTTCTGTCTTTTAAAATGAAGCTCAACTTACCAAAAGCAGCCCATGATATTTGTGTCCTTCTTTTAATTTCTAGGGTTTGATTTTCCTTTTCGTTTTTAACTGCATGTCCTAGATATAATATATTGTTCTACCTTTTCTATGTTGATGTTATCTATCGTGATATTTTCTAGGCTGTTGCTTAATATCTTTGTTTTGTCGAGATTCATTTTTAATCCTATTTGATTCGATTTGTGATTTAAATCTTGTAGCATTGATTTTAGTTCATGGATATCTGTGCTTATTAGTACTATGTCGTCTGCAAAACGCAAATGGTTAAGATATTCTCCATCTATTTTTAATCCATTTTCGGCCCAATTTAGTTGTTTGAAAACATTTTCTAATGCCAAAGTAAATAACTTGGGTGAGATGGTGTCGCCCTGTCTCACACCTTTTCCAAGGTCTATTTTTCTAGTTTCCAGATCATCATCTATTTTTACGTGAAAAGTAGCATCATCGTATATATTCTTAAGGAGGGCAGCATATCTTGAATCTACTCTGGCGTCGTCCAATGCTGTTAAGAAAGCCCAATTCTCGATACTGTCGAACGCTTTGTGATAATCGACAAATGCCAGATGTAGTGGTATGTTGTACTCTATTGTTTTTTCAATAATGGTCAGAATTGTTTGCAAGTGATCGATAGTGCTAAAACCCTTACGAAAGCCTGCTTGCTTCACTGGTTGGTATGCATCTAGTTTAGCTGTCAATCTATTTGTTATTATTCGGGTTAGTAGTTTGTAAAGGTGTGACAATAAGCTTATTGGTCGGTAGTTTTCTATATTTGCGGCGTCCCCTTTTTTATGGAGTAGAATGACTTCTGCATTTTTTCATGTGTTCGGTATTTGTCCTTCCAATAGGCATTTATTAAGTAATGCTCTTATTGCCTCTTCTAATGCAGTGCCTCCCATTTTTAGCATCTCTGAAGTCATTTTATCTTCTCCTGGTGTTTTCCCATTTTTCATTTGTTTTAGGGCGGCTCTAATTTCTGATGGTATTATTTCAGGGAAGTCCTCTGAGCCCACATTTAAGATATGTTTTTTTGGTATACCGGGGTTCGGAATAGTAGAAGTATACAGCTGCTTATAAAAATTTTCGAATTTCTCTAACGATCTCTTCCTTTTGCGAGCACAATGTTCCACGGTCGTCTTTTATCTTTATGATTTTATTCCTGCCAGTGGATTTACATGTTTTTAGTACTTTCATGTTCTTATTATTTTCTATCGTTTCAAGAATCTGGTTTGTTCTATAAACTCTGAGGTCTTAATATTTTTCTTAACGCTTCTGTTGAGCGCTTTATAGTCCGGGTTATCTCTGTTCGTTCTTCTTCTTTTTCTATCTGTTCTAGAGTTTCGGGTTTTAGTTTAGCTTCCTTTTGTTTTCTTATTCTGCAACAGAGTTTCTTAGTGACTGTTTGTATGTCTTTAGTTATTTTCTCAGCTAGTTCATCTATATTCTTGTGCTCAAAGGTATTTGCTACTAGTTTTCGTGCTAATTCCTCTTGGTATTTCTCTTTATTACTGGCTAGGATGTCTGCCGTCGGTAAAGGGTTTGTTGTTAATAGTTTTCGTCTTTCTCTCTTTACGTTAATACGTATATAACGAAGCTATTAACATTTATAAATTGCTGCAAAATAATTGAGGGTTTTTCGGCAAAAGACGAAAATACGTTTCTATTTTGAGAACGATTTCCGAATTGGAAATTGAAATGCCAATAAACGTACTTTAACCTTTAATTGTGGCTTATTCCCATTTAATTAGTAAATATGTCTTGTTTATCTCTGCACTTGGTCACACATATTCCTTCAGGACTGTAAATACTGACCACTTTACGTTTTTTTTTTAGTTTCTTTGACAAGTGGGGATTGTCTATTCGGTTATTTCTTAATATGGACTATCAGTAATTGTTTAGTAAAGTCAATTACTGATAGATCTATTATAGAAGTTACCCATACTTTTCCAGTAGTCATTTAGACGGTTCATCTTAATTGTCCTCATTTGGAATATAAGCCCGAGAAAAGTTTAAAATTCTGTTTGTGTTGTCTGTTTCCAAAACGCAATCCTCGATTTTTCTAAACGACTTTGTGCAAATTATTCATCAGAGTCACTTCCACCATTCATTTAATCTACATCATCCTCGCCAGATGCTTCTAAAAATGATTGTAATTCAGCAGTGGTCAATCTACGTTTATGTTTACGTCTAGCTTTTTTAGACGTCGAACACATAATATTATTTACATCCATTTTTTTAGAAATACTATAACTTACTTTAACATACGTAATTAACAATGAAAACATACTACTAGAAACTATCAATTTACGTTTTCCAATACTATAAGGGCACTTGAGGCACAACACGTTTTTACTCAATAATAGTTCCTGTATAAGTAAAATTGCTTTTTTAATTTGCTTTATTGAAGCACACTAGACATATTGCAGTTTTGCTATCACATTCTTCACAGTATGTTTTAATTTTTTAAATTTTTCTATCGGCCTTTCTACTAGTCACGCTTATTCTTAAAATTTTGTAACCTCTTGTACACTTCTTTCTCTTTTTATTATCTACATCGCTTTGCCTGAGATGGTATTTTTTGGGTGTAATTAGTCATCAGGGTTTCAACATTTCTTTATTTACAAACGCCTTCGCTAATTCCAGTCTGAACTCAAGGATAGGTTGTCGCTTTTTTCGCGTTTTCTATTATTTAGCAACTAAGTATTGACTACTGCGGTATTAAATATTAATTCCACTGCCACTTTCCGGTACCACTTTAGTATTTTGCGTATTGGGCTTTTGTACAAAGCCATTTGATCGCTAAAATCAACTCTTTTTTCACAACGTTATAATCTAGAATAGTTTGTGGTTTTAGCACTTGTGTCTAATTTTTCTTTCCACCTGAATAAACCAAGATACAACTATTATGTTTAAATGTTGTAATAATTAAAACTGGTTCTTTGTCAACCCATTTTATCACTTGTGAAATCAATAATGGGGTGAAGTTTCAGTATAAGTAGTTGCGACTTTTTTAATCTAGATTTTGGTTTTGAATTTTTTGTAATAGAACATCTGCACATAAATTCGTTTCTTGAACTATGATTTGAATTCGTCGACCCATATTCTAAAAGAAATGTGTTTTTACGTTGTCGGGAATATTATAAATTGGTTATCTTTCACAAAGCATTCGAAATATGATTTAAATTCTATTTCAGAAAAATTTTTTACTGCAACTCTTGTTCGACCTAAACTAAATTATTACACAAAACAAGTAATCTATTTTTTTTATAGAAATGTAGAAATAGAATTTCCTGTCGAAGTTTTATGTGTGGCATAAGTCACTGGTGTCTCGTATATACGGTCCTCTTATCGCATTACAAACATAATTCTCAATTAACAGTGCGGTATAAGATATATTTAGGTTGTATAATCAAGCCGTAATACTTGTCGTGAGACCATAAGACCGTATGTTATAAATAAATATATTCCTACAAGAATTATCTTAAAAAATGAGAAAAATACAATAAAAAAGTGCAATATGAAGTATTATTTAAAAAAAGGCAAGTCATTCACGGGCGGACAGTTAAAAACAAAAGTTTTCAGTGTTCTATTGCTTGATTATTATTATCTAATTGGTATATTTTAAAAATACTAGGGACATCTTCACCGACCACAATCTTCTTCTTACAACAATTAGGATAGAATTTAAAAGAACAAAAAGAAATAAGCAAATAATAGCTATTAACCCAGATAAGCTTAAAGAAGAATCCACTAGTAATAAAATACGGGAAGAAATACATAGACACTTGAGTAACAGAACAGTACAATCGACACAAACTCCAGAGGAAGACTGGCACTATATTGAGAAAACACTTACAAGAGTAACAAACCATGGATGACAAAAGAAATTCAAAACATGATGGACGAAAGAAGAAAATACAGAGGTAAAAATGAAACAACATACAAGCAAATACACAAGAATAGCAGAATAAAGATCCAACAAGCCAAAGAAACCTGGCTAAGTGAAAGATGCCAAGAAATTGAAGAGTTGGAACAAAGACATGATACTTTCAATCTACATAAAAAAGTAAAAGAAGCCGCTGGAATATTTAAACAAAATCCTACGTCTTTCATCGAAGATAAACATGGGAACCCGCTACTGAACAGAGAAGATCAAATAGGTAGATGGAGAGAATACGTGGAAGAGATGTTTCAAGACCGAGAGAGGACGAACATTTACATGCAGGAGGCATCGACTGGACCTTGTATCACAAAGCAAGAAATTATCAAAGCGGCAAATCAGATAAAGAACGGAAAAGCTGTTGGGGAAGATAATATCCCAATTGAAATAATAAAGATATTACTAGACGAACACATCGAAGTAATGGAAGATATATTTAACAAAATATACGAAACAGGCATAATACCAAATGATTGGCTGACATCGGTGTTTATACCACTACCAAAGAAGAAAAACGCCAAGAAATGTGAAGACCATAGGATTATTAGCCTGATGAATCATATATTGAAACTTTTCCTACGAGTAATACACAATAGAGTATACAATAAACTAGACGAACACACTGGTCAAACTCAGTTTGGTTTTAAGAATGGGTACGGAACAAGAGAAGCACTTTTTTCAGTACGTGTGCTAGTTGAAAGATGTAGAGATGTCGATTTTGATGTATACTTGTGTTTTATATACTTTCAGAAGGCGTTTG
Organism: Diabrotica balteata; assembly: GCA_918026665.1. NCBI lineage: Eukaryota > Metazoa > Arthropoda > Insecta > Coleoptera > Chrysomelidae > Diabrotica > Diabrotica balteata. The sequence continues at coordinate 59,567,837 of OU898277.1, forward strand.
ACCTGGTGAAACATTATAAACTAATAAATATTTTAAGGTCATGTAATATCGACGATAAAGACTTAAGGATCATTTCAAACCTCTACCAAGAACAAAAGGCTAAAATCAGAATAAAAAGCGAAACATCTGGAAAAATCAATATCGAGAAGGGAGTAAGACAGGGATGTGTCCTATCACCTTTGCTGTTCAATGTTTACTCTGAGAAGATATTTCAGAAAGCTTTGGAAGGCACCTCGGATGGTATAATTATAAACGGGCAATGTATAAATAACCTGCGATATGCTGATGACACTGTCATACTGGCAAATAATGCTGAAGCCCTGCAACGCTTAATGGACCGAGTAACGACAGCCTGTAGAGAATTTGGAATGAAATTGAATACAAAGAAGACAAAAACGGCGATCATCAGCAAGCACCAAAACAGAAGGGTGAGGGTCAATGTCGACGGAACAGATCTGGATAGAGTAACAAGAACAACGTACCTTGGAAGTAATCTTGATGAAACTTGGGACCACTCACTAGAGATAAGAATACGCCTGAAAAAGGCACGTACAATGTTTTACAAAATGCAAAAAGTTCTATCATCCGCCAGCTGGGTATCTCATTGAGAACTAGAATACTTAAGTGCTATGTTTTCTCCACCCTGCTGTATGGTGTTGAAGCCTGGACAATGACAGAAGCAACACAAAAAAGAATCCAAAAATGCTCAGAATATCCTACATGAGCCATACGACGAATGCGGAAGTCTTGAGGAGGATGAATAAGGAAAGAGAGCTTATGCTTATAATAAAAGAACGGAAAACACAATATTTTGGTCACTTCATAAGAAGTCAAAATTATGAACTGCTCCAACTTATAATCGAAGGCAAAGTCAATAGCAAAAGAGGAGTAGGAAGAAGACGCAACTCTTGCAAAAAAACTCTCGCAACTCTTGCAACTCTTTCTAAAAACCTACGGCAATGGACGAACATGACCTCCATAGAACTATTCAGAACTGCTACAAATAAGATTAAATGGGCAAATGTAATGGCCAACGTCCTTATGGATAAGGCACCGTAAGAAGAAGATTGGTTAAGTGCTATCATTTGAGATATCGTACGTCACTATTGGCCTAAAAGGACTAAAGGTACATAACTAAGGCCCTTTTGACATGCAACTCCATTACCTCATTGTATCTCATTGTATTTTATTTGTTAAATCCTTTCATTTGAGGTATTGCACGTCATGATTGGACTAACAGAACCGAAGATACACAACTAAGGCCCTTTTGACATTGTGCTGTATTTCATTTTTCTATCCCATTGTATTCCTTACGGTAAATCTTATCATTAGAGGTACTATACGTCACGATTGGACTAATAGGATCAAAAATACGTGACTACGGCCCTTTTGACATGTTGCTGTATTTGATTTTTCTATTTCATTCTTTTTGATTGGTTAAATCCTATCATTTGAGATACTGTACGTCACGATTGAACTTATAGAAACGAAGATATATAACTAAGGCCTTTTTGACATGCTGCTTTTCTGTCTTATTGTATTTTATTGGTTAAATCCTATCATTTGAGGTGCTGTACATCACGACTGGACCAATTGGAGCAAAAATATGCAATATATACCCCGTTATATATACCCAATATATAACCCGTTATTTTTAATCAAACAAGATGCTAGAATGATTTATGGATGAAAAAAAATATATATAAATTCTTAAATTTACCATTTCGTTGTGGGTAATATTATATTCAACAGCGATGCCAAATTTCTGATGCCAAAATGATTGATAATGAAAGTGTGATATACATTTTCATGTATATAATGGCAGCGAGTAAACGGTAAAACCCTGAACTAAATATATATAATATTTTCACTGTACCATCATTTTAGACTCAAACATTTCCTGGAATAAACTTATATAACTCAGTAAGGGATAAAAAGAGAAAGCGGATATTTTAAAATACCAACACGGTATCAAATCTCTAATCATTGAGATGGTTAAAATTCTTGTAACAAGTACAGGAAAAAAGTTATTAAGGTCTTGTAAAGTAGCGTCGATATACAGATGCTACTTTGCAAGACGATGCTAAATTGATGGTAAAAGCATAATGTATCGATGCCAAAATGATAGTAGGATGTATATATATATATTATATATATATATATATATATATATATATATATATATATATATTATATATATATATATATATATATATATATATATATATATATATATATATATATATATATGAATAAGATGAAATTTTATTTTAAACAAAATGTCAACTTCGATTTTTGTCTTACTAATAAGTGATACGACGTATCTAGATTGCCTAATTCCCCCATTTCTCATATTATGTTACGAAATATCTACACACACCAACTATGCCGGTAAATTATTGCAACAAACGCGTTAATTCTACTTCTCACCCCTATTTTCAACCCTATTACGATGGGGTGTACTTCTTCTATACTTATACTTCTTGTACTAAAGCCCCTACATCCCCAGAGACTTCTTCTACGGCCTCAACGCCGCATACTAGCCATCCAACTGGCCGCCATCTTTGATACCAGATTCCCATATCTCCTCTACTTGTTAGATTATTACCTCTTATTTAAGTGTACCAATAAAAAAATAGTGGAAAGTATTCGTGGATAACTGGTCTCTAAAACAAAATCGCACATGTTTTAAAAACTTCAATATATATTTAATATACTAGTATGTCTATTGACGCATGCGTTAAAAACTCACACAACTGATATTTTAAACCAGTAGCGTTGGCACTAGCTGTCTTTTATTGTATCTTACACCTGGCGTTTTTAACCGCTGGCAACAATAATTTTCAACCATTTTTTCTTAGACAAAATTATATCATCATACCTATTAAGAAAAAAAATTGCTTTAATTTGATATAAAAACATGCAATACGTCATGAGCAGTGTATTTTATTAAAAAAATAAATGAACAAAATATAATTTTCTATGAGTTTGGTTAACTACGTTATGAACGTAGTAATCCTGCAGTAGATCCTAGGCTACTAAGTGCATTATTTTTATTAAAATTATTCTAAACATTTTTTTCATGCCGTTGTGGATTATTACAAAAGTTTCGTAGTTATCTATTGATACAGGGTGGTCTTAGGTGACTCGTAGCTTAATGAGTTTTAAAATTTTAAGTTATCGAAAATAAATATGTTTTATTAAAATTTTTGTCATGGTGTGTTATCCATTCTAAATTTATTGGGGCAGGATTTTTTTTAATAAAAAAATTTCTAATAAAAAATTTGACTAAGGAAAAGTATCGTAGTATTCCCTGAAATTTAAATAAACATTTTAAATTTAAGGAAAAGTTTATTAAATAAGTGGAAGTATTTTGGTTTGAACAACTTATAATATAATATGAAAAATAAACAAAAATTTTTACGTTTAGTTGTTACCTTATGATTAGTATAAGTTAATTTTAATTTGGAACGTACTTTCCGGTTCACAGTTGGTATTCAGCTAACATTCTTTGGACTTTGACCTAGAGCATATGCTGGAGATTCTCTTCTGTTCAAAAAATTAATGTACGAACCACTGGTTAAATTCTGATTTGAGTATGTCGGTTTTTTTTATTTAGAAGACCAATGTATTACCCACTTTATTTAATGGTAATTAACTAAAATTGTAATTGAATTTAAATCGTCTTTTTTCAGAACGAAGCGGAAAAAATAAGCATATCTTCCATTAAAATTGTGGTTAAATACCATTAAATGTAATAGATAACATAGAAATGATAACAAAAAAAGTGGTGAAAATCATTGGAGAAATACCCAGATGTGTGCTGATTTACAGAAACTACAAAATAAAAAAACTAAAGAATACTCAATCACAATTCAACCACTGATTTGTCCATCTAATTTTCTACTAATTAACTCACATCCACGTCTTTCATAATTTTCCAACAGGAAGTCTTGGATACGACTTCTAAGGTCAAAGTCCAATGCGAAGTTAAACCAAGTTGAAACGGGAAAGTCAGAACGTTGACTTATATGTATAGTCATGAACTAAAAATAAGTTTTACAAATATCTTCAGATTTTAAATGTTACAGGATAAAGGCAATCCTAAGTAAACCTGCGTCTCAATGTAGGTAACCAATCCTGTATATTCTGAAATGTATTTTATATCGTATAATACTGATTTTGGAAAGGCACGAATTTTCTAAACAATATATGTCAAAAATATGAAATAAATACTTTCATATAGAGAAAATACTATTCTTTAACTACTCAAAACTAATCTAAAAAGCCTACATAATTTTGATTATAAAATACTATGAAGCTCTGTATACATCTCGATTTAATAAACATATATCTAGAAAAATAGTCACTTTTATAATACGGAATAACAAACAAATGAAGCTAAAAGAGCTATTATAGAGAATCTATAGTATTCACGTGTATTGGCGGTTTTTTTAATAAACAACTGGTAAATAGGTATTAAGTTTCTTCTAGCGAATTTTTAAAGACATCCGGCATTTATAAGACAAATTGAGCGAGTGAAAATGAAGTAAATGTAGTTAAGTAGAAAATGGAAAGATAGAAAGAGTGGGTATATTTGCAATTAAAAAAATGATGAAAAAAGTTAAAAATAAAGAGGTTGAATAATTCAAGGAAGATCATCTACAGGAGTAGTAGAATACTAATGGAAGCGGTTAATGCAATATTTTAACATCTGATTCCCAAATACCACATTTATTCCTATGTAGTCAAAAATAATGATGAGTGAAATGTGCAATATTAACAGAAGAAAATAGTTGAAAATCAATATGACTAAATGGATCGTGGATTATTAGAATGAGTAACGATTCGGAACAACAACAGAAACAATGGACATTATATGTTGAAGGTTGGAGGTATTAATCTATATTTATGGATTTAACATATATAGGAATCAACGCACACTGAGCGTAGCAGCACATCCCAAAACATTTACCGTCACCAAACAGATAGTGTAGAGCAGGGGTGCTCAAACGGTCGATCGGGAGTGCTTTTTGGGTAGATCTCGAGAAGAAAAAAAAATTTTAATAAGTAAGTAGGTAACTAAACTACTATCAGCAGAGTTAAACGTTTTTATTAATACTGAACTATACAAATACATAGAATGCTTGACTAAGCATCATTGCAATTCAAAGAAGTGGGGACAACAAAATACTGTCCACACCGCATATTTTATATTTACATATATTAACTAATTATTTTATGAATTCAATATTTATTATAATTATTAATCAAATTTACGATGATATTCTATCAACTACAAAAATGTATTACGTAATAAAATAACACTGCTTGCGGCAAAAGGTGGCTTTATCAAAGGAACACGCGGCACTTGTCAAAGAAAAGCCCTGTTGTTTCTAGACGAGAGACAGTACAGTCTAGTTTCGGGCGGCGCGTTTGACGGAAACATTCGAGACTTTCGTTCACGCCGATATAAATGTTGCGCCTGCAGGAATTGGAGTTATTCTGAATTGTAACTTGATAGCGATCCTACGTCAATACAAAGTTTATTATTAAATAGTGGAAAATGAGTGCAGTGAAGAAATCTAAAACGTATCATTTTAATAAGGATTGGGAGGAAGGATTTTTCTTTCTATGGTGAAGGATAAGTGCATTTGTGTTATTTGTCGTGCGTCAGTTGCAATACCTAAGCGTGGTAACTTAGAGAGGCATGATAAAACGGTTCATAAAAACTATGAAAAGGATTTTCAGCCACAGAGTGAATTAAGAAAACGAAAAGTAAGTGATTTGATATCTTGTTTGAAAAAAGAACAATCCATGTTCACAAGACCAGCCAAAAACTTCAAAAGCTGCTACGATCGCGTCATTTAAAATATCTCATATTTTGGCGAAACACAAGAAACCATTTGAAGATGGATCGGTGGTGAAGGAAGCATGTATTGAAGCGGGTGAGACTTTATTTGGAGATTTTAAAAATAAAACAGAAATCATGTCTGCTATTAGAGAACTTCAGTTATCTCGTCCGACTGTCACAAGGCGTATTGAAGTCATGAGTCAAGACATCGCAGACAAACTAAAACATGATATCATGGAACGTACATACTTTTCTTTACAGTTCGACGAATCCATCGATATGACAGACACTGCCCAGCTGTATATTTTATTCGGATGGTATTCAATGACATGTTGGCTAAGGAAGAATTTTTGACAATCATTCCTCTGAAGGGGAAGACCCGTGGCGAAGATATATATGACTTTTCTTAAATTTTGTAAAAAACTACGAGCTACCAATATATAAATTAATGTGCATTACAACCGATGGAGCACCAGCAATGACTGGAAACAAAAACGGTTTTGTGGCATTGTGTCGAGCTAATGAAGAATTCCCTTCATTTTTTTCATTCCTTTACATTATACATGAACAAGTTTTGTGTTCAAAAGTTTTAAACACGGAGGAAATTATGGGCATTGCAACAAAAATTGTGAATTCCATCCGTGCACGTAGCTTGCAACGGCGGCTCTTTCAGTTGCAGTTGGAAGATAGGGAGTCAGCTGAACACACTGATTTAATTCTTCACACGGACGTCAGGTGGTTGAGTCGCGGAAAATTCCTAGAAAGGTTTCAAGAATTATTGCCCGAAATAACAGCTTTTCTAGACGAAAGAGATGATGACACTCAGATTTTGAAAAACGAAAAATGGCTAAATGATTTGGCATTTTTGACTGACATCACAATGCACTTAAACACCGTTAACTTGGAGCTTCAAGGTAAAGGAAAAACTATTATTGAGATGATTAGCGCAGTAAACGCATTCAAAACTAAATTGCAACTTATGATAGATCAACTGAAAAGAAAGGATCTGAAACATTTTCCGTCTTTGAAAGCAAGGATTCCTCAGTTGAATTATGATACGTATGAGGCTGAATTATCAAATATTTTGGGACAATTCGAAATGCGTTTTTATGATTGCAGTAAATTGGAAAATATAGCATCATTTATGAGTTATCCTTTTTCATGTAAAAACATTGAGGAATTAGCTACTGAAATAGCAAGTCAGTTTAATATGAACTCATGTTCTGTTGAAAATGAGTTGGTGCAGATTATATCAGATATACATCTCAAAGCTACAGTATCCGATACAAATTTCTGGCGTTTTATATCTGAAAATAAATATCCGAATGTAAGGCAAATCGCCATTCAACTGACGGCATTTTTGGGTCAACTTACTTGTGCGAGTCTGCATTTTCTGAAATGAAGATAATTAAGTCAAAATATCGCAATCGACTAACTGACGATCATATGACATCATGCTTGCGATTAGCACTCAGTGGTTACGTACCATCTTATGAAAAGTATGCTGAGGACATGCAGTGCCACGCTTCAACATCCAAAGCCACTCCTTAGTTAAGTTTAACACCATATGTAACTCTTTTGTTTTGTAACAACAAATAAACTCGCAATTTTGAATAACTATGAGTTTTTTCATTGATATTGTAGAGAAGAACCTAACACAAACCTTGACTAAAATAATGTACCTATATTGTGCAGAAAGCTAATATCTATATATGCTACGGTACGCCCTACCTAGGTAGGTAAGGTGTATCGTGTATGTACGACAACCCTGCATCACACACACTTACAGTCTCTCAGAGTCGATCGTAAGTAGTCTAAAAATATTGAGGTAGATCGCCAGCAGTTCAAGTTTGAGCACCCCTGGTGTAGAACCTTACACTCGTTTCATCAGCGAACAAAATACTTTAGTTATTGAGATGTCAATTGTAACTAGCACTTAATGGCGTCCTAGGAAAATTAAGGAGACCAAATTCCTAACGATCCTCTAACCCATCTGGTCAGCGACTAAGGCCAATCAGCCCTGCTCTTTAATTAGGCTTCATTTAATCGTTTTTTATTGTTCCAGATGATATTACATTAGGAACCGCTAATAACTAATTTTTTGCAACAATAAATATCTTGTGTGAACCATTTTTAATCTTTAAAATAAGTTTTATTACACTATTTATTACACTTGAAATAATTTTATTGAATTTTTTTTCTTCTCTCTGTACCATGTCCATTACTGAAAGTTGCTTAACCGGGAATTCCACATATTTTGCCTGGATAATAAGATGGAGGAGATGGAAGAAAATGTTTTAATACTTCTTTATTTTTCTATTATATCAGCCCAGCTTACGCGAAACAGTCTTCGATACACCTACATTTCGAAACCTTGATAGCAATTGAATGAGCGTCCAGCTTTCAACTCCATACAATAATGTTGAAAAGAAGATGGTCTTCGTCTTGGCATTTGAGGAGTCTTATTTTCAGGTTATTGTTAATACTTCGTCCACATAATACTTTTTTTATTCGGAAGAACACTGCTCTGGCCTTTTCAATGTGGATTTTTATCTCTTTGCCCAATTGCCATTTATATTTATACCGAGATAAGTAATGTTTTCACTGCCAATTAATAACTCTGGTTCTTCCGTAAAACTCGTAATAAAGACAGTATCAGTCACATATCTCACATCGCTGATCTTAATTCCATTGACCGTGATACCGGCATCAACCCTGGCAAGTGACTCTTTGAGAATATGCTCGGAGTACAGATTAAAAAGCAGCGGTGACAAGATGCACCTTTAACTCCATGGAGAATTTCTAGGTGCATCCACGGAATCTAGGTCAATTCTGACATTTGCTTGCTTGTATTTTTTTTATTTATAAATAATTTGTAGTATTTGGTACTTGGATATTATTTCCAGTCTTGATTTTCTGGCTTCGCTAGAAATTAATTTCTAATGATCATGGGCGGCGTTCTAGAAATTTGTTTAGCTGCCATGTTTTGCATCCATATAGTACAATACTTTTAAACAGGTCTAACTGGTAAGCAGGTTTTGTATGTTTTCAATAAAATTGATAGTATGTAAAATAATTTATTAATTAAGCTGAGTATACTTTCGACATAATAAATGTCATAATCAGAGCTATCGTCAATTAGGCAATAAATACTTCATAGAAGGAAAATTGTGGACAAATAACATATTAAAAAACAAAGATCGGGCTCTTTAGGCCACAGATCTTGGGTCTAACCCTTATACATATGTATAATTCACATAAAAAAAAATTATTTTTAATTTTTTTATTTTATATATTTTTTTTATGTGAATTATACATATGTATAAGGGTTAGACCCAAGATCTGTGGCCTAGAGAGCCCGATCTTTGTTTTTTAATATGTTGTTTGTCCACAATTTTCCTTCTATGAAGTATTTATTGCCTAATTGACGATAGCTCTGATGATGACATTTATTATGTCAAAAGTATACTCAGCCTAATTAATAAATTATTTTACACACTATCAATTTTATTGAAAACATACAAAACCTGCTTACCAGTTAGACCTATTTAGAAGTGTGTACAAGTCTTACAGTCTTTTTCAATACTTTTAAAGACTGAGTTAAAGAGGAGATATTTTCTTTCTCGAGATATACCTTAAGACCTCAGGTTTGAACTTACATACCCTATAAACTTTGTTTCTCTTTTAATCCTTTCATCTAATTTCTTTTCAGTGCTGCCACTATAGTTTATTGTAGTGTCTAAATGTGTACTCCTTCATACAAGTATTAGGGCGTCTGCACGCTCGAAGTGGTCGACTCGATTTCAATCGCGTAGGTCTGTCCCCACCGCCCAAGTTTCTTCGTTGTTGCAATGAGCTCCGCAGACGGGGCGTTTAGTGGTCGTCTAGAATTGCAAATCTCCTCGTCTTGTACAACTCTCGTCACATGCGATTAGTAGCGCACGAGAAAGTTCGAGTGAGACGCACGTTTTCAGTCATGGGGATAAGGTTATTGTATTTGCTTTCTTCGCTTTTTATTGTTTTTTTGCCCTAAAATAATTTTTTTTAAGATCGACGAATATTATGTTCGTTGTTTGTAGTACTACTAGCTTTGTGGAAATATATTGTTTGTAATATAAAATTCTGAAAACATTGAATTACTCTTTCTAGGTGTTTAATATAAAATTCGTTTGGAAAGTGTAAAAATACCCTCAATTGTATAATTATACAATGAAAGAATATGCCAATAAGGATATATAAAAAATGCGTTCTTCCTGGTTGGCAGATGTGAGCAAACAGCAAACTGAATCGACTAGTGTGAACAATCGCTCATGTTGCAGAGTTCGTATAAGACGAGCACGACGAATGAATTTAGACGCGTGCCTTCGATCGACCCATGTGCGGACGGTCTTAATTCTATTGTTTTCATTGATAGTCAGGTTTTAATTTGTACACCTTCTACACTTTCTCAGAACTTCATTTAGATATATTTTAAACCTCAAAGACAACATCCCTGTCCCAATTATTCTGTTACTAGGAATTCTTCTGATAGATATTTCCTAATGCAATTTTTGACGTGGCTTGTTTGTACAGGTGCTTTACTAGGCCAACAGAGGCAGCCGTAGCCCAGCGACCAATATGCTGGTCTTCTAAGTCACACGAGTTCGATTCTCGGCACCAATATATTTTCATTTCTAAAAACGATAACGAGCTGTCACTGTATTCGGAGGGTACGTAAAGTAACTAATAAGATGCGAATGTCTGGGTTCCTTGATATTTTTTTTTTATTTTCTTAATTTATGGTAAAAATTTGATAGATATTTGATATTCCAGCTCACTTTTAGGGTTCAATTCAAGTTTTGAAAAATAAAGCGACTGACATTAGAGATCTAACGATTCTTTAACTATATTAAAGATAATTAAAATTATTCAAATAGAAAATAATGCAATAAAATTAATTTACAATTTTTTTTTCAAGATGACTCCATTGATTTCTATGTGATTATGTACTAGGATTTCAATTTTATGTTTGTAGATATATATGTATTGCTCATTTTCCCCAATTTGCCATTGGTGGGAAATGACATTTTCTTTTTATAGTCCTGATCATCGATTTTATTTGTTCTCATTTCAATCATTTTGAAAATTACAGATCTATACAAATGATTTAACACCATGGTGCATTGCTCAGTTTGTAAACTACTGGTTTGCTGTTATTCAAAATTATGAAAAATTTTACCTTATTCATTTAAGTGAAATTTATAATGTTTGAACTGATTATTTTACAATTGTCAGTGAAGCTTTTTAATTTTTTTCTGGATTATAAAAAACAAGCCAATCACAGCATTAGATTGCTAAAGAGAATGGATGATATTCATTTGAAATTGTGAAACGTTTAACGGGTGATATCCATTTGAATTTGTTACTGACACACAAAAGTGTTATGTCATGATCGGTGTCAACATCGTTTGGTTTGGAATGAAGTAAATTAACTATAATATTTTAAAGGGCATGACCTTCAGTTTTAATTAAAAATACTTTATATAAATAACGTTTTGATTATTGTCCGATTTCCGTCTCGGAAATTGGTCACAAAATACAAATTAAACAAATTATTTGTTTAATTTGTATGCCATAGTCAAGCTGCATTGAAGGCTCTGAAATCTACGACTTATGAGTCGATAGCTTGTTGCGGATACCAGGGCATAAAGAAATTGTTGGTACAGGTTAGTATCTGTAGAACACAGCCGTTCTGTGGTATACCAAAAACTCACAACGTAGAGGATGCCTGGAAATGGGAAAAGAAACTTGGTGTAGTCAACTGGAAAAATATTTCAGGCCAAAGGCAAGCAAAAAGGTTATTACAATCTTGTCCTCGCTGTGTAAATAAACCTTGTCCAATATCTAATAAACGACATCTCTATCTATCGTCGAAATTGTTCGTTGTTAAATTTCTTTAGCTCATAGACCTATTTAATCCTTGTTGCCATTTTAATCTGGATCATACTTTCTTTCGACGTCCTTTTGTTTTTTGGTTATTTGGTAAAAAATTCTTCTAATAATTTAATTTTATCTGACTCATTTATATTGACAATTCAGACATACATTATACATTTTAAAGTAGACGAATTTAAAAGGTTATTGCCAATATTATTGAGTTGCGTTCCTGGGACGACTTTACTTATAAGATAGTTCATTTGATTGCATGAAATCAACTTTAACTTGAGAATATCTATCAATCATAGCATGTAATTCGTCTTCAAAAAGACAAACACAGGCCATGATCACAGTAAAAATCTCCTATTAGTGATTCCATAGTAAATTATGAGAGAAAAACTAATACTGGTATTTTTCTTTTAGTAACTTCCTCTTTTATTATGGGTAACCAGATCCTACTACATTCTGCCGAGGAATTTGCAACACAATTGGTCTCATTTAGCATAATTAGAGCTGCTTTTTTGATTTTTCTCTTTTTACCATCCGTTTCTTTTAGGACTATATTTAAAGGACCATTGAACCCTATGTTCATTATCCCATGCGTGTTTACATATTTAAGATCTATCAAATTCTCTATTTTTAATATAATATTGATGTTCACTTATTCTAACACTTAATGGCCTTGATGTTTCACCTAAATAAAACTGATCGCATTTACAAGGTATTTTATAAACGCATTTCTTTGTCCTTTCTTGTTCATTGTTAGGTTTAGTTTTAGATAAAATAAATCTCAATATGTTTGTTGTTTTGAATGTTGTTGTAATTAGTCTTATTTCCGGCATACGTTGGACATGTCCATAACACCTCAGTTGTTTCTTCTCGATATCTTGGGTTATATTTCCTTCTATACCCATTCGTTACTTTATTATTTCATTCTTGTCTGGAAATACATAAAAATCTTTTGATTATATCTATTCTACCGTTTCTATACGTTTCTTTCAGTGCAATTTAGGAGAATATTTTTAACCACGGTCTCATATATTTTTATTTTCTTCCTTTTGTTATATCTTTACTCCACTGTAACTTCAATCTAGACGGAGGTTAAAGACACTTTTAATTGAATACTTACTTAACACACTAGGATGATAAGCTAAGGCTGATACCCGCAAAGCCTGAACTGTTGAAAGTGGTCCGTAAAATATGCAACAAAGATATGAGTTGCTCGGGGTACCGTACACTTCATGCTCGGTCATCACTGTTAATTCTGTGAGGTAGGCACGACTGAGAGAAAACTATGAATGGCTAACTCCGAACACAGGCAACACCCAGGTTTTAGCCTTAGTCCTGCATTCGGAGCTCTGCTAGGAGTAACCATACATTCCTAGGTTGTTCTCATGGAAGAACTCATAGCACCAGGCGGCACCCAGGTTTTAGCCTTGGAACAAGAATTTACTAAGAACAAACTAACAGGAACTAACCAGAAAGTAATACACATGAAAATTGCAAACTAAGCTACAGTACATCTGGACAATTAGAGTATTTAGGACATGCATGAAAACATGAATGTAATGCTACATAGTGGGCTTATAATCCATGATCTAAAATTATTTATTCCTGTCGTTTTTATCTGCAATTGGAGAAGACAAAAAGTAATGCGGCAATTGTTTTACTAATTGAGATTAACGATTCAGGAAAGCAACTCGGACCGTTGCCGCACCGCTATTGATAGTGTCTATTACAGTCGTATACGAAAGCTCAGTAAGAAATAATTTCATATCTTCGACATATAACCCCGAAAAACTTAAAAAGAGTAAACATTTGTTGGAGAATTTACATATATCTAAAATATTTATTAAAATTTAGTTTACAAATTAAAAATAATAGTCCGAGTTTCGACGTTACATCTAAATATGACACTAGGATAACTAATTATTCTAGACAAGAGCTTCATAAAAAGCCTGGTAATTAATTAGTCGTCGCTTCCCTGTATAAGATTATTTCTTTGTTTTATTAAAATCGAGTGTATGTTGAACAGAGCACAACTAACACAACACAGCTAAAGTGAAACTAATGATAAATAACCTAACCTACCCATGTTTCTATGAGCGTTTGGCTTAAGAATGATACCAGCGTGTAGCAACCGCGCATGTTCGTCGGTAATATCGGGCTCTTCATTGCCGCTCACCTCACCGTCCGTCATGCACGTTTCCTGTTCGTGATAAAAAAGCACAAAAATATGGTGACAAATTCGAAATAAGATAACAATAAGGTTTTGTGAGCACAGAAAATAAAAAAAGTTGCCGATCAGTGCTACAAGGTTGTTGAACGAAATGATAAATTGGCAATACTGTAAATGTTGTCAGTGTATAATATTTGTGTAATGTTATGTTAGATCGAATACATAAAGGATAAAAAGCATATTTAGCAAACAAAATGTGTCAATTATATATGATAAAACCCAAAAGAAATAATTGTTTAAATGCAAATTTAGTAAGCAATACATTGTGTATGAATTTTCCTGATTTATCGGTCTAAGATTAACAAAACACATTTTTAATATTGTGAATAAAAAAATATTGAAAATTCACAGTCCAATACCAAGCAGTAATGAAGAACGTGACTATAATTAATCTCCAATAAAAAGTTAAAGTAGTTAAGATGTTAAAAGGAAATAAATACGTTGTAAAGACCTTGAGCTCATATATGCAAAAGAGACAGATAGAAATTTACTTAAAAATTTAGTATGACACCACAAGATAGTTTGTCCATTTTTGACATCTTTGTTTTTTGTACAAATGCACTAAGATGATACTTTTTACTCATCTGGCACTTGTTCAAGTTCCATAATTCTACTAAATTAACCTGTTTACCATACTATCTTCTTATTTCCCCAAATGCTGTCCATACATATGTTAGCTATTTAAGATTTCTCCACTACCACATATTATAAGTTGAATTTCTCTCTTTAGAATTTTTTTTATTATATCTAGTATTACGTCAAAGAGCCCTAACAACTATATAATGGGACAGGTTAAAATATATTATAACAAATTTAGACAAATTACAATTCGAGGATATTTTTTTATTAAATCTTGCCCAAGTACTTTCGCTCTCATAGCATCTTCATCTGAAATAAGCCAATAAACGTTTTTTTAAGTGATGGAAGATTAATTAACTTCGAGACAACTCGAGGTTGATAATTGATAAAAAAAGTTTATATAACGTTTTAGACTTACTTCGTCAAAAATATAGGCTATCCGGCACTTCAATGAATGTCATATACATTAAATAGTACATTTACACAAAACTAACACTAGGCAAAAGACAAACAGTTTAAAATTATCTAGAAGTTACATTGTGGGTAACAGCAGGAGAGAAAATGGCTCCTGGTCTTAATGGAAATGTTAAAGTGACATCTGACATAAGACAGCTTGGATGAGCGGTCACAGTCATGGTAACCTGCACATTTCAAAATTATATGGTAAACTAAACATAGACCAAAAGTCCAACTGACCACTAGTATAGGAAAAGTCAACTGATGAAATATGAAACTATATTAATTACTTTATGTAGATTGTATAATCCAGGTATCACACTCAAACCTGTCAGTGATAATTTAGGTGTTAATTTGGGGGCAAATGAAGTGGACGTAGTGTGAATGTAACGATGCCAAGAGAGCGAAAATACTTGGGCAAGAGTTAATAAAAAACTGTGCTCGATATCTGCCTTTTATTTAAGTAAAGTTCATATATTCGAGCATTTAACAATATATCACTTTAAATTACAATTCGGACAAATTAAAAGATATTAAAATAACAAATTCAGGAGAATTTATTATTATCTTTTTATACAACCCACATAACCTATTAATGTCATAAGGAGCATCAAAATATGTAAAAATTAATGACAGCTAAATACTGTTTGTGACAGTATGAAGTAAGTGCTAAAAAGACAATTAGGCTGCGAAAATAATGCTGCCGAACATTCTAACAAACGTCAAACTATATTCTACAATTTATTTCTTATCAAATTGAGTGAATTGCTGTATTATTTATTATTATATTTTATTTCAATAAAATGGTGCATGATATCTGTACAAATTCAAATATCTGTGAGTTGGCGATTAAAAATTATTGCCATAATAAAAAAATCCTTGAAGTGGCGGATGCAATTAATATTACTAAAACTATAGTGTAGAAAATAATTAGGCATGAGAAAACATGAAGTCTCTTAGATAAAAAAAGGTCAAAGCCTGGTTCGTCAAAAAATTTGTTTCTAGTAAGAATAGGAGAATATTAGTAAACGTTTGCAAAATGCTCTAGAAATACTAGGCATATAATAGTTGAATGGAATCATAAAACTGGAATCAAACTGAAATATGCCAAGGGAATGCTGTTGCAAATGGAAACATAAATGTGGAAAGTTTTATAAGGTTGTATTACAGGTAACAACTTAAAAATGTACTTGTGGTTTAATATAGTTTAACATATTTTCTTTTAGGCAAAGTAAAAGAAACGGGTAGCAGTTAAACAAAAGCAAGCCAAGCTCATTTGGACAAAATCTAATATTCTTTGGTCGGTAGAAGATTGGTCCCGAGTAATTTTTAGTGAAGAATCAAAATTTGACGTATGTATTGACGGATGATTACCGCAAATGAGTTATCCGCACTAAGCATGAGGCGTTTCACAAAGACTTTGAAACGGAACGTAAAATTTCCTAAATGAGTGGTGATTTAGGGTTGTATGGCAGTTTCAGGGTTAGGATGTTTTTAATTTATTGAGGATACCGTAAATACTAGCAAATATCAAAAATTACTCAAAATATCCTTCTACCAAGTATTATGAATTTAAATGCTAATCGGAATTACATTTTGCAGCAGGACGAAGCGGTCTGTTATACGGCCAGAACCACAAAGTGGTTTGAAAACCACAATATAAATTTCCTTTCTTGGTCTTCTAAAAGTCCTAAATTAAATGTGATTGAAACAGTATAGCATAAATGACACTTACGAATAACCCACAATGGCCATAACATGAACATAAAGCCAGAATAGAGCAGATTTGCAACGAATATACCTCTGAAGTATAAAGAGGGTATTACTCTGTTTTAAAAATACATATTCGTTCTATGTCCCAATATTTAATTGTCAACAAACTAAACACTCTTTATTATTAATTAGTTTTGTTATAGTAAGAATATTTTGTTTTGTGTTGCTGATTGAACCTAATTATTAGTAATTAACTAATTACATAGTAATACATTAAACACATAATTAGAAAAAATAAACTGCAACTATCTAAATTTTGCATGGATTTTAGTTTGTCCCATTATATAGTTGTTAGGGCTCGTATACCTATACTTATCATAGCATACAAGCATATTATCTTCAGCATCATTTTTTCATACCCTCTTTAGCACCGATCAATATTGGGTCCGTATCGTTATATAGGAACGCATTTGTTTGTGGACTCTCTAGAGGCTTAAAACCAGCTACTACGTGATCACTACTTGTGGTCCGCGCTTCGCATGTAGGAAGTAAATATGATTTAATTAACGGCGTCGAACTACCTTTCTTAGCAAGAAATACAACAGGTTGTAACGAAATGCATGGATCTATTTTTGAAAATTCGTTTAAAACTAAACTTCTTCCAAATAATCCTGAGAAAACTGTTGCAGTAACTGACAACGGGTCCTATCACTCCAGAAAGTTTTAAAGAGTTCCAAACAATTCTGAAAATAAATGGCTGTGTTCAAATGATTTCTATTTCGAAGAAGATTACTTACAATCCAAGTTGTTAGATGTAGAAGAAGAGAGAGTATGGAATAAAAACTGAAGTAAGTAGTTACAAACTGTAGATAACATATTTCATACTAAAAATACGCACATTCTCTTTAAACCATTTTCTGGCGAAATTTCCGAAGGAGAAATTGAAACGTCAAAATAAATTAATTTTTCACTCAAATCGTGGTTAATTCCTATTAAAAATAGTAGATAACATAAAAATGCCACAATTTTGTTGTTTTTGTAAAATTATATTAATTTTTCTTACCCTTGGTAAAAGATGGGTTAAGGTACCAACGGTTGGTAAGTAAAGGATATTGAAACGGTTCTTTTCAATGTGAAGTATATTTACTCTCTGAATTCGTGCTTTGTGATTCAATATGAAACATCGATAAATTTTTTACCGAGAACGAAAACTTCTAGATTACAAAAATTATTTAGGAAAATATCTTATTAATTTTTACATCTCATTTTAAGCAATAAACTTTCAACAGCCTATTAAATTGTAAAGCAAAGACCAACAAACAAAAAACTACAAAAATATAGTGGTTTCTCCAAGACCATACAAGATAATTTGCTGAAACACATAAGACGTATGCAAAAACAGTATTCACGCTTTAAAGAAACTGATGTGTGTACTTAGAAATGCTTACTGAAAACTTTCATCAAACGACATTATAGCGACCTCTATAAACCAAACGACATTTACATTGGTGAACAACCATCAAGTTGATTAATCATATTTAGAAATGAATATATTGATAAAATAAAACAGTTTCTTTTATAATGTCCAACCCTAAACGCCTTTTCAGTATTACGCCCAGTACGAATGTAACCGGACACATTTACCGAATTTACAGTAAGCAAATGCTTATATTTTCCTGTCTCTACTTGGATTATATGATAAGCTATTGTATAACCAACGCAATACAAAAGACTTTCGGTTACCACAGAAGATGCAAATTAGATTACATAATCTGAAGAAACAGTAGAATTTATGTTTAAAGGCATTTATTTTAGTTTAGTAACACTGAAATGCATTGTTAAGGTGTATTGCTGACTAATTTTAAAAGTAAATCAATAATTAGTATTTTTTATGTTTATAACTGCTTTGTTAAGTATGTCTTTTATATAAAATAAATAAAATTAGAAAACCAAAGACTTAACTCGTATCATTATACAGTAGTGCCAATATAAAAGTATTCAAATTACCATTAAAAGCTGTATCTACCATCGATTAGCAAAAACTGAAACTATTTTTTCAGCCAATCGAATGTACTCTATATATTTACTTATTTGAAAGCTATAATTATTCTAATGAATACGTAGCACCAGAAGTAATGAGTTAGTGCTGTGACAAGAAAAGCTAATGGACTAGAAACTAGACGAAGTTTCAAAAATAATTAAATTCAAATTTCTTACTGTGTCTTACAACTTTATAGCCAATCTCATAATTTTGGTTCACCTAAAGAAACATAAAAAATAGAACAAATTAAATTAGTATAAGAGCTATTTTCATGATATAACATTAAAATTATTACAAATTGTCCAATTTTGTTTTAGCCTGATTGATTTTCAAACCACTATTTTGTGCACCTCTTCCTATATAATTAAAAAATATCATACAATATAGAACAAAAATGGATGGAAGTAAAATTGTTCGCAATTTATTTTTAGTATTTAGTATCAGTAGTAAAACTGATTCGCTAGCTTAAAATAAAAATTTACGAAAAAAAAAAAATTGCCTAATCGCTAGACTTATTTGATGTTCTGGGCCTCACATGTGACTTTTAGTCGTCACTCACAGATGGCGGCGTATGTTGTTTAAATTCAAATTAAAGGCATTTTTAAAAAAAATCTCTAACCAATGAAATGTTCGAACAAACCACCATTTTCCGTTAAACAGAATCCGAATCTATCAACTAAACAAGTTACAGTGCATTCAGCCGATTTGGCTGTACCCGACCACAGAGTTACAATTTTTTCTTGCAATTCTGCTAAATTGGTGACTCGTTCGAATTCATGCCGATATAATTTTGATTTTAGTATTCCTCAGAAATAAAAATCCAAAGGTGCTAAATCTGGTGATGTAGGGGACCATTTTATTGCTCCTCGTAATCGCCCAGGGAATGTTCATTTCAAATAATTTGTAACTTCGTTTGCATTATGTGCTGGGCAAATGGATGGATTTCGAACTGCTGGAATAATCTGATTGCGTAATAAATCTAGATACTTACGTCCATTCAGACTTCCCGTAATAAAAAATGGAATAATTATATTATCGTTATAAAGTCTTGTTCACACATTTCAATTTTTCGCGTATTGTGTTTTCACAATGTTTATTTTCCCTAAACCAATAGCGGAAGACAGATGCATTATGGTATTTATGGATAGTGATTGAAGATTCATCGGAAAACAAAATATTTTTTAAAAAGTTATTGTTCTCATTCGATTTCTCCATCATAGTTTTACAAAATTCCATACGTTTAAAATGATCGTCTGGAAAAAGTTTTACGTTCTTGATTGGTTTGCACTTTATAGCAATAATTGTATCCATTTCGTTTTAAAATATTTCTTACAGTTCTCTCCTTTAGGTCAACTTCGTCCGCAATTTGTATACTCGAAAAGGCGTTTCTTCAGCAGTTAAACAAACTTGTTCGTTAATCATGATTGATCCGGTGGACATTTCATATAGGTATTATATGATTTATAAGTTTTTAATAATTAATCGTACTGTTTTCTCTGTCGGAATTGGGAGATTTTCAAAAGCAGCAATAAACAATTGTATTATATCTACAATACAATAGTTCCCATAATACCATTTCATCATTTGAATCTTTTGTTCTCGAAAGTATACGCTTGGAATGTTAATTATTTAAACTTTGATGGTACACAAGGCAAATATCGAACACAGTAGTTAATCAAATCTTGCCCAAGTACCGAGAACCTACATTTTATATAGAAGCCGGAGACAGAATCATTCTGTCTCCGGCTTCTATATAAAATGTAGCTTCTCCATTTCTTAAATTTTAAAGTGTTTGTTTGTCTTTGTTTAGTGCATTTGTTATGTCCCAATTTACATTTATAACATTCTATTACTGCTGGATAGGCCACAACTGACGAAATGCCCCTGAGGATGATCTTGTGATCGAAAGTACTTGGGCAAGATTTGATTAACTACTGTGTTCGATATTTGCCTTGTGTACCATCAAAGTTCATTTATTCGAACATTCAACGTTATATTGGTGTTAATTATTTGTTTTCAACCCGTTACCACCACAGCTAAAGATCAAATACATAGACCATAAGCCTGCTGTACAGATAAGCACCGCCTATTCTTTTGAGGAGAAATCATGCACTCGTAGAGGGGGTACACCGTTTATACTATCTGTCTGTCTACTGAAGTGCGTTATTAGTGTGAAATGAAATTATTTGGGAAGGAACTAGAAAGAACCAATGAGGTCGAGTATCTAGGGATATCTCTGGATACCAAACTCAAAATGGAGTCCCACATTAACAACATAACCAATAGGGCTACGAGACTCTTCTAGAACTGCAGAAGAGTTGTAGATAAATACTGGGGGTTAAAAGCAAAGGTAATTGCTTTTAATTGCTGTAATAATAGGTTATACCGTTGATTGTTATACACATCAGCGATACGACCGACAGTTACTTATGATTCAGTACTTTCTCATATAAACATAATATTTAAATAAAACTAGGTTTACTCTTTTATCATTTCCCATTTTATATATTTTTTATTGATAATAACCGTAACATAAATAACTCTTATACTAAAATATTTGAACCAATCTACTATTTGTTAACGATAATCTTAAATCAACTTACCTCTTGTATATCAGGTACAGTTATAGTAACATTAATTGGTTTTATCCGGCTTTTTATGGAATGTTGTGGCATTAGAGGTGTATACAAAGTGTTCTTCCATTGTCTACTTAAAACAATTACGCCCTGTCTGAGAGTAAATAGTTGAGGAATTTCGGATTCTCTTAAATTTGACTCTATATATTGGGGTTCGGCTTCTAAATAGTATTTCTGCAGAATTGAGCACAGCTGAAGGCTTGGATCTTCTTGTAGGGTCTGGGCCAATGGCGTCAGTTTACCATAGCGACTCTATACACATGATTTTATTATACTAAGTCCTATATATAATTTTATAAAAAGTTAATAAACACTAGACAATAAATAATATACAACGACAGAAAAAGTCATAAAATTTTTATCAGAATCTGTAGACGTAAATATTATGAGTAATAATATTAACTCTCACAAAAGTTTAACAATCTAAACAAGTAACTTCATCTAATCTATTTTGATTTTCTCAATATTGTTCTAAAACTATTTTCTTGTGGCATTTTAAATTAATTACTATTTAACTGGGAATACCTAAGCCACAATTAAAGGTTAAAATACGTTTATTGACGTTTCAATTTCCACTTCGGAAATCGTTGTCAACATACAAACAGTATTTAAATTTACTCTTTGTATTTTGAGAACGATTTCCCAAGTAGAAATTGAAACGTCAATAAACGTATTTTAACCTTTAATTGTGGCATATTCCCAGTTAAATAGTAATTCATTTGATTTTCTCGTCGTAAAAATCAACAATTTTTTCTAAAACATCACCGAAAATGTTTTATCATTTAAACGCGTTTTTTCAAGTAAAAGGTAACTTAGGTATCACATTACAGATAAGCAATAATATATTTAATGAGAAGATATATATTGTTTTTTTTTTCGAATCCGAAAGTTAAAACTTACTTTAATAGGTTTTCTGTACCGTTTGCAGTTTTCGTTGCACTAGTCCGCGGGCAGTGAAACAGACTAACAGTACAAAACTACAACATCTATTTTCTTGCTTAACTTTTATTATGTGAAATACACACGACACAATATAAAGTCTGTGAAACCCAACAAATTTTACCAATTTTTTAGTCGAAACTTATCCACGTACGTTAGGCCGGGGCAGATTTTTATGTGGGACACATTTGAACAAATCAATGTTCTCGTTTAAAAATTGTTGTGAAGTTAGTTCTTAATTTATGAAAACATTCTGAAAAGATACTGATGGGCTAAGTATACGTAAGTATTCACACTTTGTGTTTATAAGAGTGTAAATATTTTTCTATCATAAATAGCTTTTTTTTAATTTTTTTTGTGTCTATGACTCTAAAAATTGGTTAGCCAGAATTTGGCAAATAAACAACCTAAATTTTGGTTTTGCTGGACCTACCAGAAAATTTTATAAGTGAAAAATAACCGTACACCAATAACCTCTAGGGGTTTTTAAAATAAATGCTATAAACGATCCAGCTTTTACTCATACCCTCGAAATACATCTGGAGGACGCTGATGTTCTGAAATTTATTACGGATTTAACGAAGAGGTGCTGGCAAATGTTCTCAGCCAAGCTTCTTCCCTTAGAGCAACACAATCTCCTAAATGGGTAAAGTTAGTAGATATTCTACAATTTCGTACGCAGCAAATAAAGCAGAATAGCCGTGGTAGAAAAAAGGAAAGTCGTGCTTTAATATTAGTTCACCAGAAAAGAATTTAGTAGAAGCTAAAGAAAAGGAACAGAATAACAAAAGAGTCAAAGTTGTAAAATGTAAAAATGAAAATTAACGGCAGTGAAAAATTAAAACATGCACAAAGGAAGACTAAAAAAACCAAAGATAATCTCACTGCAGTTCCTCAGAATCTCACATAGGCGCTAGGATGTCTGATTGTAATTTAGATTCTGACATAGATGGCACAATGATCAAGAGAAACTCACATAAGAAGGTACTTGCAGGCGACTTCGCGCTAGGAAAATTTGCATAAAGAAAACAGTTGTTCACTTTGTACGCCGTGTAGAAAAACTAGTTGATGGTGAACTAACAATTAAATTTTTACGATAAAAACTGAACAATGGCTTTGTAAGTACTTTGTAGATTAAATATTTTTTTGTCTATAAGGCTTAGACAAATTATTGCCCCACAGCTGTACCAATCTACGCCATGGTGGGATACATTGGAAAAATGCACTGTTGAAGAGAAAATATATTTTTCCGTGGGTTATTCGTAGTTTCGTTGATAAATATTGAAAGACAACAGATACAACTATCGATTTGTGCATTATCATCATCATCATCATTGGTGCCATATAAAAGAGATGCGACCTTCCCAAGTCTATTAAGCCAGTCAGTTCTATCCATTACCAACTGTTGCCAGTTTGCTGCGCCTATTTTTCTACCATCCTCATCTACACCATCCCTCCATCTGAGTTTTGGCCTACCCCTACATCTACTTCCCACAGGTTGTGACATAAGGATTCTTCTAGGAGGGTTGTTCTGCGGTGATCTTGCCAGATGTCCTGATCGATTTGTGCATTAACGGTCACAAAATTTTAAATATCTTGAACATATTCCCTACTGAAAAATAATGTCCAAATCTGCCCCATCCTCCCCTATCTTAGAATGTTCTTGACCAAATAAATAATTTATTTTCGCCACGTAAATGTAGATAACAAAATATTTAAAAATATTTGCTGGATCACAGAGAAATTTAAAATGTCACATAAGTTTCTCACAACTCGGATCTCCGATAACTGTTAGATGCATACATCCACCATATTTAATACAAAATATGACTTACGGACACCTAAAGGGGAAAAATGTGGCCCAAAAAATCATGAAAACTATAAAAGATCTGAATTCTGATTGCCTAATATAAAACTGACGGAATACTAACTAAAGAATTAATAAGAGACACAGGAATAACATAACGTGGTAGGTTAAATCCTGTTCAATTTTAACAATCACATATTTAATGAGTAACTATGTCCAAGGAACCAAGAAGATTGAAACCAGATATCGAAGGAGAAATCATAAGCTAGGTAATGTTCAGATTTTTAGGAGTGAATATAGTAAGTCAGCGAGACAAACCAGGAACAGCCACAAAAATAAAGAAAGCATCAACGAAAGCATTAAGAGACATAATATAAAAAAAAAATCAAGAATTTGCTCTTAAAAACAAAAACAAGAATATACACAAACTGTATTCGACCAATATTTACATACCCGATCGATACGAGAGTTGATAAAAAATAACAAAACTGGTTCTAAGAACAGGCTAAATTAAATCAGTAAGATCCATACTGATAAACAATAGTTGGGATCAAGTAGCAAACTATTATTTTTGGAATTCGGAAAATGCGATATTCAAAACTTACTAATATGAGAGAGAGAGATAACAAAGAAGGAACTGTTATTAACACGTAACGAGAATAAAGGAGACTACCAGAAAGACCACTAAGCAGATGACGGGACGGCTGATAAATAATATCCTTACTTTTTTAAAATCAATAAATATGAATACTAAATGATCATTTTTTTATTCCTAGATATTTCGATCAGCTGCTGAAAAATGCATCTATTTTTGATCTGTCTTATACAAATACCAACTCATTTTCGGATATTTTATATAATCACGTACCCGTCTATCAATTTGTCTCTTTCATAATGTTTATGGTGTGACTAAGTCTTACGGCCAAGTAGTTTTTGTATTATTGGACAACCCCTTTCCATTTGTATACAGATACTGCTAAGATACATACTATATCCCTTCAGGGATACAGTATCTTAGAGCATTTGCATTTTTCCGATTTCTTAAATCTGTTGACAAAATCTGTTAACCAATTTTTTGCTGTTTTTACCAACAAGTCCACACTCTCCCAGGGATATTATATGAAAATATAAAAACCACACAAACGCGGTGAAACGACAAATCGCACACCCACATACTACGTGGAGTAGTAAACGCAGTCCTATGCGTGTTTCTTAAGACAAAATAAAATACAATAAGATAAAATGCAATAAAATAAAAGTATATATACAATACAATTTATGGTTAAGATGGTTAAAAACCATCGCTCCGTGCGTAGACGACGAAGCTACGCTTCCCCTCCTCATTCACTACCGAAGTGCCACATCCCGTTTTTTTAAATGGCTGAGTAACTTCCCCATTTTTTATTTTGGTTACTGTTCCTTTTATATTATTATATATTATTATATATAATTAGGGATACCCCTAATTGATTCGTTGATCCTAATTTTCTGTTAATTTTTTATTTAATAAACTCAAAATATTTTTTCTATCGCTTTTTAATTTCCTTTTTGTGAACTAGTATGTTACTATTTTCGTATTGGTTTCGTATCATATTGTGTGATTAAAATCTTTCTCTTGTATGACTATATGTTTGTTTATTTTTTTTTTATATTTTTTGTAACATTATTAATAAAAGTATTGACTTTTTAATTTTCACTAAACATTTTAATTTTCTTTACATTAAAACTACTACTATTAATGTACTACTATTATTGCTACAATACTATTTAATTTTTTTTACTACTATTAGACAATTGTTACAATACTATTACATACCTAGAGGTTTGATATTTTATCATGGTCTGGTAAGAATGGTAACAAGAAAATGTTTAGAGAAAAAAACTAAGACAATATGTTTTGGGACACATTTTACTTGAAATGTGACTTGTCTAATAGAATATCGATTTATATTCGATTCTACTTCATACTTTCTTATTATCATATATTATGCTTAGTATAATAAAAAAAAATAGTTGCATAAAATAATTGAAATTTTACCTTGGAAAGCGTTATTCTTTGTCCTTCAAGAGCTTCAGCCATTAAACAAGCTATAGTAGCAGTAGATCTTTTATACATAGTCCTCACCATATGCACTACCCTAATAGCTAGTCTATTACTTGGATTCATCCATGCATTGATTGCTGGTGATGCAGTACTTAACAAATTCCAGTCTAATCTACAATCACATAAACAAAATTTTATTAAATAATTATTATATTAACCTGACAAAAACAAAATAATAAAGTTGAAAATTGTGTTGTAATAAAGTCGCTATGACAGGCACCTCAGCGTGAAAAGTATTCATATATTATGTAATCCATTGTTGGTCCTAAATATTCAGTTTACAATATATTTTTAATTTACCTCTAGGCGAAGTATTATTTTGTTAACAAATGCAATAGGTCAATACATCATTAACAATTTCAAGTAGTCAAATACATTATCGTGGCCGAAAGGATCAAGTTATCCAAAGTCATTAATTAATTTAAAAAAAAAACTTGAAAATTGTCCACGCTTTTACAATTTTTGTATCCTGAAAATGGCTTCAATCTTATGGTCGATTTCACAAATCTATTTTATGACGCTGCGTCTACTATACGGAGGATGGTGATCTAATATCCTTTCATTGTATAGAAAATTCCTTTTGAATTATTTATGTACTTACTAAACAAACCTTTATTTTAATTTCGTAACATTGAAACCTATCACTTATTCGTCGACTTCACGGCCGCATACGACTGTCAAGAGAACAGTACTATACCCATCAATGAATGAGTTTGGTATAAAAAAAAACATCCCATTAACGAGAATGACAATGTCTAACTTAAAACCAAGCGTTAGAATACAGGGAGAAAATTTTCGATCCTTTGAGATAAAGGATGGACTCAGATAAGGGGATGCCCTGGCTTGCCTCCTATTTAACACTGTCTTGTAAAAGGCAGTCAAAGACACATGAATTAAAGACGACAGTATTATTTCCAATAGATCGATACAAATCTTAGCATACGCTGATGATATTGACATCATAGAGCGTACCAAGCGAGATATTGAACAATATTTCCTGGAATTTTCAAACGGCAACCAAAAAGGTCGGTCTAGTCAACAATGACAATGCCTGACAACATGATAGCTAAAAAGCTAACGACAAGAACACCTATAGGAAGACGAAGCAGAGGCCGAGCGCGAATTAGGTGGTTAGATGGAGTTGAGACCGACTTAGGGATACTAGAGATCAGAAGATGGCAACAAAGAATCGAACAGAATGGTGATTAATCTTAGAGCAGGCCAGGATCTACACATAATTGTCGAGCCAAAAATGATGATAAAATTAATAAATGCACGGATGTTTCTAGAATCTGTTTTCCTATAGGGGTAACCACATCAGCTAAACTGATTAAAATATGGAAAGACCGAACAAGAAATACTAAGCTCAGGTTGGTCAATGTCCATATTTTCCAATTGCTACATACGCAGCTGAACCATGGACCCTCAAAAAAATCGATAGTAATAAGATCGAGGCCTTCGAAATGTGGGTATATAGAAGAAATCTACGTGTGTCCTGGACAGAACATTGAACCAACCTGTCAATTTTGGAAGAACTTCATATAAAAGAGAGGCTATTAAAACAAGTAAAACGAGCATACCTAATTTACTAGCTAGAAGAACGGGGACCACGAGAACTATTGGTAGTAGAAGGCAAGGTAGAAGGCCGAAGTCCAAGAGAGAGGTCTCCAACACGATAGGCAGACCAAATGAAGATTCTGGTGAGAAACTGTCTACATGAAGCTATCTCGATATGGCACAGGATCGTAGCCAATGGAGGCAGCAAGCTAATACTATTAAGAGGACCACCAGGATCACCACGCCCTGACAAGTGCTCAAGGAATGAGGAGGAGGAGGATAGGTATAAATGAATAAGCGTCACAATGTAACCTTAACATATCTACCAATTTAATACTCATCATTGGCCAACTCGATATACTCACAAATCCCAATTCGCTGTAGATACATTGGAGGTTATATATTAAACCTAAACATGCGTAAGTTAAGTTTGGAATTGTCCAAGATTTTTTGAGTTTTGCGTTTATTATGTTTTATATTATTCATTCTCTTAATAAAATAAAAAAGGAAAATTTTAAATACCTTGTGTAGTCGATTTTCCTTGTGATAGGAGCCCTTGGAGGAGCTGCAAAATTAAACCAAACTACCTTAAACTCAATTATACATGACGACACATTGCCATTATCTTTCGGAACAATTGTAACTTCTCTGTTCTCGCTAACTCTTTCTGGTTTAACGTTTACGTCTTCCTGTGTCGATTTTCTGTCTTTTTCTTTAAGTTTAGGTGTTAAGAGCCCTTGCGATTTGGCTTCGGATAGCTTCGGTGTCGTATGATTTGATTTGTCGGAATTATCAATAGGTTCAGGTACTTCCGGTGGGCGCGGATCATCTTCTACATGTTCAAATAGTGATTTTTTAACTATTTTAATAGCGACACCTTCAAGACCACATTCGAACATTATAAACCCGAGTTTGTCGTCAATGCTAATATCGTCCGTAGGAATACTCTAAAAAGTAAAATTTTTATTATATATTAACTACCTAATTTAATACAAGTAAAAGTATATTATACATAATACTAAAGACACACGACATCATAAGTAAGAACATTTACTTCTTTTAATGAATATATTCACCATTATAAGCCGGAAAAGTCCCTGACCACCCCAATTTTTCGATCATAGAGTACATCGTCCATTCACTTCCAGTTAAATTAACTTATCTAAATATGTCCTAATTTATTCACGCTATAGCTATTTCTGGAAGCAGTTTTGCATTGAAGCAGAAGATGAGAAAATAATTTTAAGATAGTAGACAGTATGCCAATTGCCAAGCAAGAAGGCAACTGAATTGATGATTTGGTTTAAAAAATTTATTAAGTTACATGCAGAATAATATTAGTGCATTTTTACGAAAATGTTTGATTATACGTAGGCGGTTTGATAAGTACTCAACCTCACCGCCCGATGGCGCCACCAAAGAAATCTACCGTTGTGTAATACATTGTCGTAGACGGCTAAACAATCAAATCCCCCACGACACATTACCTCTTATAAAACACTGCATGTCCAATACATACTTTTTATTCCAAAATCATTTCTATTGTCAAATCAAAGGTGCATCAACGGGATCCCCCTATCTCCCGTAATAGTTGAAATCTACATGGAACATTTCAAAACAGCAGCCCTGTCATCATCAAATCTCAAACCTACCTGCTGGTTACTGTTCGTTGATGACACCTTTGTCTTTTGGCCCCGTGGTAAAGGCACATTAGATCTCTTCATCTCCCACTTGAATGGAATACATCCCAGTATTCAATTCACGATGGAAGTTAAGTATGGAGCGTCTTTTCCATTTCTTGATGTTCTTATTCAGAAAAACCCACCTAATACCCTTTTGCTTGTTTTTCCTATTCCATGTACCGGAAACCCAGTCATACAAACCGTTATCTCAATGCCCACTCACATTATCACCCCACCCAACTCAATTCAATTATTAACACTCTTATTTCCTGTTCCAAAAGACTGTGACAACAATCACAGGTCATCCGAAATCAATTCAATAATTCAAAAACACTTACAGAAGGGCTACCACAAAACCCAAATTCAGTAGGAGCATTCAAAAACTTATAAACCCCATTATATCCAAAAAAGAAATCTTATCGCTGGATCAACCCAAAATCTTTCTACCTTTTATTAAAGGTGTCACTCACAAGATCAGTGGAACTCTTATCCCTCTAAACATCAAAACCATCTTCACTACTCACTCCAATTTGTCCAATCTCGTCAGATCCGTAAAAGACCAAATCCCAATGAAGACCATGGTGTCTACGAGATACCTTGTTCTAGTTGCCCACGTACATACATAGGACAGACAAACCGACCAATCCATAACCGTATTTACGAACATTCTATATTAGTCAAACATTCCGATTCTACTTCAGTCCTAGCCCAACATCATATTCAGACAGGCCACAAAATAAATTTCGAAAAAGCAAAAACCGTCGTTGCCATCCGCTTCTTAAAATCGAGAATCAGTCGTAAAGCCATCAAAATTAATAAGCAAAATTAATAAGTCGTAATAAGCACGCGCGATGACGCTAAACGACTACCGGCAACATGGCGACCGCTGCTTCAGCGACCCCTCGCCCCAACCCCACACTGATCAGACTACGCCTGCGCATACCGTTGCAGGGACTTGCTGACAAGAATAGAATACTCAATTAAAAATTACCAGCAATTCACGTTAAAATATAACTGAATAAACTAATTCTATGTAAATAATAGGATCTATAGGAAATTAGACGTAGACATCAGTAACACTCAGATGGGATTCAGAAAAGGGCTGGGTACAAGGGAGGCTCTGTTTGCAATGAACGTTCTCTCACAGAGATGCTTAGACATGAACCAAGAAATTTACGCCTGCTTTATTGATTTCGAAAAGGCCTTTGACAAAGTACAACATGAACCACTAAGACAAGTTCTAATAAAGAAAAATATAGACAGCCGAGATATTCGAATTATATGCAATCTATATTGGAATCAAACAGCAAATGTCAAGGTTGAGGGCAGACTAACAGAAGAAATTCAAATCCGTCGAGGAGTCCGGCAGGGATGTATCTTATCGCCACTTTTATTTAATCTGTATAGTGAAGCTATCTGTGAACAAGCACTCGAGGAAGAATATCTTGGTCTGATAATAAATGGTGATGAACGATCAACAATATAAGGTATGCTGACGATACAGTTCTCCTAACGGGAACGCTAGTAGAACTACAACATCTCGTTCAAAGTCTCAATATATACTGTAACAGTTACGGCTTGAAAATTAATTTGAAAAAAAACTAAATTTATGGTAATCACGAAATCAAAGAACATCAGAGCTAATCTTGTAATAGACAATACAACGATTGAGCGTGTGCCCTGTTATAAATATCTAGGTGCTTGGATCACAGACGATACTGATCAAACAAAAGAGATTAGATGTAGAATAGAAATCGCTAGATCAGTCTTTAATAGAATGCGCAAACTCTTTTGCAATCGTGATATCAATATAAAGTTACGAATACGAATGCTGCGGTGTTATGTCTTTTCTACCCTGTTATATGGAGTTGAGGCTTGGACACTAAAACAGTTGACCATAAAAAACATCGAAGCTTTCGAGATGTGGTGCTATAGGCGCATTCTCAGAATATCATGGATGGACCGCGTCACTAACACACAAGTACTCCAAACTTTAGACAAAAGATGCGAAATTCTAAATGAGATAAAAACTAGAAAGATGGAATACTTGGGGCGCATTGTGAGAGGTGAAAAGTACGAACTTTTAAGAAACATCATGCAGGGCAAAATTAAGAGCAAATGAAGTGTGGGAAGAAGAAAAATATCGTGGCTTCGTAATCTACGTGAATGGTTCGGGTGTAGTTCAATTGAACTTTTCAGGCGCGCTGCTAACAAGGTCTGCTGTCATCCCAACTTGACTGGAGTCAAGTTGGGATGATTTTTGTGCATAATTATAAAACTAATAAAGAAAAACAATTAGTAACAACTTACGTGACTCTCAGTATCCGGCGATTGTAGATAATATTCCATGCCTCTATAAAGCGATCTAACTTTTGTCGGGGTAAAGAGCACTTTAGATTTATAAGTTGGTATAGCAGTAATAATAGCGTCATCTAGCAGTGAACTTTCATTTCTCAGTCTTCTTAATTGAGCATGCATTTTTCCAACGTTTAGACTGATTACTAATTGTTGCTGTTGCTTCTCGCAACTTTCGATAAAAACAGGATCGCATTGAATTACATCAGAGTTAGTATTCGTTTGGAACCCAAGCAAAATCTTTGCTCTGTTCGCCCCCTTTTTGCTGCCGCTACGTACAACAGCCGGTCTTAAAAATTTCTGGAGTACTTCCTTAGCCTATAATATAAAAACAAAAAGTTAATATTCATTAATCTTTTATCATTATAATTAAAAATATAAAGCAATAGGATTAATTCACTTCGTTTTAGCTCAAAAAATAAATACGCTGTACTGCAAGCAAATAGGTGAAAAATATAGGCTTAAAATTATATACTTACTTGTTTGTCACAATGTAATTTCACGTTGATATTATCAAAACAAACTGAGAACAACGATACACATGTTAAATCTTTAATATTATCCAGTGCCGAAAATGATATAATCTCTTCCACAATCGATACTTGTAGTAATGTAACATTAACCTAAAATAAATAATTTAGAACAACTCTCACTTTATATGAATGTTACTTACTTTCG
This sequence comes from Diabrotica balteata, assembly GCA_918026665.1. Classification (NCBI taxonomy): domain Eukaryota; kingdom Metazoa; phylum Arthropoda; class Insecta; order Coleoptera; family Chrysomelidae; genus Diabrotica; species Diabrotica balteata. The sequence continues at coordinate 59,600,393 of OU898277.1, forward strand.
GTAAAAACATTGCAGCCTGCAACTGTGTTTTAACAGTTTCTTCGTATACATTAAGAGCTTTAACTTTACCGTCTTCGCTAGGAGGTTGGCATAACTTGGCAACATTGTCGGTTGTTTTTAGGATATTAGCTGACTCAACTTGTCCTATACATGAAGTATGTAGATGGTTTATGACAGTTAAGGGATGTAAATTAGCTACAGTTGGTGTAAGAGCATCAATAAATCTGAAAATAAAAGCTTTCACTAAAGAGCATCTAAATATATTGTGGTGTAATATATGTAAATTATTCCGAAGGTTAAGTACCATTATAATGATTTTTATATACCGCTGTTCTACTGAATTGTAGGCGACGTCAATTTTTCTGTAGTGACATTACTTTTTCACCTTTATTTTTCTTTTTCATCTATTGTATTTTCTGTGAATTTCTAACTGCCAGCGATCCGCTATCTTTCGGAAAAACACTACGAACGTTGTCACCTCACCTTTGATGTTTACAGAGCCGAAGAAAAAAAAATGTCAAGAAGAAGCAATTCCAAATAACGGATTATAAGCTCGAAAGTCCAATGTATCCTAATAAATATTTACATAAAGGCACTATTAACCATCTACTTTATAAAAAGATATTCTATTAGGTCATAAGCCTGTTCTCGTTCGATCTCAAGGTCGAAATTGTATTTGTGGCGTTAACTGCCAGCTATCTCGTCCTCTTGCTCTGAAGCCCGTTGATCGTAAATTCTTTGCTATTCGGGGTAGTCCCTCATTATGCATTCGTGTAACATACTGATGTTCTGTATTTTACAAGGATCTCTTACATGATTATTTGGTATTCTTTTTATTTCTGCTGTATATACTCTCGTATCCCTACATCCTGATATATAATCTACTTTATTTGCTTGTTTTCTTACAATCTCTTTAATGTTTCCGTAGTTGATGTTCAATCCAAACATCAAATGTTAGGATTGAAATAACTGCAGTATTTTGGTATTTGATTGCTTGTTACAGCCAGAAAATTTATTCACATATGAGGTTTGTCTTTTTAATTTTGCATACAGCTCGGTCGAAAAATGGATTTTAGCAGAGAACATTTTCGAGCAATAATTGTTTACAAATTTTCGGAGAGGATTACACAATGTCTGCAGCAATGTCTCTCTGAAATGATTTTTGTGTTTGGGAATGAAGCATCACAGCAGTCAACTATTTCGCGCTATATTTCGAATTTCAACGTGGTCGCTCCAGTCTCGGCGACGAATACAGGCCAGGTCCACCCAAAACAGCAGTCACACAGCAAAACATTGATGCGGTTCGTCAGCTAATTAAGGATGACCGCCGTTTAACATAACAAGAGATAGAGGCATCTTTGGGCATTTCAAACACCCTCGATCCAAAAGAACTCACATGAAGAACTGGCTATTACGAAGTTGGTTTCCAGTTGGATTCCTCATTTACCAACAGAACAAAAAGCGGTTCGCGTCAATTGGTGTCGAGAAACATTGGAACAGTTCCACAAAGGAAGCTCAAAAAACGTTTATAATATTGTTAGTGGCGATGAATCCTGGATTTACTCCTACAAACCGGAAAATAAACGCCAATCCGCTGTGTGGGTGTGTGTGTTTCACGATGAGGAAAAAGCAACAAATGTGATCCGTTCTCGAAGTGTGTCAAAGAAAATGGCCACACCCAAACACACAACGGCTAATTATCCTACATCAGGACAATTCAAGTGCTCACACTGTCCAAAAGACAATTTATTTGGAGATTCAAAACATCAACTGTTTGTGTCAACTGAAAATTGGAATAACTGTTTTACCAATTTGTTTGAACGTATGCAAAAGTGTATCGATATTGGTGGTACATATTTTGAAAAGCAATAAAGTACTTTAAGTCTATATATTTTTTGTCTTTATGGCTATATGCAAAGCTAAAAAGACAACCCTCGTATGTCCAAATGGGCTTAAGTATACATTTTTGGATAATCAATTTGTTTTTAAAGAGATAGTATAACCTCGGAAACCTTCGGGGGTTCGAAACTAGCTTTTGGAACCAGGAATGACTCCAACAGAAGAAATAATAAAGATAAGACAAGATAAGATATATTAGAAAAGACAGAGAAATAGACAACAAGAGAGACAGGTAAAATTTCCAAAGATAAGAGAAGAAGGAAAAGGGCGCCACTTAACTTTTTGGGATTACAGCCATCAAGTAATCTGTATGTTTCGGTACTTCTTTTAAGAAATAAAAAAGCTGAAAGATATCGAAGGATATAGGTCTAAAAAGATACAAAATCTAAAGTACCGTTATATTCTCATAAAGGACTACATCGGAACCTCTCATTCGTTTCGGCGATGTGCAAAAGGGAGCTTTTTGGATACGGCCATCGACGTAGCTACGGTAATTGCAAATGGTATTTTTTAAAATTAATCTTAAAGTAATATATAATAATTAGTTACTAATCTAATTATAAAAAAATGTTACAACAGTTTGGACTTCTTATTAATTATCCAAAACATATTCCTGATTTTTAGATCAAGGTGGTGGCTTTGTTTTTATGTGCGTTTTCGATATCAATTTGCCGTCCAAGTGTAATACAAGATTTGGTCTCAGTCTTTTTGTGGTAACTGCCATTTGAACTGATTTATTGGTATGTATTAACATTATTTTCTGTTTCTATTGCCATCTAAAAAGGGTGGAAGAAATCCTGATTTTTAATCAGGTTAAAGTAAAATCAATAGGGTAGGAAAATGTTTAGTTTATAAAGAACTCAACCAGCTAAACGCAATCATATCCATGTTGAGATCTAACTCTAGGATTCTTTTCCTCCTAAACTAGTTTTAATCTGTACTGTTAAATATTTTATTGTAAATTCAAATTCATGATTCGGTATAAGCCCGTTTAGATGCACCATTTCTTCTGTTATTTTAAGCAAGCGCCATTTAAATATAGCCTTTTTCAATTAGATGGGGTAATTTTCAATCCTCAATAGGACTAATGCTTTAAAAGTTCTTCAAAATATCACTACTATCAAGTTGTGTCCAAGGGCCTTGGTGATTTTAACAATTTTATTACCTGTATTACTTCTGTGGGGGAGAAGGGTTTTTATAGGCGATAATAGGTATACATCGTTTCATTGTTTTGGTAAGTTTTATTAACCGATGGTACTGAAAGCATCTACTAGGTGTACAGCGAAAATTCCCGATTTTTAGAACGCACCAATGTTCCTTCGGATTCGAATGATGCCGTTTAAATTTTTGTATTGAATTCCAAAACAAGCGATGCCAGAGAATAACTGGTACTAACTAACTCGTAGGTTATTAATCCATTTGTTTCTTTTATCTAACGGATTTCTATTTTTTCTCAGGTTCATCTAGTTCGTCCTTTTTCAGTAATATTTTTTTTATAATCATATAATGATTTTTGTAATCATAAACTTAATACCAAAATAGTGAATCTACTAAAGGAATGAATGGAAACAACTAACTACCTCTTATATATTCATTTCTTGGGAGTTCCAACACTATATAAAAATTAAAGAATACTTACTTATACAAGTTGAAATACTCACTTTTGCAATGTTTCCAATAGCAATGGACTAATCATAACATCTAAGTCCCCTTTTAACTTAACAATTAATGTCGTTCTTGAACAGCCATCACCGTGACAACTTAATAATTCCTCTTCTTGAAAAGAGCCGGAATCGTTTTCAACTTCTTCCTGATCCCAAACATATATAAAAGGAGAAGTGGGAGTTTTGTTGTTATCGGACCTCGAAACCATTTTGAGAGATGTTATGCCATCGTTTACGGTCTCCATATTTGGGACAAATCTGGCACCTAATTTAACATCAAATAACAAAAAATTAGTAATTAATTATAAGAAGAATTAAAAAGTAAAAAACGGCACGTGGCCAATTGAGTTAGCCGATGGATGAGTAGTACGCTGACAGAAAGGGTCTCACGGCTCATTGACGCTTATTCATTGTTACTTGTGTTTTTACTTACTTTTATATAAGCGAAGGGTTTGTTGGAAAATAATAGTTATTTCAATTTTAATTGCACAGGAAATATTAACAATAATGTTACAGCTTACCATATATAAAAGCCCAAAAAAGAGCATTTGAAAAACAATTTGTGGTCCATGCTTACACGTCATACTAATCAATCTAACTCAATATAACTTTTAGTGACACTGAGAAGTCCCTGTTAGTAAATATATGCTTCATCTTGATAAAAGTTGACTTTGCCTTTTCAATTCTGGATTTGGAATTAGAAAAACAGCAAGAAATAGAAGAAAGCTTTAGAAGCAAAGAAAATGAAAAAGACAAGGGGGACATCAAAAAGTATCTGCTGAATTCGAAGCATACTTGTAATCAGCAGATAGAACGAATAACCAAGAGAGCGGTAACTATGTTAATAGTTATTACTTATGTAAAATTATTGTAATGTAATGTAATTATTTTACTTATGTAAAAATGCAGATATATTGGATTTATAACATGGTGGTAAAGACAACAATTATCTATGCATCACTGGTATGGTGGTCAAAGGTGCAGTAAAAACGTGTCATCCTGAAACGAAACAATGTGCAAAGACTTGCTTGCCTTGGAATCACAGGAACTCTGAGGGACATACCAACAGCAACTATGGAGGCCATACTGTACCTCCATTATCTGCATATAGTTATAAGGAGGAAGGCGAGAATGCACACAAACATAAGTTGTAGGATTAGACATGGTCAGAAAGATGAGTCCAAAACAGCAAAAGAGTCGCGTGAAGGGAATTTTTTACTGTGTATCTTTGAATTGTGAGGCTAAAAATATTAGACGATGAGTTAGACGTTCCAATGTGTGAAACAATTAGTAAAAAATGAGAGACTTTTGGTCATGTTTGGGAATTAAACAAGAAGATACAGCTGCAAGGTCATGAAACAGGTGAAAATGGTTTATACATGAGGTACAAATGTTTTGATGCGATAAATCAAGAACAAAGACAACATTTTAAGAGATTATAATCTCTTACAGACTCGTGATGCCCAAATTTATATTTGCGTTCTCATTACAGTTTATGAGGCACAGCGAAGACGTACAAGAAAAAATGTGGACAATGCAAATGTACACTCAGAAAGTTATGCATATTATACCGGATTCTTCTTCTTCTTCTTCAGCCTTCATTTATCCAATGTTGGACATAGGCCTCCTCCAATTGCTTCCACGCTTCTCTATCTTTTGCAATTCTCATCCACTGTTTTCCAGCTACAGCAGTTATATCGTCTATCCATCTCTTTTTAGGTCTTCCTACGCTTCTTTTTGTTTCTCGAGGTCTCCAGAATGTCACTTTATGAGACCATCTGTAGGTCTTGTCTTGCTACATGTGCTACCCATTGCCATCTCAATGTCGCTATTTTTCCCATGATGTCGGTTACTTTAGTTCTTCGACGTATTTCGGTGTTAGGAATTTTATCTTTGAGGCTTATATTTAACATGGCCCTCTCCATGGCCCGTTGAGTTACTCTTAATTGTTCTACCATTTTTCTTGTTATTGCCATAGTTTCCAATCCATAAGTTGCCACTGGTAGTATACAAGCGTCATAGGTTTTTCGTTTTAAGTGAATTGTGATTTTTCGGTATTTTAAAATGAAGCTCAACTTACCAAAAACAGGCCATGATAATTGTGTCCTTCTTTTAATTTCCAGGATTAAACTGACTGAAAACAATCAAACAAAAGACATCACAGTTTGTTTTAAACGATTCATTCATTGGTATTTCTAAACAAAAGATAGAAACCCAGAAGAAATCTTTGCAAAGAGACGCAATATGCAATGTGTTGATTTTATTTGAGAAATAATCAGACATACAATTTTTGTCGCTATCTAGTACACGTATTAGAAAGAAATGAAGCACTGAAAAAAGGTTATGAGAAGAATCATACATTTTTTTTAATTATTATTGGCTTTGGCTTGAAACCTTTAGCCACGTAATTACATATAAATATTAGTGTACAGTCATACAGGATTGTACAAGGAGAACACTTTTCACGCTCAGGGATTCATCAGAGTGGCTTTATTGTAACAAACAAAACATAAACCACAATTAGGTAGGTGGGCAACATATATGCACTTTTAAGCTTTTGTCAGCTTGTACTAATGTTACTGCTTGAGGACGTTGTTCCTCGAGCAAACCACATTTTGTCAAAAAATCTTTTATTTCTACTCCCTCCAGTTCTTCTTAATACCTGATTTAAATTGTTTACCTATTGGGTTCACTTTGAGGAGATTCGAAACCATCTACCTTCTACCATGAAGATTACACAAAAAATGCAATCAAGAATACTGAGAACTAACAATACTGAGCGGCACAAGTTAGGGATACTGCCAATAAAATGGTAATGGTACATCATTATGTTTCAATTATTTGTAAGTAAACACACATACTTTTTAAAAAAAAACATGAAAATTTGAGACCTTATAAAGATAATAAGACCAAAAACACATTCTAAGTATTGACAAAGCACTTGTACAGCCATTTGAAAATAACCTTTGTTCTCTCAAATGGGATAAACAAATATAATTGTTTAAAAACTACTTGATCGATTGTGCCAATCGTTCGAAAATGCAGTAACTACATAAAAAACTCACATTATGAAATGTGTTTTAAATGCATGTAATATTTATTTTAATAATTGAAATAATTCAATAAACAATTGAAAAACATGCTTACTTTCGGATTTAATTTGCAATAACTTTTTTGTTTATAAACATTTTTTAATTTAGAAAATCTCATTTTAAGGAGAAAGTATTTTCACGAAAGTCGTCGATACCCCCACATGTTCCAGTCAAAAATAGCACCCAGCCATGTTTAGTTTCTTAAAGTGATTTTTCGGTTTCGTTCTATGGAATAATAAAGTATAAACAGCTTATAAATTTAATTTAATTATTTATTTCTTTGAATACAAAAATCAAAAAAATAGTGTCAATTGTTGATATAGATGAGTGACTTAGTTGGTTTATACAGTTGTATAATTGTTGTACAATTCAATTTATTTAATATTTAGCTAAATCCCTTATGGATGCCTCGCAGTTTATATTCAATAATCCCTAGTATGTAATAAGAGGCTGCATGATATTTTAACTCTATTCTTGGCAGAGAAAAAAGTTTAAGTACCCTCTTGATAGTTATTCTTACTTACCAACATATACCAGTTTGTCCTCTTGACTTTTCTCAAATAAATGTTGCGAAAACTGATCTCCTTGTCCGGTACTTCCCCAATTTGTACATTTTACTTGAGTTAAATGAGTAACGTAGCTCGACATCAGCATCGGTGAATCAACTATCAATCGATTTACTTGCATATGTAAATCAACTAGCGTAAAATCTTCTTGGCTGCCCACAGCCGATGCATAACTGTTGTTACTGTAACTATCAGAAGAATCAGGTATGCCTTCATTAAGACCGTTTGAAGACGCTTCTAATATTTCACTGGAATCGAAAGGCTCTGGCAGAACTTTTGGACTCACTGGCCGTATTAATGGATAACGATGTGGTGTTACTAACCCTTGGACTGTTCTTTGGGAATCGTCAAACTAAAAAATGACAAGTTGCTTAAAAAATATCATGACTGACGAAAAGACATATATTTGTGCTTTATCGATTTCAAAAGATATTTAATGGAGGAAATACAAGAAAAAAAGCTCAGGGGGTAGAGTGTACTTCCACACAGCAAGCCGGGGATCGAATTTCAGCGCCGGCGAGAACATCTAGATATTTTTAAATATTTACAGGCCACAGGTGGACTAAACTTGAATAAAAATGAGTACCTTGGGTAAAACCAAGTGTAATAATAGGCGGTTGAAGCATAGCACTGGCCCTGTTACCTTTCTTCTATACCATAGACCTAAGAGATAACGAACAGCATACATAGATGGATCCACAATATTAACAGAAAAGCAGGAAGTTGATATATACATACACATGTATTTAAAAACACACATATATATATATATATATATATATATATTATAATATATATATATATATATATATATATATATATATATATATATATATATAATTAGCTTTAGAGAATACGGACAACAACTTTGGTATGCAGAGAACATACATTTTTTATTACAGCCTATCATAATTTGAAGACTTGTAAGAAGTACCTACCGAACACTATAACACAAAGAAATGTGACAGACAGTGACTAAAAATTAATACAGTAAACACTAGCATACATAATGTAAATCACCAGAATGATTTTATATGTTATATATAAAAAGCTCCTCAAAGACCGTCCAAATTAAAAAGCATTTTATAAACTCTACCATACTAATGGATTTTCGATATCCATTTGGAAAATTTTACAGTCATTGCATACTACCGTATGAAATCAAAACATGGACCCTTGCAGTAATATCACTGACCGGCAAAAAAAAAGTGGCCACCCTATAAATTTCCGAAAATCAAAATTCATTATAAGTTTTATGCACTGTTTCATATTGTATTCCAACATATTTTATTTTTAAAACAAAAATTTTTATGATTTCTGAGCATAATTTATTTTATTAGAAGGCTACAACAAAAAATAGTGTGATATCGAAACGAATTACAAACAATAAAAATTACAAGTGAACTTTTAAACAAAATTGTCTAATATCGGGTATTATGCCATAAAAATCAATAACCGTTTGTATACGATTTGGAAGGGAAAGGAAAAAAAATTGAATAAAAACGTAAGGAATACATTCATATAATTGATGGATTCGACCGTTACTTGATGGAAATTCATTTTATGTAAGAATAAAACACTGAAAACTTTGTTTTCAAATTTCCACAAAATTTATTTTAAATATTATCACTACAGCTGTTTCGGCTGATTGCCTTTCTCAAGTGATCTATTTTGGCTTGGGTTTACAAATTTATAGTCTCTAATGAAATAGGTTGAGGAGAGGAGAACTGTTTGTCTCAAGTTGGTCATTCAGAATTATATCTGTGTTTTTTAATTTGTTGATTTCCATAGATTCTAACAAAGATAGCTTAAGGCCTTTATTTTGTGAAGAATTTTAAATTTATGATTAAGAGAATGATTATGATCTAGAAGGTGAAGTGCATATGTCGAATCTGTTTTTCTATTCTTGAAAGCCCTTTTATGTTCTGCTATTCGTTTATCAAAGTTTCTACCAGTTTGACCGATGTAAGTTTTTGGGCAGTCAAACAAGATTATATATATATATATATATATATATATATATATATATAAAAATTTGTAAACCCAAGCCAAAATAGATCACTTGAGAAAGGCAATCAGCCGAAACAGCTGTAGTGATAATATTTAAAATAAATTTTGTGGAAGTTTGAAAACAAAGTTTTCAGTGTTTTATTCTTACAATACATTCATATTCTTCACGAAGCAAGTTCTGCGAGACTTTCTGCTGGCCTAGTTGGCTTATAACCCTACGATGAAGTTCATCCCAAAGATGTTGATATTCAAATCGGGGCTACAGACTGGCCGTTCTAGAGTCTGATTCCAACTTTCCCCAAGTAATATGTCAGGATTCTTGCAGTATGCGACCGTGCATTATGATGCATAAAGACGAAATTGTCCCCAATAAAAAACCAAATAAGACTACTGCTTCTGCTAAAACATCCTCTATATACCAGTGAGCATTCAGGGAGCCATTGATGAAAATAAGTTCAGTTCGAGCTTCAAGTGAGATTCCAGCCCAAACCATGACACCAACACCACCAAACTTTCTTCTATGGAACATACAAGCTTGGACATATCTTTTATTTCTCCGCCTCCAAATCCTCTCACGGCCATCGCTCGACTTCAAACAGAACCACGATTCATCAGTAAAGAGAATTCAGCTCCAATTCTGTATATCCCAGTGTTGATTTTGTCGAGAAAAAATTAATCAAATCCTACAGTGTCTGGATTGTAATTCGGGAACAATGGCCTGCCTTCTTGTCATTGAGGCGCCTTCTAACCGTTCTCTTACTTACATTCCCATTTTGAACTTCCTGTAGACGGTTTCTTCAGCAATTGTAGTGGAATAGCGATTTCTTAAAAGTTCCATCACAATAAAACGATCATCTCTTTGCGAGATAACTCTTCTACGACCGGAACGATAAACGTCGAAACTGTCAAAACCCAGCATAAAAGATCACAAAAAATATATAATTTGAAATGCAATGTGAAACAGTGCATAAAACTTCAAATGAATTTTTGTTTTCGGAAATTTATAGGGTGGTCACTTTTTTGTGACTCAGTGTAGTATGTTATAACGGGAAGCATTGGAAATGTGGCCATAACTCAGAAAGAATACAACATTGAGTGAGAAGCCCGAACAAAGAAAATAGCCCTGGCTAAAAAATGAAAGAAATGGATCATGAATAGATACAAGTTAACTGTTCAAAACTAATACTAAGAGAGAGATCCATTTGCCGGAATGATGGACAACCTCCAATACTTTGTTTATTATACAGCTTGCTATAAAAACTCAGTGTTAGAATATATGTGCTTAAAAGTGTAAATAGTTTTCAAACGAAACTATTATTAGACATAAAAAGGTTTACCTGTTTCCCAGCTACAAAACTTCTATGCTCGGGAGTGTGAATCTCATGATCACTTCTGTGGGACGATAATTTCAACCTATATGTCTCTGGAACACTACTCGGAGCTATTATCGTATTACCTGACATTTTATGTGCAAGTATTCCATTTCTATCTGTCGCAATACTTAATTCGCTAGAAAATTTCTTTCTCTGTGTAGGAGCGCTGTTGCTATCTTGTCTAAAAAAACATCTCAAATATAGTGTTATATAGAATACTTTGCTCGGTATTTTGCAATTTTTTAAGTAAACCTTAATCTATGATAAAAACAATTGTATCTTGAAAACGGTTTACGATTCAATCAAAAATATAATTTATAATTTGTGATTTATTACCAACCAGAGAATTGAAACAAAAAAAAGAGTTCTAGAACGAGCTGTATAGTTTAGAAATTGTAGAAATCAATTCTGAACAAGTATGTTGTAATTTTTATTTAAAGTCAATCGTCTTCAAATTATAATTAATTATAAAATGAAAAAAACGGTGATTTTTAAAAGCTCAAAAGCACAAGTAAAAAATATTATTTTTTAAGTGCCTAAATTCAAGTTCAAACCTTCTTCCATCAGTTCTCGATCAATATTTTGGGCTTATTTTTATTTTAAAACATTATTTTTTAGTTGTTCATTAAGCGCTTATAACAGGACAGAAGCTCGGGCTGCCATTTGGACAAGGGTGAGAAACAAGATTTATGTTAAAAGTGTTTGCTAGTTAGATTTCTCATTGTACAAATGAACGCCCGCCCTGCCATAAGCGCATCATTATCAATTAGAAAACAATGTCTTAAAATAAAACAAATTCGTAGTGACGCATTTTCATATTTCGTAAAAATAAAGTTTATTATGTTTGTTACAGATATGGTGCGCAAAGAAAAACCAAGAGTCGAGCGATTTATTGATTTAACGATTTATCTCCGATGATATGGCAAGTGCCGTACAAAATGTTTTGGACGAAAAATAATTGAGAATTGCTGTCCTTGACCATGGAGTAAAACTTCAAACATTACAAAGATATGTCGCAAAAAAAGTACTAATCCAGATAATGATCGAATGAAACACAATTATGCTGTACTACGTGTGTTTTACTCTATCAAAACTTCAGGTTTTTGAGCTATGGTTATACAGAAGAATCCTGAAGATACCATGGACAAACAAAGTCACCAATGAAGAAGTACTGCGGAGGACGAACACAACCGCGGATTTGGTCAACATCGTGAAGTGCCGTAAGCTGGAGTACTTGGGACATATAATGAGAAATCAAGGAAGATACGAGCTACTACAATACATTTTGCAACGTAAAATTGAAGGAAAAAGAGACCCAGGACGAAGAAAAATATCCTGACTTGCTAACCTGACAGCATGGTATAGAAAGACCTCAACACAGCTATTTCGTATAGCAACCAACAAAATCATCATAGCCAGAATGATCGCCAACGTTCGGAACGGACAGGTACCCTAAGAAGAAGAAGAACGTGTGTTTTCAGAGGAACAGGAAATTTCTTTGTGTGATTACATCAACTTGTAGCAAAATGGGCTAGGGATGAACAACCATTCAAGCACGAAAGGTAGCATATGGTATGGCGATTAAAAACAATATTCCAGGTCCAGCGAATTAGATCAAGGCCAAAATAGCTGGACTCCAATGGTTCCGTTCATTTTTAAATAGGCGTGAGAACCTCGGTTTACGTCAACTAGACGGTTGCAGTTTATTAAGATTAACATCATTTAATCCACATAATGTCAATATGTTTTTCGACAATTTACATGCCGTTTATTCTAGACATCCATCAGCTGTGTCTAATATCAGGATATATAACCTTGATGAGAATAGTACAGTGCAACAGTGCAGAACCCCAAAAAACTCGTGGCGGAGAAAGCTGTAAAACAGCTGAATAATTATATTAGCTTATTATCACATGTGTCGTTTTGTGTGCGAATGGTACGTTTCTGCCCCCTGACATGGTTTTTCCAAGGAAATATTATAAGAAGCATATGACAAAAAGAGCTCCACCTGGCACACTGAGTTTGGTAAATACAAGTATATGGATGAATAGCGAACTGTTTGTCGACGTTATGAAACACTTCATTAAGTTTAGCAACAGTTCAATTGAAAACCCTTCCATACTGATCTACGCCAATCACGAGAGTCACGTAACATATCACGTTGTTCAATTAGCAAAGGATAATGGTGTAATCATACTGACTCTGCCTCCTCATTGTAGTAACAAACTGCAACTCCTTGATGTTTCAATATTCGCTTCCTTTAAAGCTTATCACAATGCCGCTATAGACTCATGGTTGCTGAGCCATCCTGGTAAACCTATTTCAATATACCAGATAGCACAATGTGTAGGAGAGGCACATATGAAAGCATACCTACTTGTCAGGTTTTAATAAAACGGGAATTTTCCCCCTTAATAGATATATATTTCCTGAAGCTGAGTTAATTAGACGTTCTGTGACTGATAGACCAAATTAAATTGAAAAGTCAAATCCACAGAGTCAACAGAAATGTCTATTGTGATTTCTAATAAAGTTATATCATCCTCATCGAAGACACCTGAAAATCAAGTAGTAACCCCAGAAAGGATAAATTTTTGCCTATCCCCTCTATGATCACGTAAGGAACGAATAGAATAGGAACTATAATTGTAAAATTGCTAACTACTTTATTTGACGTTTCAGTTTCAGAATAGGAAATAATTTTCAACGTAAAACTTGTATTTCGATCTGTAAGCTAAAATGTCAAATAAAGTATTTCCAATTTTAAAAATTGTAGTTAATTAACATGCTATACTATTTAGTATCTTTCCATTTTCGAAGTGGAAATTGAAACGTCAAAATAAACTTATTTTAAACTGAAATTGTGGTTCATTCTCAATAAAGAAAATAAATAATATTAAAATGCCACAAGAAGATAATTTCCGAAAAATTCTATTCTACAAAATTACAAAAAAAAAATACAAAATTCTACAAAAGTATGTACTAAAATTCCATATGAACACAGATTAAGAACAACTATTTTTATGGCAAATTGGACAATATAATGGAACGAAATAGCCCATCTCCGATGTGTCACAATTCTTAGAACGATAAATCAAGAAAGCTCGAAGAGTTGACATTTCAATAGCGTACGTCTTTGATGCGCTTTCGATGACACGAAATAGAGGTGGACTACTCCCGAATATTCTCGAACATAATAATTTGTATACCTATATGTACCTTATATGTATACCTATATATATATATATATATATATATATATATATATATATATATATATATATATATATATATCATATATATATATATATATATATATATATACTATATATATATATATATATATATATATAAAGTATCGATGATTGAGGTAGTTCAGTTGATAAGATAGTACCGAACTGTAAAGTTATAAATAAATAAATTTATGTAAATTCTAACCGCTCGTTTTATTTAAAAACGCTACAATACTAAAAAAAATTACCTGGTTAGTGTATCTCCAGCACTTAAAATTGAATTTCGCAGACTCGAACTTCTAGAATTTAAATTTATATCTTCGTCAGCTGAAAAGAATGCTTCAGAATGATTTTCACTGGACATCGATGTAGTTCTTTGAACTTCTTTCTGTATTCTCTCCTCTGAACTCATCTGGCTTAGAGAGTGATGAGATTCCGAACCGGCAAATGTTTTATTGACTAAATATGATGGCGCGGACACTTCAGTACTTGGAGGACCCTGTAAATTTAAGAAAACTTGAAATTAAAGAAAAGGTTTTGATTTAATATACTAATAAACATGCAATATACTTGTTTATATTTAAAAATGGATGGAAATGTTATTGTGAACATATCAGAAACCTATCTTATGCAGCGTTATTTATTATTACTTTTATATCGAAAAAGGATGTAACAAATATCAATATGGGTAGTAGAAATAAATGATAAACTTACTCACAATCTATTTATTTAGTAAGCGACGACCGGTTTCGACCACTACAGTTTTCTGGCCATCATCAGGTCACCGGTAAAGCACAATCTAGATAGATAGATCGGGATAGACAGACGGGAATGAGATTGAAAAAGCAAGGAGGATCATCTGCTGTTAGACTTGAAGAGATTGAAGACAAAATCGGAAGGAGTATGTCGATAGTTTGTTTTTTTTTTAAACCGGTGAAAGAAAAATTATTGTAGCGAAAACTTGTGCAAAGACAGTGTTGAAAGCTGTTGTTGCAGTATTTGTAAGTAAAATAACTTACTATTCTTGGAGCGAAGCATAGCTAAGGAGAATTTTGGCGCTCCAATAGGAGCAATAAATATTGTTACGAGTTTGTCGACAGTTTTGTTTTTTACAAGCAGAGCCCGGGAAGGAGTTTGTTGGATAGGGAACTAATTAAAGTAAATCCTTTTAGAAAAGTATAGAGGCAAATTGTGGAAACGAGACATTGCTTGAATTATATTTAATTTGAGTTTGTTTTGCATTAGAGAATGATACAGTAGTCACTTTCGCTGATGACATTGACATCACGGTAGTAGGTGACAGGTAGTTAGAAATTCAAAAAGTTGGCACAATTTCCCCTACATAATAATTATTTATCTGACTACTTACGCTTTGAGTAAGAGAATATGGTTCCTTGATGTCTACTGAGGTGGCACTGAAATAATCTACAGCCAATTTTGAATCGGATACACTGTTTTTAGGAAGTGGCTCCGAAATATCGCCCACAGTCAGTTTACTCTTATCACATTGTAGCTTTGAATCACTATCCAGTTTAGTGGGTAGATTTGCAGGACTAGTTTCAATCAGTCTCGAATAAGGTACTTCTTTTAAGAGGGCACTCCTAAAACAGTTATTTGTAAAGAAAATGTTTTAAATATTGTTAAAAAAAATATATTATAATGACAACTTATAATATTTATTATTTGTAATATATTCGATATACATAAAAATGAATCACAGAAATGTATGTATGCGCATACATGTTCCGTAATTTTAAATCGCAATATAACTAATAGATGGCGCCATTACTATGATTAACAATTAACAAAATAAATGTTGGTATTGATAAATTGGCATTCATTCATATTCAATTACCTTTTTTTTGTATTAGAAAAGCAAAAACTGAATTTTAACGATAGAAATGCATTGTGTCAATTCCCTACAAAGTAATGTGCCACTTATAAATCAGCAGAAAAAAAAACAGCTTACGATACAATGATAAAAGCAGTAAATGACAGTGGCAATGGAGGAATATTTTTCATCGATGCATCCGCGCTGCTACATTGTTAGAAAGCGGATATACCGCTAATCTGTGCTCAAACTGTCATTGAATTTTCATACTATAGAAGAACCGACATGTAATATAACCCAAATATTAGCCATAGCGAAATTGCTGGTAAATAATAAGTTGGGATGAATCGAACATTAAGAGATATGCGCAGCAAATCAGATCCTTTCCGGAGCTCCTTTCGCCAAACGCTGCCAGTCATTCCTAGAGCTTCTGATGAAATAAATGCTATCTTGAAGACATCAAATTAATCGAAATATGTGAAAAATCTCAAGTTAAAAACGAACATGCAAGTTGCGTTACAAAATGATATATCGGCAGAAGTTTTCTCGAAGGTATTATTAGACATTTTCAATAGGAAATGGCCTCTACTGGCCTCATTACATTTTTAATAATTTTTTGTCAATTGACAACGTCAAAAGAAGAATGAGAGAAGGAAGGAAGCAGATGATTTGAATATAAAAATTGAGAGTCAATTTAACGGACACATACACTCACTTAGGTCAATTGATTCCATCACTGATCCAAATAAAGTCTTCAATTATCAAATACCGCACGATTTAAAGGTTATAAGTGACCGATGTATCAACGCAGATAGCAAAACTTAAGTGGAATTTCGCTTGACATATCATAAGACAGAAAGACGACAGATGGAATAAGATAATTACACACTGGAGACCATATAGTTACAAACGAAAAAGATGAAGGCAACAAATGAGATGGTCAGATGACTTGAAGAAACACGCAAGCCCGAAGTAGATACAAAACTGCCTACAATAGAAAGAAGGAAGAGGAGGCCCATGTCCAAAATTGGACAGCAAGAGCTGTATAGATAGATAGATAGATTGATTGAGTTTATCAGGTGTTACAGATCCAACAATGTAATGTACTAAGGATGGAACATGTTGATATTTTTACATGTAGCTGATCAACGACGGAACTGAACTCACATTACTAGCTACAATGGCAGACGTAAATTTGACAGGTGATTAATGTGAATATAGCTATTCCCGATATTTTAATGATAAATTAATTAATGTTTATGTTTTATATAGTTAATGTTTTATTTAAAGAATTATTGTACATATATGTACCAAAAGAAATTTTTTCTTTTGTACACGACTCACATTAAAGAAACAAGAGTCGGGCATTGTTAGCAGCTACTTTGAACGCAAACAAGACCGGCCACGCCCCTTTTAAAACTAGTTTATGCCTTTTCCAAATTTTTGTTTACGCCTTTTCCAAGTTTAAGTCTAATTTTTAGTAACCTACCAGGAGTCCAAATCACAAATGCTTTATTGCAGTTTTGCATTCTCATTATTTAGTTGCCAGTTTAATGAGCCATAAAACAATACGGGGGAGAAATAACATTTAATAACCCGCAATCCAGAGTCCAAAGCCATGTTTTGCCAAACGCCAAACTTTAACCTCATTCTCACATTTCCGTTTGTTACTACCGTAGAACCTAGGTATTTACACTGCGAAACCTGTTCTACTCTTTCGATGTTTATAGATAACTTAGCAACCACGAAGTATCCAATGATATCATTTGATTACGTTTATATGGAATCCATGGAATAGAAACCTAGATCCATAAAGAGGTGTGAAGATCAATAAGTCGACGATACAACTTTTTAGGAAGTTATACGAAGACGTTTATGACAAAGGAATGTGTAGTGTAAAAAATAATACAAGGGTCTTGAGGTATGAAAAGCTTAGCCTGATAGCTGAGATGAAAAGTACCAAAGTAAGATAAACACTTCCCTTGGTGAGAACGCTACAAGAGGAGTCAGTAAAAAATCTGTACCCAGGATCCCAAGAGGCAAAATACAAATATTTAAGACTCACTTTACTAAATCGTTTAGATATAGTAAGAGAAGATTTGAAGTAACTGGGAGACAGATGTAGGCGAACAATCGTTGACGCTAATCTTCAACTATACATTACTTGCAAGCCATTAATTAATAAGGCTTATACGGCGAAGTATCCGAAGTATAGCGTACACAAATTTTTAACAGGTATTATTAAAAATAATTAAAGCTTGAACTGAATAAAGATCAATTATTACGGATTCTTAAAAATAACTTTACAGATGATTCCAACAAAAAATTGACAATTGTTGATAATTTTTGCAGTATTTTATATAATTTATCTAAGTAAAATAACATACTTAATAGAAGTAGATGAAAATCTTCTATTCACTTTTTTATCGGAAGTCACAGTTTCTTTATCGATCGATCTTTCTTTCTCCAAATGAACAACTTTTGGACTCTCACAATATCTCCTAGACTGTCTGAGACCCATATGGGTATCTTGAAGAGTGATTTCCGATATTATATATGGAGGTGTTCGAAATATAAGCATACCTTCATGAAGAATACTTTGTCCATATCCAAGATCTTTGCCAGGAGGATTCACACTAAAAGTAATAATAAAAAGTTATTTTATATTGGATAAATATTTTATAAGCTGTAAATTTTTAACAATTAATTTTTTGTTTTTGCTAAAGGGCTACTAAATGTTAAAAACTCAATAAAATGACAAGTTTTAAACACAATAAATACAAGTTAAGTCAAGAAGCAGAATACGAGGGCTGAACTAGTTTTTAGATATGACAATACCAGTAAAAAATTTGACATCGCCATCATTAAGTCAGACAATTAAGGAGAATTATCTTCCAAAAACCGGAACATTATCTACCAATCTAATACATGTTAGACATTAGGTAAACGGTTAGACCAACTAAAAGAAAATATATAGTATTAAGATAAAACCTTGGATAAACGTAAAGCAACAATTGAAGTTCAACGTTACATCAGAGTATACTAGAAAGATAAAAGACCAAAAGAAAATAAAATATAAATGGATAATAATGGCTGTTATATAACCATCCCATGTTATATCCCTAATAAGGAAATAGATGAATAAAAAATGTATGGAAAATATTTGAAATTACATTGTAACGATAATTTAGATCAATATAATTCAAGACATATAAATTAAGTGAACATATGACACACCGATGAAGATAAAAACAATGATATCGATGTGAGTTATGTACCTAACAGAAAAATTAAAATGTGTATTATTTAAACGCCTTTATGACATCAACCATCGAATGTTTGGTTGTATATACAATACAATGCAATTAAGTAAGTATTTGATTATAACATATTACCTTTTGTATCTTTTTCGAAAAAATTCCAAATTGTATGGGAATATTAAAAAAAAAACTAAGAGTAAAATTTAATGTCGAATGAAAGGCACTGTAGTATCATGTGTACCTGTCTAATTTCTTATTTGTAAAACCCTTAAGTTAAGAGTTCAGAATGAGTATAAGTACTGGTAATGTTTTTTAACGATTTCGATATTTAATATTCCAAATGGATCAAACAGTCCAAAGCATTTAAAAATATATATTAAGTTCTAAGGATAAAGATACTAATTCAATCAAATTTTAATAAGCACACAAGCATATAGATAAAATTAGAATAAGAAAATTATTTTGACATAACATTCGTCGAGTTCAAATTAACTGAATAAGAAGTCAAAAACAATTAAAAATTTTTATAATACTTCAAATTTACTAATTGTTAAAAAAGCAACATACATTAAAAAGATAAATAAAAATATTACCGAAAAGCAGCTACATTCATCCCTTCTTCTAAATCTTTTTTACTGGGTTTGAAAAATCGCGTTCCGTTTATGTTACTTCCAAAAAAGAGACATCCTCCAGTACAACCACATTTTCCTGTAGTTTTATTAAGGTTCGGCCATAAGAACCAAAGCTTTTTCAATCTGTCATCGTGCATCCTGAGAAATTTTTGTTGGTCGTTATATAAATTTGGATCTTTAATGTCTGGAGATATGGCAGACTCAATTATTAAAGGTCCTAGATTTACTGCACCCACCTCAAGCCATAAGTCGTTGGTATCATAATTAACTCTAAAATGGTAGTTAGATTAAAAATTGAATCACCAAATAAATACTTGTAATAATGAAGTAAGCAAAGTACTTACTTGGAATGGTTGTATTTGTGTGGATGCCACGCGAGTTGTCTTAACGACATGCTGTAAATAATGCAACTTAATCCGGAGCTAACTTGTTTTCCGTGCAAATTACAACTAGCCAATCGGACAGGAGACATCTAAAGAACAAAAAATATATTTTAGATTATTTTAAGCATTAAAATTAAAATAATAGTGTTAGATACCCAGAAATAACAGATATCCGTATCCAGCATATTGTTTGATGATAATAATGTCTCTATATACATCTAGCTTATGGCTGGACTAGCCCTAGATTATTTTAAGCATAAAAATTAAAATAATAGTATTGGATACCCAGAAAAATAGATATCGGTATCCAGCATATTGTTTGATGATAATAATGTGTGTATATACATCTAGCTTGTGGCTGGACTAGCCCCCTTCATGTTATTTAATGGTGTTCAATCTCTAATCTGGTTGAATATACTCAACTTTCCATATTTCTCACTAGATAATATTCCCCTTTAACGTTTAACTTCGTAATGTTATGTGTAATCTGTATGTGTCTGTACGAGATAATCCATAATAGAATTTACTAGCTGTGTGACAGTAAAATTTCCCCTAAACAATTCAGTTTCATAAACGCGGTACGAGGGGGCTATGTTCTCAGTACAGGTCATATTTCAAAGACGCAGGCACATCAATTGCGATTTATACGCATATCTGGTTGATTCCTAGAAAGCGTTTGATAGAGTACAGCACGCCTAGATGATCATCATCATCATCTTGGTTCTACAGCCCTTAGAGAGCCTCGATCTTCTCAATCTTTCTACGCCATTCTGTTCTGTCCCTTGCTTGCAGTTTCCAGTTGCCGACTCCGATCTTCTCCGCATCTTGTGCTATCCCATCCATCCACCTCAGCTTTGGTCTACCCCGTCTGCTCATTCCCATTCGGTAGATGAAGTGAAAATATCTATAGAAAAACTAAGGAACCACAAATCCCCAGGCAGCGATGGCATCCAAACAGAGTTATAGAGTAATATCTTTACCACCAAACGTATTCTGCAGTTCAAAGTTATATCTACGCCACCATATTCCGTTCTCACAGACTGCTCCGAATATATTGCGTAGCACCTTTCTTTCAAAAATCGATAGAGCGGATTCATCTGTTTTAGTTATGCCTCTGATCCATATGTGAGATCGGGGACTATCAGTGTTCTATACAGCCTTATAGGAGTTTTTTGAGACAGACGTTTGTTAGCTAAGTACTTTGATAGACCATGATAACACCTTTTTACAATTATTATTCGACTTTTTATTTCGTCAGATGTGTTATTATGGGGGTTAACCGACACTGTCATATGCCACTTTAAAATCGACAAAAATATGATACATATCTATGTTAAACTCTTGCGCTTTTTCGAGAATCTGTCGTAGTGTAAAGATCTGGTTAATGGTTGAACGTCCACGCCTGAATCCTGCCTGATATTCTCCTAGAAACATTTCGGTATAAGGCTTTAATCTCTCGTGCAAAATGTTTGACAATATCTTGTATGCTGTATTTAGGAGTTATTCCGCGGTAATTATCACATTCCAGTTGGTTTCCCTTTTTGTGTAACGGGCAAATTAAGCCTAAGCTCCATTCTTCAGGCATTTGCTCCTCAGACCAAATTTTACAAACAATTTCTTGCATCACCTTGGTGAGCCGCTCTTCACCGTGCTTAAATAACTCTGTTTGGATGCCATCGCTGCCTGGGGATTTGTGGTTCCTTAGTTTTTCTATAGATATTTTCACTTCATCTACCGAGGGGGTTCCACGAGTTCCTCATTTCGGTATTCCAGCTCTATATTGTTAGTAGGTTCCCCTTCCAGCAACTCTCGAAAGTGCTCTACCGATCGTAAAAGGATATCCTCTTTGTTGGTAATTAAGTTACCTTCCTTATCATTACAATAGTTGATTCTTGGTTTGAATTCTTTTCTAATAATATTTATTTGATGATAGAACTTTCTTGTTTCTCCGTGACTCATATGGCTTTCGAGATCGCCATACTCATACGCCAAGATTATGTAAATCGAATACATAAAAATCAGGCGTGGAGTGAAGTAAGGCTTTATTTTGTTTCCTTTAATCTTCAATCTACCCGCGGGTAGCGGGTAGGAACTCTTTAAATTCTTGAAGATAGTCCTATCAGGGAAAATGAATCAATCCCTGCCCTCCGCAGATTCCGGGGGTTTCCTGACCCGGGAAACTAGTACCTGTTTAGGGTCCCTTGTCCAGGGTTACGGATGAAGTCCACAACGGCGGCCACGGCGGAGAAGCGGAGCTTCGGTACGGTGCGGATGGCGGAAGTAGCAACCCTCGATTTTAGGGTTGATATAGAATCAAGTCACCGAATGATTGCCGGTATAAGCAGTCCATCAATTACTGGCCAACGGCTCCGGGCGGATGAACTGGTAAATGGAAGGGCACTCTTTTGTCCTGAGACTGAGAAATCGATCTCAAAGGCGGAGGAACTAAGAAATGGTCAACGGCATAAGGATGCAGAAGGCAAGGAGAAACCACTGCATTAAAGATTCTAAGGGATATCTCTAGTAAAATTATCATGGCTGTGCGAAGCGAAATGATTTCTAGTACTGATCATGGATACCGGATACCAAGATCCGGCAGGAGAGGGTCACTTCATGACAACATGACAACAGGGCCTCTCAGGTCGTAATTCTGCGAAATCCCTGTGTTAAAAATACAATAAATATTGGTACATGGAACGTCAGAAGCATGTACGAGCCTGGGAAAATTCACAACGTTATACAAGAGATGAAAAGATTAAACGTCGATATCCTAGGCATCAGCGATATAAGATGGTCGGGTGCAGGCAACGTCTCGACAAGAAACGGTATGATCTATTTCTCAGGAAATGAATACCCACATCACAGATACGGTGTAGCAATTGTCGTTTCAAGAAGAATGACACAGTCTGTCACTAATTTTTCGCCAGTGTCAGACAGGATCCTGCTCCTACAACTGCATACAAAAACTGCAAAACTTAATATTATACAGGTATATGACCCTACTGCAGATAAATCAGATGAAGAGATTGAGCAGTTTTATGAACAAATAAATCAAGTTCTAAAGTCTACAAAGCCAAAAGATGTTACACTTATCCTTGGAGACTTCAACTCCAAAATTGGCAAAGGAAAAAGCGGAAAAAATGTGGGAGAATATGGTTTAGGGGCAAGAAACGACAGAGGAGACAAACTTTTAGAGTTCTATCAAGAGAATGATATGATAATTTCAAATACATTCTTTAAGCTAGCCAAACGAAGACTGTACACATGGACGTCCCCTCAACACACTAGGGAAAAAACAATTAGGAATCAGATAGATTATATTTTAATAAATGAGCGATACAGAAACTGTATAAGATCAGTTAAGGCCTATCCAGGCGCAGATGTTTCTTCAGATCATAACCCCCTGATAGCGCGGGTACACATTAGACTCAAAAGACCTTCAAATAAAACAAAAATAGATCACATAGATACCAGCCGCTTACAAGATCCAACAATTAAAGAAGATTTAAAACAACATATCAATGATAACTTACGAATGCTTTCTACAAAGACAGGGAACACGCATGTAGAAGACAAGTGGCAAGATTTAAAAGACGCCATAATAAAACCTGCCCAGAAAATGCTTACCAAAGAGAAACAGAAAAAAGGACGAGAATGGATAACAGAAAAAATTTTAGGTCTCATGGAAGAGCGAAGACAGTTAAAGGGAAAATGCAAAAAATGCCAAAAATATAATGAAGTAAACAAACAAATTAGAAAAGAAATAAGAACTGCAAAGGAAAATTTTTATACAAGAAAATGCGAGGAAATCGAAGAACTACATCTCAAACATGACACTTTTAACTTACATAAAAAGATAAAGGAACTGACAGGTACACAAAAACGAAAACATCCCAATCTCCTATGCAACGCAAATGGTGAAATAATAGCCGATCTACAAGAAAAGCTTAGGACCTGGAAGAACTATGTAGAAGAATTGTTCGATGAAAGACAAGAACCTAATATAGATAACTTGCAAGGCGACGAAGGACCAGAAATAACTAAAGAAGAACTATTATACGCTATAAAAATAATGAAAAATGGTAAATCACCGGGTCCAGACGGGCTCACATCAGAACTTCTTAAGCTTGTGGAAGGCGAATCAGTGAATATTCTACTCGACCTTTTTAACTCATCTACAAAAGAGGAGAAATACCAAAGGAATGGCTACTTTCAACTTTTGTAACCTTACCAAAAAAGGCAAATGCAAAACAGTGCACTGACTACCGCACTATAAGCTTAATGGGGCATACATTAAAAGTATTCATCAAAGTAATCCACTCAAGAATTAACAGAAAACTAGATGCAGATATTAGTAATACTCAATTCGGATTTCGGAACGGGCTTGGAACAAGAGAAGCACTATTTGCACTTAACGTCATATGCCAAAGATGTCTAGATATAAACCAAGATATATATATATATATATATATATATATATATATATTATATATATATATATATATATGTGCTTTATTGATTACAACAAAGCGTTTGATAAAGTTCGTCACGATCACTTAATGAAACTGCTAGTAGAAAAAAACTTGGATAAAAGGGACATTAGAATTATCTCTAAGATTTACTATAACCAGAAAGCAAATATCCGAATAGAGCAAGAGACAACGGAGGAAATCGAGATCAAGAAAGGCGTAAGACAGGGTTGTATACTCTCACCGACCTTATTCAATCTATACTCCGAAGACATTATAAACACAGCACTTTCGGATCAAAATATAGGTATTAAGATAAATGGCATCCGAATAAACAACTTGAGATATGCCGATGACACGGTACTAATCGCAGAAACTTGGGAAGATCTTCAAATACTAATTAACAAAATAGTAGAATGCAGTGAAGAACACGGATTATCACTTAACATAAGCAAAACAAAAATAATGCTAATATCTAAATCACCACAAAACTTCCCTGACATAACCGTGCATGATCAAAGAATCGAACGTGTAAGAAGATATAATTACCTGGGAACTGTTATCAACGAAAATAATGATTGCTCTGAAGAAATCAGAACCAGAATAGAGAAAGCTAGAGCCACATTTACTAAATTGAAAAAGGTGTTCTGCGGAAGAGATCTAAGTCTAAAACTTAAAATTCGCCTTTTGAGATGTTACGTTATGTCAGTTTTCCTCTACGAGATGGAAACATGGACATTGAAAAAGATCGATACCAAAAAGATAGAAGCATTTGAGTTGTGGATGTATCGTAGAATATTAAGAATACCCTGGACAGAGAAAGTAACAAATGTGGAGGTTTTGCGGAGAGTGCGGAAAGAGAAAGAGCTGATACTTACTGTTAAAAAGCGCAAACTACAATATTTGGGACATGTTATGAGGGGAGATAAATACCAGTTGCTGCAATTGATTATACAGGGAAAGATAATGGGAAAGAGATTTATAGGAAGAAGAAGGCATTCATTGTTGAAAAACTTGAGAGAATGGTACAATTGCACCAATTACCAACTGTTTAGATCTGCAGCATCAAAAATATGCATAGCTTTGATGATAGCCAAACTTCGGAACGAAGACCGCACTTGAAGAAGAAGAATCTTCAATCTCTACTATTAAAGACAGCAATATAATGAAGGACGGTGATTGATACTGTTTACTGTTTAAGACTAGCCAAACCAAGTATATAGTAATTTTTAGCTTACCCATAATTGAAGAGCTGCTCCAGATTCAACAAGCCAAAAGTCTACTGCATCTACAGCTACCCTACACAACTTGTACTTTAATTTATGTTCACTCAATGGTTCCGTTGGTACCGGTTCTGCATTGGTAATCACGCTGCTTCTTACAGAACCTTTCTTTTCGTCTTCTTTCTTTTTATCCTTTTGGGTAGATGGTTTTTGATCTAAGAAAATAAATTACTGTAATTTCAATACGCAATTTTGATACTTTTAGAACTTAACCAAAGATTATAACGTCCAATATAATAAGTTTAAGAGGTTGAGATATTTGTTAAAAAAAGTTAAAAAATAATCTCGATTCTGAGTAGATAGAATCCAACTTTGTAAAAAACCTATTATACAATATTGTCTTCCTTTCCTGTATGCAAGGCCAATCTGGCAATATTTTCAAGCTTGTCTCAAGACTTTGTAAGTCTAATTCAAATTGCTTCTTTATTAGTGAGAATTTATAGCTGCTTAATGATAATACTGCTATAACCAATATGGTTTATAAAAAGGATAATTCTTATAATGAATTTAACTATTGAATAGAAGATAGGACACCATATTTTTGCTCTATCAATTTATAAATAAGAATAAAAATTATATACTTACTGGAAACATTGGCTGAAGGTGTTCCACTTTTATTAGCAACATTGGATGTTTGAGCAATTTTATTACTAACATTGGCGCTGTTTTTGGGTTGCAATAACTGTTGAATTGCCTGCTGTACGTGTTGAACGTGAACGTTCTGTACAGAATGCGTACTCTTCTTCTTGACCACTGGTTGACTTAAGATAACATCATCTTTGGGACTATTTAGTTCATTTTCATCATCTGTTATGAGAAGAATAAGTGTTTCTAAGCAGGCAAGAATGGAATATAGTTGAGGAGTTGTTATTTTTCCACTGAGTTTTCCAAGTTGGATTTCTACCAGCCAAGCATATTCTACGGTATCCTGGTCTAAAGATTGGCCAACGTCAGAAAACATTGCATGGCCACGAATCTATAATCACAAGTGTCGTGTTATTAAGAAAGCAACATCCAAATAAGAATATAAATTTATCTTACAGATAAAGCTGTCTATGGTATTATTAAACAGGATAGTCAACACATTAATATCCCTTAATAATAATTAGTTATTTTCAAGCTCAACTAGAGAAGTTAGATAATGAGGAGACCAAATATGGAAATAATGGATATGATGGAATAATTGCCGAAATTATTTTTTTATAATCTTCTTCTTCGTCTTCTTGGTTGTCATTCCATTCCATCTTTTGCGCGGTTTTGCCGATTGATGACTTATCTCTATTTTGCTATTTTGACGACACGGTTCTCCTCCATTCTGCTTACATAAGTTATTCCATTCTTTTTTCTATTTTGTGTCCATTCATTTACACACTGTACGTTACATTTACGTACGTCGGTCGGATAGCCAAGCGAGTTGGGTGGCTGGCTTCTCCTTCACTTCAATGCGAGAGATGTCAGTTCAAATCCCCAGCTCGGTGTACAGAAAACAAAAAGGCTAACGCAGCAGTTTAAAATTCTAAATGAATCTGCGGCTTAGTCTAGAATATGCTGGTATCTGATCGGCCTATGGTGAAGTACGGCAAGAGATAAGGGCTTGCGGCTCAGTGATACTCCTTCATAGATCTCTACCGGAAGGGCGTGTGCCGCCTAAATACCGGCTATATATATATATATATATATATATATATATATATAATATATATATATATATATATATATATATATATTGTTTTTGAGTTTCTTGAACCGTATTTGATTGATTGCAATGGAAAATAAAATCTAGTTCCACATGTAACATATCTTTATTGAACCTAAACCCAAGAAACATTAATTTTATATTATATATATATATATATATATATATATATATATATATATATATATATATATATATACGTTACATTTTTTCTAATGTCTTCACTTCTGCCGTTTCCAGTAGCCTTTGCGTTGTGGCTGTGTCGGGTCTTGTTTCTGAGGCATATGTCATTATTGAAGAAACATAATCAAGAAACATTAATTTTATATTATATATATATATATATATATATATATATATATACGTTACATTTTCTTCTAATGTCTTCACTTCTGCCGTTTCCAGTAGCCTTTGCGTTGTGGCTGTGTCGGGTCTTGTTTCTGAGGCATATGTCATTATTGATTTTACACTGGCTTTATAAATTCTTGATTTCATCTCAGTGTTAACGTGTCTCTTTCGCCATATAGAGTTATTAAGGCATCCTGTCAGTATATTTGCTTTTTTTACTTGATCTCCCACTTCTTTGTCCAGATCTCCACAGCTAGATAGTGTAATTGAAAGGTATTTTATTTCCATTACTTGTTCAATACTGATGTCATCAATTTCTATTTTTTTTTTATAATACTGTACTGAGCTGGGTCCTACGTTGTCGTGTATTACTGATGACCTGGTACCCACAGCAGTGTACCCGTAAGACTGTTATGCTCCGTCAGGCTATCAGTTCTTTTGGGCATTTTCACATTATCCAAGAGACTATCTTAGGGATCCTAGTAGCTTGATTATCTGTACATATATTGATTCGCTTAAGTGCAAAAGCCTTCATGTTGATTTGTCTTACACAATGTAAGATTGTAAAAATATCTGCCTCGAATACATTAACATTTTCACTTAATTTTGAAAAATGAATAGAATAAGACTAATACAGAAAAATTGATAAAACACTTTTTTTCTTACGCATTAACTAATATTTATATGGAATACTGATACTAATTTTGTTGACGACAGCTCGGAAAAGGGATGACTGTTCTCTCTGTTATTCTGTTGGTTCTCTCCAGTTTTTCTCCATAAGCTGTTACCACTTTTAGTTGTATTGACGTTTTACTGACAACCATCGCCTTTGTCTTTGTGGTGTTTACTTCAGTCCATTCTCACACGTTGTGGTAATCCTATTAACCAGATGTTAAAGTTCTTCGTAACTTTTGCAATTAACACCGTGTCATCCGCGTATCTCAAATTATCATTATTGATGTCATTCATTTTGATACCACATTGAACACTATCCAATGCTTTATAGAAAACGAACTCCGAATATATGTTAAATATTAGTGGGGACAAAATGCAGCCCTGTCTTACTCCTCTTCATATTTGACGATCTTCAGGATTATCCGGGCAAATCTGGATGTTTGCACGTTGAGGCTAGGAAAGATTTTTAATGATACGTAGGTCTTTAACATCAATACCTATCTGCCAAAAATGGCTATTATTTCAGTATGTTTTACTCGATCAAAGGCCTTCTTAATGAGCCATTAAAACAACTATAACTCAATGGCCGACATCTCTACATCCTTGTATCATAACCAGAATACTAAATAGTGCTTCTCTGGCCCTAAGGTTATTGCGGAACCCAAAATGCGTGCCACTAAGTTGTTCGTTTATTTTTTGGTACATCCTCGAGTGCAAAATTCGAACAAATATAAAACATGGCTCATCAAGCTGATGGTTCGGTAGTCAGTCATCTTTTCGCATTTGCTTTTTAAGGTATCGTCAGAAAAGTTGACAACAGACAATGTGTTGGTATTTGGCCAGTTTCATAAATTGTATTAAAAATATGAAGGAGAGATCTTTTACCTGAACTTTCGAAGAGCTTTATTTAGCTCGATATATTATTCGGCTCCGTAGTTTTCTGGCCTTTGCTAATCTTCAATTTCGGATTTTGCAAGAATGATAGAAGACCGAGAAGAGTGGAATAAAGATCACATCTTATTTTAACGACTAAGAAGAAAACTGTTTAATATTGGCAGTAATGAACATGATTTACCCCATGAAATACATTTGCCACATCAAAAATTAAAATCCTTTATAAAAGGTATATAATTAAAACACCCAATCGGGCTATATCACAATTACTTCGGAATCTATATTCCATCATCAGTGTAACCTGAAAGTATATAACTACTTTAATTAAAAAAAAAAACATGAAATTGGAAATGTTGACTAAGGTTAATACAAAATGTGGTTAATACTTACTAGGTGTACATGTTTTGAGCCACCAAAATATTTGGGTAAAAACCCGTTACATGATATTAGTTTAAATTTCTGTTACATTATTTGATCTTCTATGTTAAGATGTTAAAGTTACCAGTAGAATTGATAACATATCAAAGTAAGATTCTACATGAGGTTGCTTGGTCCTGAGACAAAGTGTCTACGAGGGCCGGTTGATAGCAACTGATTAAAATGACAATATTGACATGTTAGGACGGAAGTCGGAACATTTGCCACATCGTTGTAATTATCAGTTTCCCAATTTTAAAATAGGCAAAAACAATAGAAGACCGAAAAGAGTGGAAAGTTAATCCATAATATTTCGATCATATCTGAAGACAATTGACATCAGGTGTAAGAACTTATCACCTCATTGTCAGCAGTGAGGTTAGCCAGAAGGAGGTATCACCAGTTGTATTTAATCTACTCTGCCAGTCATTGTTATTAATGAATAGATAAATTAGATTATAATAAATAAAAATATTACTATATTACTGTTTTTATAGTGTATTTCATTAAATCGTTTCAGGTTAGATATTCGACAAAGGCTTTTGTTAGTTTCAGTAATTCTGTTATATCCTTCAACACCTCGTTATATCGGTTTATTATTAATTTAAAAAGAGAGACTACTTGCATGCTATATTCTATTTTTATGTTATAGATTGTGATAACATAAAGGTGAATTAAGCTTAACGTACAATATTAAAAACAAACCTGCAAGGATGATAGTGTTAGTTTTCCTTGATTTAAATGTTTCTCCTTAGCAGATCTATTAACATTATCAGATACTAACAACACTGCTGGACTTAATAATAGTTGCAATTCAGTCTGATCAAAACGCTTCTTCATTTCAAATCCGAATCTCTCACATAGAATAACTGGACATGGTGGATCTTTTTCAGTGCAACTCTAAAATATAAGATGATGAATACAGAATGCGGTAGCACGACATTTAAACTTACTTTAAGAAGATGAGCTTGAATATCGTGCATTATAATTGATACATCTACGGCCAAAGGTCGATAATATCGGTGATCAAAGTCATCTCTAAGTTCTAATGGAATGTTTGTATTGGTGTCTTCAGATTTTATATCCGAGCCACTATCTAGATTTACTACTTTTTGCATGTCCGTAAAGCTTTGGAATTCTCCAAAAATGTTTTCCTTAAAAAATGCAACAGTATTAATTAAATTATTAGAAATTAAAAAAATAAATAAAAGGATATAAAAATCGTACACATAAAAAGCAAATAAATTTATTAAATGTAAAAATGAATATTAAATTGTTCTTTTTCTTCTTCTTCTTTACAAGCAATTCTGCTTGTTCATTGGCGGATTGATACCCCTAGGGAAGATTGTCACTCCATCTTTTGCGCGGTCTTCTGATACTTCTGCCGATTGGTGACTTATCTCTTGCTATTTTGACGACATGGGTCTTCTCCATTCTGTTTATGTGGTTATTCCATTCTTTTTTCTGTTTAGTGTCCATTCGTTTATACACTGAATGTTACATTTTCTTTTATCTTCACTCCTCTTTCGATCTCTCAGCGTATTTCCTGTAATTCTTCTCACTACTCTCATCTCTGCTGTTTCCAGTAGTCTTTGCATTGTGGCTGAGTTGGGTCTTGTTTCTGAGGCATACGTTATTATTGGTCTTACATTTACTTAATCTTAGTTTTAACATGTCGGTTTCGCCATATACACTGTAAAGAAGTTTCGCCATATACGCTAATTTTACTAAGTTATAAGGAAAACTGCTGTTAAGAATTAAATATAAGTATAATTTAAGTATTTTCACTTCTTTGTCCAGGTCTCCGCAGCCGGACAATGTAATTCCCAGATATTTTTATTTCCATTACTTATTCAATACTGCAATAAATTATTAGATATTAAAAATTGAAATCTTGTAAGAATTTATAAAAAACATTCGGATTATTACTCTGTTTTATGGATTTTCTGACTATCATTTCCTTGGCGTCCCCATTGATCTCCTTCCAATGAGCGATTTGCCTATCGCTATTTTTACTACTAAGTTTGCTGTCAGAATTTATTTCTATTCGTAGTCAATTTTAAAGTCCTTTATGTATATCTCCATTCCATGCTTTCTCCCTTAATGTATTGGTTGTTAACTGCGGACTACGTACTCGCATTACTGTCGTTTTCATTATCTTAAGTTCGTGTCCGGCCGGATATCAGCAGTGTGCGATTGTATCTATCTAACTACCAGCCTTTTATATATTTTTGTATTTACTTCTTTTGATAAAATAGTTATTTGTTGCTTTAAATCTTTATTATGCATCCTTTATTTGTTTTTACTTTCTTATAATTTTGCCCATAATCAAATCGAACAAAGAAAAATATCGGTGAGTCCTTGTTTTATGCCGTGTTCGAATGAAATTGTTCTACCATTTCACCACCAATCCTAGCAATTACTTTATTATCGTTATATATATTTTCTTCCATTTTTATTACATCTACTGGTATACTTCAGTCATATAATAAGTGCGTCATATTATTTGTAGTCGTTTAAACATTTTTATTAGTCATATTAGATACATAAATACTGGCTTATATTCTAGAAAGTTCTCTTAAGAGAATTTGTCTTAAATATTATGTTTATATGGAATTAAACCACAACAATACCCTTATGTAAAGGGCTTACCAGATAAATCTGAAAGGATAGGAAAAAAGTACATTACAACAACATTTAAAAAACCATCACACTGAGAACTATCCTGTCCAAAACCAACCCAACAACACACGAGAGGTCAAAGAACTGCATCTATAAAATACCCTGTGAATGTAGCAATTTCTGTGTGGGAGAAACCGCAAGACCACTGAGTGTCAGGATAAACGACCATAAAACATATCAACACGACCATACCAACAACAGCGGATTAAAGGAAGTCGCATACATTATCTACAATTACACACAATGCAGTACATGATCCACAAAGTAATCCACATGAGATGAGGAGACTCAAAATCAATATAATGGGACTAAGCAAGACCAGATGGCCTAGATCTGGCGAAATCGAAGTCGACGGTGCCAAAATATACTACTCAGGAAATGAAGATATTCACCACTATAATGGCATCCCGATAGTGGTTGATATCAGTTTTATATCAGTATAGATACCTATATCAGTATAGATAACCTGTATCAGATAGAGCGTTAATGATCACAGCCCAAACAGCGCATAGAACTCTTAATATCATACAGGTGTATGCTCCCACTGTAGATAAAGATGAAAATAAAATATAAATGTTCTACAACGACATTAAAAAAGCACTAGACAGCACCAATAATAGAGATATAACAATAACAATGGGGGATTTTAATGCCAAATTAGGAATAGGTAAATTGCAAGAATTATTGGTGAATTGACAATATTCCAAGACATTATTGGTAACAAGACTAGGAATAAGGAACGAAAGACGGGAAAGACTGACGGAATTCTTTCAAGAGTTTGAAATGATAGCGACAAATACATTCTTTCAGTTAACACCACATGGAAATCACCTATGGATAGCAAAGAAAAAATTATCAGAAACCAGATAGATTATATCCTTATCAATAAAAGATATCGTAACTCCATCAAATCGGCAAAGACATATCCAGAAGCAGATGTGTCATCACACCACAATCCAGCAATTGTAAAATTCGAAATCCACTTAAAGAAAATAAAAAATCAACAAAAGACACAACAAATAAGCACTCTGCTAAAACACCCGAACATAAAAGGAGAACTAACGTTGAAAATTAACGAAGAGTTAAGCAAAACAATAATCATTGATAATGACTATTATTAGACGACAGGACACAACAAGATAGCATGAACGATTGCGAGGAACATGATATAGGTCCAAATATAACTAAGGTTGAAATACGCAATAAATCTGGCAAAATCTAATAAAACTGCGGGGCCTGACACAATTCCAACTGAAATAATTAAATTATTATCAGAAGATCAGATCAATATATTAGTAGACTTATATAATACTATATTATATAATACGGATATTATTCCGAATCAACATTTATTACATTACCAAAAAACCTAATGCAAGGGAATGTAATGACCACCGTATAATTAGGCTAATGAGTCACACACTAAAAATATTCTTAAAAATCTGAAACCCAATTTGGATTTAGGAATGCCATGGGTACACAAGAGGCATTATTTGAATTTAACGTCCTCATGCAAAGATGTATGCAAAGCAGAAATAAAAAGAGGCGTAAGGCCAGGTTGCATACTCTCCCCCTTATTGTTCAATCTATATTCGGAAGAAATAATAAAAAATCACTCGAAAATGTAACAATTGGAATAAAAGTCAACGGCAGACCCATCAACAATATCAAATATGCCGATGATACTATACTAATTGTACAGAATATACAAGATCTACAGACACTCTTAGATAATTTAGTAAATGCTAGTGAGGAAAACGGACTAACGCTTAATGCTAATAAAACAAAATTTATGACAATTTCCAAAACACGACAACAAGACATTTTAAACATAAGAGGGGTTCTAATAGAAAAAGTAAAAAAATACAGATATCTTAGTACAATTATTAATGAAAATATCGAGTATACAGAAGAAATAAAAATGAGAATTGGACAAGATAGAGCAACATTTAATAAGATGAGAAAAGTATTATGCAGTAGAGACCTTAGTTTGCAACTCAAAATAAGAATATTACGTTCATATGTGTTTTCGGTGCTGCTGTATGGGGTGGAGGCCTGGACCTTAAAGAAAGAGGTGAGCGATCGACTTGAAGCATTCGAGATGTGGACCTATCGAAGAATATTAAAAATAAATTGGGTAGACCGAATAACAAATGTTGAGATCCTCAGAAAGATGACAAAGGAAATGGAAATCATGAATACGATTAAGATAAGAAAATTACAGTATCTCGGCCACGTTATGAGAGCGGATAAATATGTGTTGCTACAAACCATAATGCAGGGAAAAATACAGGGAAAACGAAGTATTGGAAGAAGAGACAACAATCTGAGAAAGTGGTATAATTGCAGTTCCATCGACTTGTTCAGAGCTGCAATCTCAAAAGTGAAAATAGCTGTGATGATTACCAACCTCCTTAGAGGAGACGGTACCTAAAGAAGAAAACAGACAATGCATATGTAACACACAATACACAAACACATAATCTACGTTAAACACACATTAAACAAACAAATAAAACACACAAAACAGTTGGAATTTGATATTCCGAGGGTAAAAACACCACCTTCACGTTCACCACCTTTCTTTGTGAACCAAAAAGAAGGCTATTGTTTACAAGATCGAGGCCCAGTAAGTCAACAGTCATTTTTGAAAAACTTAAAAACCAACTTAACAACTTGTTGGTTATACTTTTGGCAAAATTTTTTTAAATATCTTTTTTGAAAACGATTTCCGAATTGGAAATCAAAACGACAAACGTTATTAAAAATGTAATTTTCATTAGAATTCATTACAATCAATTGTGGCTTAACCCCATATAAACATAATATTTAACGTATAACTTCAGAAGCTTTTTAGAATTTGTCTTACATTAAATACCGCATCTGCACAAGATCGGAAGAGATCCTTGATGTTATTTTTTTTTGGGTTTTTTCGATATTTTGTTTATTCTTCGTTATTTTCAGATTAGTGTTTAGTAAATTAATACTTCAGTAAGTTTCCCTTTTTTGATTTATTTTCTTAATGAACATTAACAATATTGTTCTTCTTCATTCGACAATAATTCTCTTTTGTGTAACATTGTCTCGTATTAGTCCTTGAAATTGCTTAATAACATTATTTTCTTGATATCTGAGTAATTCATTACTAGATAGTCTTCAGGTGGTGGTTTTCGATTGTTTAGTTTTTTTTGTGCTTCTGAGATGTCTTTTGTTAAGTGTAAATTACAAAATACAAATATACATTTGTAAAGTATAAACTACAAAATACAAATATACTATGTATATCAAATAACCTAACATTTTCTCATATTCCTAATACATACCTTAAAATTCATAAAATTCTTTAATGCTGTTCCGTATACAAGCAATACAGAAGGTCCAATTTCTAATTCTACACTCACAGTGTCTGCTTCTAAGGTCGTTGGGTCGAATCGCTTGGTTCCATCAGGAGACCGTTTTCGATTTTTCCTTTGATGTGGAAATCGTATTGGTGATAAAAGTATTTCTTCTTTGACGGGTGTAGAAATATTAGCTTGAGGTTGAGGTCCTAACGGTGGACTGGGATGATAAGTGTACAAGATATTAATGGCTCCAATAGGAACCCACCAGAAGTCAACCCAACCAGAACTGGAAAAATATTAAAAAATTTTAATCTAAAAACTTGCAAATGTTTTAAATAATTAAAAGTATCTCAGTAGTTAACTTTTGCATTTATAGAAACACGCATACCAACACTCTCTCATTTTGGCAACAATTGATGCTACTCCTAGACTCCCCTAATATACTCATTTTTAATTTTTTACCTTTTTTGTCACTCAACTCATCCATCTAAGCAATCTCATTTCCTTCACATGCATTCGTTGTTTCCCTTTCTTTTTAACTGCCTAACATTCAGTTCCATACATCATAGCTAGTCATTATATATTTATAGAATTTTCCCTTCAGCTTCACACAACACATCACTCCTTTTTTTCCACTTCATACAACCAACCATAATTCTTCTACATGCATTTCTTCATTACTCTGTAACTTAAAACTATTACGATTCAAAATTATTTCTCCATCCAAAGATATTAGTTTATGTGTAGTAACTCCATCTTTAAATGAACATTCCAAATGCTCTTTTTTGTCCTAAGTTTTAAACCTTTTTTTTTCAAAAGCTTGTCTCCACTGTTCCAGTTTTTGTTCTAAGTAGCTTTCACTATTTCCTATTAATAATACAGCATCAGCATACATTAAGCATTACGGAATGTTACTCTGTAATTTCGCTATTATTTGATCCAATACTAATGAGAATAGATAAGGACTAAGCATCGAGCCTTGATTGCACCAAGAAACTTCCACATGAAATTTATGAGTCTATTTTATAGAATTTTCCCTTCAGCTTCACACAACACATCACTCCCTTCCTTCCACTTCATCCAACCAACCATAATTCTACTACACGCATTTCTTCATTACTCTGTAACTTAAAACTATTACCATTCACAATTATTTCGCCATCCAAAGATATTAGTTTATGTGTAGTAACTCCATCTTTAAATGAACATTCCAAATGCTCTTTTTTGTCCTAAGTTTTAAACCTTTTTTTTTCAAAAGCTTGTCTCCACTGCACCAGTTTTTGTTCTAAGTAGCTTTCACTATTTCCTATTAATAATACAGCATCAGCATACATTAAGCATGCATTACGGAATGTTACTCTGTAATTTCGCTATTATTTGATCCAATACTAATGAGAATAGATAAGGACTAAGCATCGAGCCTTGGTGCAATCCTACTTCCACATGAAATTTATGAGTCTCTTTCACACCTGTCTTAACACTAGTTGTTACTCCCTCATACATCACAATCGTCACAATCCCTCATCGGGGACTCCTTTCTTATTGATTTTCCAATACAGTATCTCGAGGAACTCAATCGAGGTGGCAATCATATGCGTTCTCAAGATCAATGAATAGCATATGAGCGTTTGTTT
Source organism: Diabrotica balteata (assembly GCA_918026665.1). Lineage (NCBI taxonomy): Eukaryota > Metazoa > Arthropoda > Insecta > Coleoptera > Chrysomelidae > Diabrotica > Diabrotica balteata. The sequence goes on from OU898277.1 coordinate 59,637,775, forward strand.
CTTTACTCCTGTATATTTCATCAACTGCCTTATAATGAAAATTGCTGTTGATCTGCCTTGCATAAAGACAAACTGATTATCGACCATATAGTTTTGAAGATCTGTGTCCGACCTATTTTCTTGCCACTGTTTATATAATTTTCTTTTCTCTTTTATTTTTTCTTCACACGATTACGTTGAACTAAGATGAACGCAAACTATCCAGGATAGAGAAATGTAATAAATAATTATCAAGGATGATTCTTCTTCTTAAAGTTCCTTTTTCTATCGGATATGGAAATCATTATGGCAATTCTAACTTATTATTAGAAATACATTAGAATACATTATTTCAGAAATAACTAAAAATATTGTTAGTGTATAAAAATAATGAAAACAAGTAATTAGTCTATATTAGTTTTAGAACATATAATATACCTATAAATCAGCACTTAAAAACAAAGAAAAATAAATATTTTCATGGTAAATTGCAATCTTACCTTTTTTGGCAAATATTTCTCCATTTTGGTATAGCCTCCGTCTTTTTTGTTGTAGATCCATCTTTCGATAAAACTTTAGCGTGTTTTTCTAAAGCTAATACTATATTTCGACTAGTATGGAATTCCGGGATGAAAAGACTCAAATCTATACTTTCTCCCTAAAATATTGTAAATTTATAATTATCAACTTTATTTTTTCTATTTTTTAAATTTACTAGACTCTTTTGGGTGCTTTAAGCAATGATCTATCATTTCATACATAATCATTCATTGACATGAATGGGTATTAGAATTTTCGAAACACACAGGAAGATATTTTATACTTATCAGTACTTCGTAAAATTGAGATCCAGATCCCGTTTAGATGTAGACCTTCATTTTATAGGGGTTCTAAAACTGTTTTATTATGGCATGTTTAAGTTAAAAATTGTATTTAAATGGGACTAAACCAGAATTAATCGTAATATAAATTAAATTTTACATTTGCTTTGAAGTTTCAATCTCCACTCCAGAAATAGTTAAAAAAGGAGGTATTTTAACCTGTAGTTTGTTCCTGGAGTCACATCCAAAAAGCTCCAAGAAGATCCTCCTACATAAGCCACGCCTTCCGAAAAGAAGAGGCTTAAAGAAGATTTTGTTGACTTTCGCAAATACGACGCTATATACTGAAAGCAGGGTTCTACTCTGGCTGGACCGCTACAAGGAGAACAAATAAAAACTGACAAGATAAGAAAACGAACTCCCAGACTATCTGTCCAGAAATCCTCAAAGGGAGCCCGAACTTGAGCAAGACCCTGATGAGGAAGTGGAAATAATCGTTTGGTCCAAAGGGCTGGAGAGGACCAACCCATCCTAGATGGCCTTCTAGGAGACTGCTTCTAGTGGCATGCTTCTTAGAGAAGCATGCCATTACAAGATCGCATCCGTAGAAGTCACCTGGTGCGACCTGACATGCTTAGATTTAAACAGAGATGGTTGAAAATCTCCGAAAGAGGGTCTCTTACAAAGAAGAAAGAAAGCCTCGTCACCGAATTCCAAATTGAAGACGATGTGGTTTACACGCAGTCGCGCCACAGAAACCCTTCCTATTGTCGTGGTACCCCCTGATAATAGGAAGGGTGTTGCGAACCAACCAGGTCACGAAGAGACAACCAGAGCCATCAAAGAGCTTTATTTTGTCTTTTATTTGTACCAGTTACAAATAGATATCAGTAACACGAAGGAGGTCACAAGGAAGTAACCTCCACGAAGAGTCCTTATTGTACCGATCGTCTGGCGAGGATTCGCGTGGCACAAATCACGTAGATCCAACCCAGCGACAAGTTTTTTTTTAATAATTGGCGCTTTGTTTCAGCCAATGTGATAGGTAACGATCTGTCAAATTTGCTGAAACATGGTCTCAATCTTTTAGCAAATTGCCAGGTTTTGAGTAGAAATTCTGAGTATAAAACATTTTTTAATGCAATAATTTTTATGTCAGACAAACCTCACGACCACTAAGTGTTAGGATAAACAAGCATGAATCATACATCAAACACAGAGACTTCGACAGATCTTAGATATGCAAACACGTCTGGCACAATGACACAGAGTCCAATAGAAAAAGGCCTCAATAGTCACGAAAGAAACAGACTGCAAAAAGAGAAAAATGTACGAAGTAGCCCCCATCTTACGTTTAATGAAGAAAAATGTATATCATGCCCATCAAAAGGAATGTATGAGACTCTGGTTACCAATACTAAAAGAAAAAGTCAGCAACCAGAATATAGCAGCATTAATGGATGAATAGAAGGTCAGAAAAATTAACTAAATAAACAAAAATAAGAATTTATGTAATATCAATCCGAGGGTACATCACCCTCAGTATTTCAATTCAAAACCCAAAGCTCAAAGTATGGCTATTTGCTTACAAGACCGGGGTCAAGTATGTCTACGTCATCAGAGTACACAAGATTACAAAACCCATTTATTCGCGATTGAAACTGAATGTAGAGTCCATTGGTTGAAGGGAAAGCAGTTTTCAAGTGATGAATTCCTAAATTTTAACTTTAATGTTTTGAACTAGCTTGTGTATTGATGATGATGAATCCTATTTTTTGTATACCTGGGAATCCAGAATATAATATTCTGTGTAATGTTTGTCTTAACTAATATATGCATTATTTTATATTATGCCTTATGTTTTTAATATGTTAATTTTTATTTTATACTATTTTTTGACATATGTAAGTACTTTATTGTATATTAACATAAATAAATAACTTGAACTTGACTTTATTGTAAGATAGTTTATTTGATTACATGAAATCAACCTTAACTTGAGATCACCTGTCAGAAAATATCATAGCACATGATTTGTCTTTAAAAAATTCCATAATAAATTATTTTTTCTTCAAGTTTTTCAGTTTAGGAAAGAGAAATAGGGACATATCTTTTGTCGATCTTGAATTGCATTGAGGACCAGAATAATATCGATTTGATTTAAAATACTTTAGCGTAGTCATAATGCTGAAATTTACTAAAAAACAATTAATAATTCTATTCAAATCAACAGCTGTCTCGTTTGTTTATACGACTTTTATGCCCGGTATTATAAAACATTTTACTTGCCAAGTAAAATTTAGTTTGAAAGTAAAATAATTTACTCTACAAATTTGCGTATTATAAACGCAAAGTAAATTAATTCTGGAAGTAAATCTGCGAACTAAACTGTTCGTTAGTTTTCTACCAAGTAAATTTTATTTAAGGTTGATCTGCACCCCCCAAAAAATAAACTACAAATTCAAAAAATTTGAAAAAAATTGAGAAGGTATATGTGACAATTAAAAGTATTTTGACAAAGTTTGAACAAACTTCATGTTTTCGTTTTCGAAAAAACTCTAAAAAACTACTTTTTTCCAAGTATAAAGCGGGAAAACCAGACATACAATTTTGATAATTTTTTTTACAGCATAAAGATATAACCCTAAGAAATACTTATGAATTTTTTGAAAATTTTTGAATTTACAGTTTTGTCACTACGGGAAAAAATGTTATGTTCCGGCTTATAATAAAGCTACCGGTAAGAAACCGGAAAAAATTTTAATAACAACATATATAAAACTGTAAAAGTGGAATATATTTGCAATAAAACGTTGAATATTTTTTCCTAAACATATGAAAAATCTCGTTAAACAATAATTATATCTTGAATTGCCGGCATCAAATTGTATACTAGAGAGGTGGCTCCATCTCAAACGTTGGTAGTATTTATCATCGATAGATTGCATTACTTTCGGCCTCGAAACGCTTCAAGCGAATCGTCATACTAGCAGGGTTGCCATATCAATTATTTTGTACAACACTTTGACAAATTACAACAAGATTTAATAAGAATGTTATCGGTTTGAATGAATTTTATTTGGCATGCTAGAACTTACAGAATAGTAGATACTGTACTATTCCATCTACAAGTAATATATCTATAAAAGACGTATTTAGTTTCTAAAAACCTATTTAGGCGTTTTTAGTTAATTATTTTAGTATTTATAAACAATAGTCTTGCTTGCATAACGTATTAGTGATAATTTTTATATTATAATATAAGCATTAGTTATTCTTAAGTAATTCACATTTGTCAACTTGTATTTTAAATCTTGTTTCTCTTAATTTCTCAAAAATCTTCTTAGATTTACCATATGTTCTTAAAGTGAGGTTGAAAATGTCCCTGTAGACTAGATATATTTCGCCTGTAAGTCTTTTTATTATGTTCTCCATTACCTACTCTCTAAAATGTTGAGGGTGCACTTTTGAGTCCGAATTGCATTCTCAGGCATTCATAGTGGCCATTTTCAACGTTAAGTCTTCCAGTTAAGTTCCCTTAAGTTATGCAGTCTTCCAAATATCTTCTTCCTTCATTTTAATTTGATGTAATCCGCTGGCTACAACTGGGTGGAAAAATATTTGCAGCGACCTAGTTTGTCCAGAATGTCTGTTATATTTGGAATTGGGTATAGACCATCGATGGTTTTCTTGTTCACCTTCCTGTAGTCGACAACTATTCTCCATTTAATTTTTCTTGGGCATCTGGTTGCTTTGGAATGACCCACATTGGGGACGACCAGGGCAATTGTCTCAGTTTGATGATTTCTTGATCGATCATCATTATGGATGTGTGGATACCGATTTGACTTGGTGTAAACCGGAACTTCATCTCTTGTTCGTATATGATGTTTTATTTGATTAGTAAATGTTAACTGACGTCTGAATAATGAAATATGCATGATGCAAACTTCCTGCACTGTCGTTTTCGGTAATATTCTTCTATTGTATTAAAATGATCGGTTCTTAGGAAAGGATCGACATCTCTTAGATTTATTGGTTGACTTTTGATGGGATCCGTTATTGCTACTTGAATATATTCATCGGTGTTATTGACTAGCTCGGTCCAGGCAAGTTGATTATATGCGACGGTGAGAATTTCTCTTAGGATGGCACCTTCGACTTCTTGTTTTTGGATGACGATTTTACCTGATGTTTCTTTTACTGTAAATTTGACTTGTATAATTCTTTAGGGCTCTTGGTGGACTATATAGAATTGGGCTTTATTTGTGACATAGTAATTAATAGGAAGAATAGAATGCGTTGTAGTAAGAGTAGCTTGGGTAGAATCGAGATTTGCTTTAAGAAGCCTTAAGATTAAGACCATCAAATGTCTTGTAAGCTTTGTAAATATAAAATTTTAAGTTAATATTTGAGTTAAATTCGGAAAAAATTGGAATTGGAATAACCTTCTGAATGATTCAAAAAAATTGATGTAGCAACTGGTTCATATTTAATATTATTTTTGGGGAATTTATTTGTTTATATCAGGATTAAGAAAAGATTTAGTGGCTCTTGTAACAATAAGAAGTTTAAGAGGGAGATTTTGAATTTTAATATAATGAAACTCTCTTTTGTCAGCAAAGGAATGCAATTCTACTAAGTTTCTTCTGTTTCTTTTTGAAATCTTTGAAAATTTACATCTTTGTCCTGATATTTTTGAATTTTTTGTTCATAGTAAGAGTAATCTGGGTATGTGTCTATATACCTTCGTCATAATTGCTCTTGTTGTTCGATATTAAAGAGCTCTTCTACCGTGAATCGGGGCCTGGCTGTCTTTTGAAAGCGGAAGTTTCTTTGAGATTGGGGTCTATTGCCGGTTTGGCGTCTAAATACGCTAATAGGTATTGGCTTATATTATTGAGATGGATATGGTTTATGAAAATTGGGTTGGTTAGTTGGAATCAAGGAGGAATCTTGAAATGTCCCTCTTGGACTATTGTTGAATGGCTGTTGTTGCAAAGGCATTTGATTTGGCCTAAAGAATGGCTGTTTCCATTGGGGCTTGGGTACCTCAAGCTGCCATCGTGTAGGAGCGGGTGTATGTGTCGTTTGTGAAGTGGCAGATGGTTTGTTAGAAGATGATAAGGAATAATTATGAGATTTTTGTAGATATCTAATATTATTTTTTTTTTCTGAATATATCGGATAGCAAGAGCAAGATTCGGTGGTCTCATGGATGGAATTGTTGATCCCAGGGGTTCTATTAGACCTGCCAAAAATATGGTTAGAGCTTGTTGGAAAATTTTTTTTTATTTCTTTTAACTTTCTTATGTTATGTGTTCAATTCAATGTGATTTGAAATAGTATTTAAAAAACTCATGACTTATTCATGAAATTGATGAGGATTTTTGTCTGGGGCTCGACGAAGATTGACTAAATCTCCAGTTAATGAGTATTCGTTACGTTGGTCTGCAAAATTTTAGACAAAAACTGATTTCATTGACGTCCAGTATTTACAGCCTTATACAGAAATAATTTTTCTGACTCTTCCTTGAATTTTCTTCATAATTTCTCGTGTAAGCATATGATTTTAGAAAGCAGACCACCGCTACCAAAAATAAACTCTTCTAAAAAACTAGGTGCTCTGTTACGAATTATAAATACTGAAGTCCTACCCAATTACTTCGTACAAGCCCATACGCTGGAATATTTGCATATGCTTATTTACTGTGCAGCAACAGCAACAGCTAATGTAATGGGAATTAGGATCATAACACGACGAGGTACTAATGCCGGAAGGACTGATAACAGAGTTGCACCCTGGGAGAAACGGCTCCTAAACAAGATTGAATTATTGCGTGGGGACATTGGTCAAATGACAGAATATATACGAGGAACAACAAGTAGAAAAGTCATTAAAAGAGCTGATCAAATAATGCTAAGCACTTCAAGACACTCGCAATATGATCCAGCAAACTACAGAGAATGACAACTACAAGCTATACTGGGGTCGCACTGTGCTCACAGACCAAACTGTAGCACATAATAGACCAGATCTCGTGCTAGTTAATAAAATAACAAGACAAACAACTCTAATCGATGTGGCGATACCTAACAACAATAATCTGAGTGTTAAGTACAACGAAAAGATCTCCAAGTACAGAGATCTGGAAATACAAATAAGATGACAATGGAGAATGGAAAGTACCCAGACGATACCTATTATTCTTTCTACCACTGGAGTCATTCCGAAGAACCTCCTAGAAAACATAAAAAAGCTGGGTAATTAGATCAAATATAACCGTGATAACTAAATACGTATCAACCACCCCAAATCATACATCTAACGCAAGACATGTTGGCATGTTTTAGACGATTGACCATTTTTCATATAATTCGCACTAAAATATTTAATATTACCAGATAATTTAATTTTTAACTATCAACAAAAAAATAATATATGAATGCATGTATAAATTTAATGGTAATACGATACTACCGCTACAGACACAGATAGCGCCGCTAAGTACCTCTTTGGCGATAAAAATGTTTAGATAATAAATATAGATCATTTTTCAATGATATGTGTGAATGAGACCTTGTGTTCCTGCAAAACCGTAAAGGCCTATTCTCACTATAGTGCCAGGCATGTGCTCGGCTTGTGCCATGCTCGAGACGTGCAAAATTACTTTAACGTTATTTAAATGGGTTTACCGACGGTCCGTTCTCACTACAAGTGCTTGGAGTGGGAACGGTCCGTGCCCGGCATCGGACAATCTTTTCAAACAATATTTTCCTAGCCCATGCCTGGCACATTCCTTGCACAGTCCTACATAGTGTGAATACTTCAGACGGGTTTCGACAGGCAAAACGGTGCGAAAAAAATTATTTTCACATGATGCTGATGAATTTTTAATAGAATTAGTTCGTATGAGAAGTAAATTATACGATTTTATGAATTGACTGTATGCAGATGCAGCATATAAGTCTGAGGTATGGTGGGATATTGGAGAAAATATTAAAATAGGTAAATAAAACACTATATTTTATCTAGGTAATAGACCACTGCCGATAATATTTCAAACAAAAAAAATAATAGTAGGATGAAACTCGTTGGAAAAGAAAGATGATATGACATTAATAAAAGAAAAAATAATTTACGGGCGACCTGAGTTCGGAAAATGGAGGGAGTGAGTTTTTTAAGGACAAAAATGGTTTATCGTGATTTCCTAGTGCAAGTCGAACTACATATCTACTAAAGCAAGTAGAACTACAGAAAAAATCTTTTTGTAGTTAAAGTAGCTGGAACTACTATTGATTGGTGCTATAATTTTGATGTGCTTTTCATCTAGGGCTCCTAATGCCCTTGGGAAAACTCCACGACAACCAAAATTTTTTGGCAATTTGTTGTAAATCGCATTCTGTTGGTAATTCTGCTGAAATTCGGCAATTGACATTCTATAATATATATAAAATTTTGACTCATTATCCATGAGTTCTTTATACAAGGTATAGTATTCTCCTTCTATTTTTCTTTTCTTAATCATTGGATGTATCCAAAACCTTCTTTTTTAACTTTATCTCTCATATGCCCTTCTTCTTCGGCATCCAAAGTAAAAAATGCAATTTTTACTAAAGTTGCCGTGGAAAACATTACAACTGCACAACTACCCACCGACACGTCTAACCGACTGCCTGTGTAAAATACCGCTGAAAGCATGCTACGAGCGCGAATAGTGTGAATATTTACCAAAAGCATGGCATATGCCGGTCAGGTGACGAGCACGGGCCTGGCACGTCTAATGAGAATAGACCTTAACTTTGTTTATTTTGACACAGCAGAGCAGTAAAATATTATACATAAAGATGTTGTTAAAGATATCTTTGCTAACTCGGTCTACTAGTAAGCGTAAAAGTTATAGCGTATTTGATAAAATTACTGTCTACACAATTTGGCAACTCAGTCAATGGATATAATGATAGAAAACTGTAATTTATATTAGGGTTTGAAAATATTACAGAGTCATCATGTAGAAATCTACAATTAAGTTAAAAAATTTACCAGATTAGCATGCCGCAGTAGAGCCATCTCTAGGATCAGAAACAAATTAATTGTGGGTGAAGATCAACCTTAACAAGTAAATATGACACTAATGACAGTTTAAATGTGTTTTCGGCTAGTGTGAAAATATAGTAATAACGTTATGTTTTAGATTATAAACATTATATTAATATATTATATATTATAAAACTTTAGATTATAAACGTTATCTGTGATACATCACAGGACTGAATGTTACGATTCAAATTACGTCATGAGAGTACAGTTCCGGCTTAATGTTCATTGGTTAGGCGGAAGAGGCAACCGTAGTAAGTCTACGAACCGTGAACAAGTACAGGTAGAAATAACTCATCGTTTTATAATAACCTACTATTATATTATTTGTCTATGATAATAACCTTTTTTGAAAACAATTTCCGAAGTGAAGATCGAAACGTCAAAATAAATGTAAAATGTAATCTTTATTACAATTAATTGTGGTTTAATCCCATATAAATACCATAGTTAACGTCTTCTTTATGATCGGATGTTTTTTTATTTCGTTAAACTCTCTGAACATCCGTGGATAATAGTTTGATAGTCTACTATGAGTATAGTTCATTTCACGGATTTTGTCATGAGTAAAATCATACTCGGGGCACATTTAGAGTTACATATCTGTCAGATACAGGCAAATGAGAGTTTTAAACGCGGACGTATGTTTCTTCATTCATCACCTAAGCAAAGATACTATACACTATAGAAAGTATTCAATAAAGAAGCCTTTACTTAATTCATAGTTCTAGTAGCTGTCATATATGGCTAGTTCTACAGAATTTCAGTTTAAATTAAATAGCGGTATTGTATGTTGCCTAATATTGTCATTCGTTCTGTGTATCAGTACCTGTGAGGTCAGTATTATAATTATGAAGTATATCATTATAGTTGACTTTTTGCATTTTTTATAACTTAACCTTGCATCTTTGGTGTCTAAAAGTATATAATATTTGTATATAATTTTATTAAGAAAATATATTTCATTTTAATTAAGAAAATATATTATCCTCCGCCGTTGGTAATTACTTACTTCAGTGATTTTATCAGCCGAAGGGGGTGAACACACATTCAGCAGCTGTTTTTTCAAATAAAGTTTAATAGTTGTTTTGTATGAGTGATGATGTGGCTGATTCTTGGCAGTAACCAAGCAGTTGAATTGTTTAACTACTTCGTACTCTGCCACATTATTCATTTCAGTTTCCATGAATGACCCTTACTTTTAGTTTCTGAATATTTATTTTTAAGTAGTGATCTCCGGTCTTATACAATTTTTAAAAACTTGGCGTTCTGATTCTTGGACTCTTTTTGGATGTATAGAACGTTTGCAAGATGCCCACTGCTCTCTTTTTCCATGGTGAAATGGCTCTTTATGTTTAGGAAATTAACAAATTTAAGAGATTTATAAATTCACCATACCCATCACTCCACGTCGCTAAAGTATCATCAACATAACATAACCACCATAATGTTTCCTGAAAAAGTTATCCGTAAACTTTTCTATGAAAAAGTTTGCAATTAATGGCTCATCGAATTTCCCTTGTCATTCCATCAGTCTGTTCATAAAATCCTCCGCTCCACTTTAGCGGCGGATACAGCATTGACGTCTTCTTTTGTGACGCCTGGAAAAACTTTTGCGATGTCTTCTGAGAACTGCTGACTTCTTGCTCAACTAATGAGTCACTAACTGACATAGTAAAGCGTGAAACTACTTCGAAACTTCCTAATATATTATTCGGACTTGTGTGATATTCTTTATTTCTTCAACAAAGTGCGTAGAATTGCTGATGTAAGTTTCAGACTGGCGAATGAGTCGTATTGACAAGGTCGTTTGATACTTTGAGGGGAGCCAATTGCACTGATAATCTTAAAGGAGCATTTTCCTTATGAATTTTTGAAAGGTCTACTGTCGCGGTGGTAGTACTCCGTTTTTCGCATATTTTTCTTCATTTGGTGATAAATAAAAATAACCTGTACAATTTTTTTCAGAGCAGTTCCAGTGTTTCGTTTCGTTATAGGTTTTCGTGTCTATAAACAGTTAAAATTTAAAAGTCCTTATCAGTATTTATGTCTTTGAATTATAAACTCGAAAAATCATCATTAAAAAACACCGGTCATGAAAACCGGTACATAAAAAGCTTCTCACCTGAATTGAAAGATTAACTGGTACAGTTTCTGGTAAAAACTCGTCAAATGGTAAATCGAAAGAAAGATGGAGAAAATGAGCACATAGCGCAAATTGAGTGTTTTCCAATCTACTTCTTTGTCCGACGCTACTGCAATCTATCCAATTATATTGATTGACTAGAGTTAATAGTTCACAATGTTTTAATGTTAATCCGAATCTCCAGGTATACGGAACAAAATGCAGCAGATCAGGTCGTTGTTTTGAAGACCAATCATTAATTAAATCTAAAAATTAATAAAAACAATGAAAGACACAGCACTAAAACGTCTGTGGTCGACAAATGTTTAGAAAATCTGAGAAAACATTATTCAATTTTATGCATAATTAATGATATAAATCTATTTACCTGTGAAAAACCATTTGTGAAAGAAAATAAGATTAATAGTGGCCTTGCATCCTGTAAGGTTAACTTCCCACAACTGATGGTCGTTCCACACTATTGGATAATGGCATAAAACTGAAAATTCCAACGTTTCACTTTCCACGAAATCACGAAATTGTAGACTAGTTGTTGATTCAAGATGTAGAAGTTGGCCTTTTATCACTGTTGTATATCCTTCTGCTGTAGTCACCCATGGAATTGTAACCTGCACACAAATAAATCAAACTTAAATCTTACCTTTAAAATTATATTTTTACTTTTACTAGCTACTTAATATTTAATTCTTATTAATGCTGAGACACTACGCTACTTAAATTCTCGTTATTTTGTAACAAATAATTTGTTTTAACTCAACTTTTCAACTTTTAAACAGTTCCTCCCACAATTATTAGTTTCTGATTGAACCAATTGGTGTTTTTCCCTAGATATACGACATATCGATGGTGTAGCGCACAAATGTTGTAAGTGCAATCTGTAGGAAAAATGAGTTAAGTATCACGTAAGTATATTTAAAGCTATAGAATTATTATGCACAAAGGTGGTAGATTAAATCCATAAATTTAATACCTCTAGCGCCATCTGCCATTCAGTATAAGTACTTTACACTTAAAATCTGTATGCGCACTTGTTGTAAAATCACCTACCACATTTGTGCATGTATTTCTTTGACGGTTTATCCAACAAATGGTGTACCTACCACTTTACACGTGTTAATTTTGAGGTTATAAAATATTGTTTACTGAGTGACAAAAGTATTTTGTGCTTGCTTCTGATAAAATGACTTCCAGGGTGGCAAAAATAGTAGAATTGGCATTAATGCAAAGGAAAACTGGTACGTTATTTATAAGACACGTTTAATTTTAAAAGTAAAAGTTTTGTTTTCTAGATTCTGGTATAATTGATTACCAAAAGGAAAGTTCCACAAGTACGTCTGAGGTTATTCTATCCACGGAAAGTATAAGTAAGTAATATTATATCAAGTAATTGTAGAGAAAACCTCATAAATAATATGAAATAAATTTAAAAAATGGTTAATTTAGGTAACTAATAGTCCCTATTTTATACATTTGTAATTTTTGTTTGTAGATGTGAGCAGATTACAAAGTGAGCTTCCTAGCACATCCGGGACTGCAAAAATGTTTTCGGGTGCATCAAACAATGACAGTGAAAGTGAAAGAGACCCTTTTGAAAGTTCTAGTGAGTCATACGTACCTTCAGATTCAGAATTAAGCTTAGATGAGGACCAGATAATGGAAGAGCCCCTTGAACAACACCGGGAAGAGCTCGCACAACAAAACAATAAAACAAAGAAGAGAAAACAAGGTAATAAGTTTTTATGGAAAAGGTCCATTGTAAAAAGAAATAGGCTTAGTGGAAAGAAATATATAAACAGGAGTGGAAAAACAGTTGAAGAAAAGAAGCCTTTGCCCGTTAACTGCACCAAATGTAGGTATAAATGTGAAAAAAATATTACTGAAGAACTAAGAATAATTATTTGTCGCGAATACTGGGAAATGGGCGACTATGATAAGCAAAAATTACACCTGAGTTCATTAGTGACCGATGTTCCAATAAAAAGAAGAAAACAACAAGTAGAACAGTCAAGGCGTAAAACTTCAAGGATTTTTTATTTAAAAAACTTCGAAGGCTTGAGAATTCGAGTGTGTTTAAATTTTTTTTGTAAAACATTTAATATTTCCCATCGGGTAATTGAAACATGTATGAAAAATGTGGGTAATACACACACCTACACTGGATTTGATAAAAGAAAAGGTAAAAGACCTCATAATGTTACAAAGGAACAAGATGTATTGCTTGTCAAGGAACACATTGATAGTTTTCCACGTGTGGAATCACACTATTGCCGGCGAGATTCAACGAAACAGTATTTGTCTTCAGATTTAAATTTATCCCAAATGTACAGATTATACATTGGCTTCTGTGAAAATCGAAACGTGACCAAGGTTTCTAAATTTGTTTATCAGAAGATATTCCACAAATATGACCCAGCATTGGATTTTTTCATTCCGAAAAAGGACCAGTGTTTTAAGTGTAATGCTTACAATACTGCTAAAGACAAGGAGCCATTAAAAGAGGAATTTGACAGTCACAAAAAGAGAGAAAAGGATGCAATGCGGATGAAATCTGAAGATAAGGAAAGAGCCGCTAGAGAAAAAGGACAAACTTTTAGAGCCGCAACATTTGACTTACAAGCAATTTTGTCAGTGCCATTTGCGGGAGACAATCAAATATTTTATAAGTTAAAGCTAAATGTATATAATTTTACAATTTTTGATGCGTCAGATGCAACAGGTCATTGTTATGTATGGGACGAAACCCATGGGAAAAAAGGCAGTACAGAAATAGGAACGTGTCTTCTTAAATACTTGTATAGCTTATCGGAAACTGTGACGCATGTTTCTACATTCAGTGATACATGTGGAGGCCAGAACAGGAATAAGTATGTGTCAGCCGCATTGCTCTATGCAGTAAATACAATTAAACATTTGGAAGTTTTCGATTTAAAATTTATGGAGACAGGGCACTCTTACTTGGAAGCTGATTCGATGCACGCCACAATCGAAAGAGCAAGAAAGCATAAAAAAATATATTCTACAAGAGAGTGGTCTGTGCTAATTTCAGCTGCAAGAGTAAAACCTAAACCATACTGTGTACATAATTTAAATTTCAACGATTTTTATGATCTACAGAAACTTGCCGATCTTATGACTCCTAACAATACTTTAAATACAGATAAAGAAAAGGTTCAGTGGCTGAAAATTAAATGGATTCGTTTTGAGAAAAAAGATCCTTTTTTAATTAAATATAAATACAATTTGTATGATGATACTTTTTTAACCATAGATGTTTCTGATACAAGGAAACTAAGAGGAAGGTCACAAACTTGGGAGTCATTAGCACTAACCCAAAAATATTTCCACAGATTGCCGGTATCCCAAAAAAAGAAGAAGGATCTCTTATCTCTTTTAAATTGTGGTATTATTCCACAAGATTACGCTCATTTTATTAATGACATTCCTGTTACTAATGAAACATTATTACCGGACGACAACGAATAGTTTTTTTTAATATACAAATTCTGTTTTAATTCTTTTTTTAACACATTTTGTTATTTCATTTAAAGAAAAATGTTGAGATTAATTGTTTGTTGTTATTTGAATCAAAACCTGTGTTTTATCATCTGTTCACCGTAACATAAATTGAACATGTTTCCCAAGTAATGGTTATGCACAAAGGTGGTAAGTAACAAAGTATTTAACAAAAACATTACAAGTCATTTTTTTTTAAATGTTATTAATTAAACTGATATTTGATTGTCTTTTGACGTTATTGAAGATAATTTGTGATTTTCTTAGGGATTCGTGATTTAATACAAAGGTTTAAACTTCAAACCGATTTTTCTCAAAACAGTAACTTTAGCACTTACAACATTTGTGTGCTACACCATCGATATTATCACCTATTATTGTACTTTCAATCAAGGAATTCAAAAAAGGAAAGAGGCTCTAAACATGAACGATACAATATAGAAGGACTCAAAGAAACAAACAAAAATAGAGAGTACAAAGAAAATATAAGCATCAAACTAGAAAACAGACCAAAACATGAAAACCTAAATAAGGAGTGGGAAGAGTGCAGAGAAATCATAAAAGAAACAGCTAAAGAGGTGTTGGGCATGGAAGGTAAAGAAAGAAGAACAAGAACGAATCTCTGGTTTGACGAAGAATGTCAAACTATAACAGAAAGAAAAAACAGAGCATATCTACAGATGCAACAGAGGCACAGAACCCGACAAGCAGAGGAAGAATATAAACAACTACGTAAAGAAGAAAAGAAAATTCACCGAAGAAAGAAGAGAGAATATATCAACAAAGAACTTCAAGAACTACAACAACTAAGTAAACCAACAGAGACAAGAAAATTTTACCAGAAACTCAACAAAAGCAGAAAAGAGTTCAAACCGAGAACAACGATGTGTAAAGATAAGGAGGGTAATATATTGACAGAACAGCAAGTAATACTTAGAAGATGGACAGAACATTTTAAGGAAAAGCTTGAGGTGAATAGGACGGAGATGAACCCTGATATACCATTAGACCAAGCAGACAACAGAGAAAAGAGTCCACCAACAATAGCAGAGATTAGAACAGCAGTGGACAAATTAAAGAACAATAAATCACCGGGATCGGATCAAATATCATCGGAGCTACTGAAAGAAGGAGGAGACGCATTACTTAAAGCCATACATGAGCTGATAAGAAAGATATGGTTGAATAAACAGCTACCAAAGGAGTGGAATAGCGGCATTATTGTACCACTACATAAAAAAGGAAACCAGTTAGAATGTGAAAACTACCGTGGAATCACGCTGTTGAATGCGGCATACAAAATACAAGGCCAAGATCCAAAAAGGGTTGTCGAGCCAGTGATGATGATGATGATTGTACTTTTAATAATTCTTTGGTGTGCTTTATAATAAAAATAGCTAAATTTTGAACTCATCATGTGCAAAATTGCAATCACTTATCTGTTCTTTTTCGCTTGCCTTTTCTCTGTCTCTGGAGACTCACAGTGAAACATAACAGTTAAGGTTCGGACAACTTTTTAGGTTAATGATCTAAGCGATTATTTCGAGAACCGCTCTCTAGCAAAATTCGATGACAGCTCCAATTGATACGCTAATTGAGGACTTTACACACACATATGGACACGATTGATTAATTTTATGATCTACTAGTATAGTATAAATTAATGGAGATGCTTTCAGATTAAAATGGTGTGAGTTTCTAGATATCATATACGATTACCAATGTCATAATTGATATTAAAGGTCGCCAAGTCAGTTCTGTTCCAAACCACCTTGTCCTTTAACAACTGGCCGATTCATTTATGTAAATCAGAAGAAACTTATTATATTGAAAAATCAAAAATTCATTCATCCTATGGCTCTACAGCAAAATTTCAGCCTTGGCCTACCTCAGCAAACCTCCCCACTGCTTACAGTCTATAACTATTCTCCTTCACGATCGACTGTTAAGATAATTTCTTGCGTCCTCATCCACATCATCGTTACCCACTTTCTCAGCCAACCAATACGCCTCTTCATCTGATTTCTTGCAATTAACAGTTTTTTTGGAAGCCTGTTTTCTTACATCCTAAATACATGGTCTGCCCATTGAAGACGATGTAGGCGAACATACTAAGATAAAAGTGGTTCTTTATACATATTATATATTTAATAATTATATATGATTCGCCACCTGTTCTTAGTACCTTTCTTTCAAATATGTCCATGCTTTTACAGATTTTTTAGTCAATATTCAAGTTTCACATCCATAGCTCACTATCGGTCGCATTATGGTCTTGTAGATTTGTACCTAAGTCCCTTGATGTATGTCTCGTAATTTAAACATCTGGTTCATAGCAAAATATCCCGTATTGACTTGATGAAGACTTGTATGAAGATGATTTTTCTGCTAAGCTCTGCATCGTGCAAAACTCCTATAATATTTCAGAAGTTACTAGCAATAGATTTTTGTGTACAAAAGTCTCAAGAGTCTCTAAAAGATGCCTCAATATGGCCAAAATATGTATTGTCTCTGACAGCCAAGATGCAGTAGATTAGATTTGCTCGCTATGCAAAAATACTTCGGGAATCTAAAAAAACTGAAAGAGTTATCTTAGGTCTTTTCACTTCACAATAGTCACTCAAATTTTATTTACGTAAAATGAGAAAAGTGGACAAAGAAACATACAGATTCTACAAAAACGTAGAAAAAACGACGATCATATTATATGCAACAACCGACCAAATTGCTCGCTATAAATACCTGGAGCAAGTCTATGAGGCCAAACGACCTCTCCGAGATCTCCAGCTTACAATCTACTCATGTTTCTCTGTAATGATTCCTCTATAACCTTCACCTCTTAAGCTGTTTCCTGTTTTAATGTCTATTTGGATTGCCAATGACTTGGTCAAAGTAGTCGTGTATTAACTAAGTAGTTTTAGTGACAGTTTACTAACTCCTAGACTTCTCGGAGAAGAATTAACAACATAGGATATGCAGATAACACCGTGATTATGGCAAGCTTTGCTGAACAACTCCAATTAATGCTAAACATTACAAACAGTTTCTGTGAAAAATATGGACTAAAAATTAATATAAAAAAGACCAAATAAATGATAATAACAAAGAAAACAAATACACCAACAAACATACATTTGGGAAATGTAACGATAGAAAGGGTTGATAAATACAAATACCTAAGAACCTGAATTTCAGACAATAATGATCAAACAACCGAAATAAGAGCCAGGATAGAAATAGTAAGAAATACGTTTGTAAAAATGAAAACAATTCTCTGCAATAAAGATCTTAGATTAGAACTGAGAGTAAGAGCACTGAGATGCTACGTGTTTTCGATACTGCAATATGGACTTGAAAGCTGGATATTGAAGCAAGAACACGTAAATAAGTTACAGTCCTTTGAAATGTGGTGTTACAGGAGGATGCTTAGAATAGCATGGACACAGAAGAACAGTAACACGGAAGTTGTTAAAACTTTAGATTTAGATATTGGAACTTTCATGCAACCCCGTATACTGCACCTCAAGTTAAGTACACCCCTCGAGAGGGGATGCAAGCAGCGGAGGAGAAGACAGTACAGTCCACGCTCATCTCGAGTCAACACAACATCATTTACGCTTAGGACGCTATTTTTACATTGATCATATACAAATATTTTAAATGTGCTATTTTTTTACTTCAATACAGTTTTAGTTTAAGTGATTTGTTTTTGTGTATTATTACGTGAAATTCCAATAAGATTCAACCTACACCCCAACATAAGTGGTTCTTCAAGCGGATATTATCCAGTGATCAACAATATTTTGCTGTTCATTCCATGTAAGCTGAATTCATTTTCTACGGAATTTGCCGTCCCATTCACACAGTTTATCATCGGAAGACGCAGGTATATTCTCTTTTCAAAGGTTAGTGCACATTTCCTTTATTTACCTATCTTTTATGGTCGTTAAAAGGGTACATTTGTATTTGATGTAATTCAGTGGAAATATTTATTTTTAAAAGCAGGTATTTTAATCCTTTAACACATTTAGAGATTTCAATATTTTCATTTATACATTAATACATAGTAGCGTCCTTAAATTTATTTCAATTTTTTCATTTTACATTTATAAACTATTACAAGTTGAAATATTATCTTTTTTAGTTTTTTATTCACTCGCAAAGCATTTTTATACACATTACATAATTGATTTTAATTGTTTTTTGCATATACATACATACATTTTTACTTTTGAGAATATCTAAGTTATATTGTTACTATGGCTGACATCGCTACAGCAAAAACTAAACGCTCTTCAATCAAAGGTTCTGTAACCCGTTTTAGTACGTATTTTAATTCTATCAAAAACAAACCTTTAGAACAAATTAACTTTAGGGATTTACAACTTCGACTTGATAGAATTGAGAAACTTTTTGACGATTTTGACAACGCTCAATCACTTATTGAGGCCTCTGATGAGGACTATACTGCCAACGCAGATACTATTCATGGTGTTGAAAGGTCATCTTTCGAAACGCCGTTTTTCCATATTACTAGCGCAGTGCGAGATTTTATTGACACCAATTTTTCAAAACCCTGTAGTCAGGCTGCTCAAGCTTCAAATTCGACAATTTCGTCCGAAAATACTTCACAGAGATCTATTAATATTAGGTTACCCGCTATTAACTTGCCCTCCTTTGAGGGTGACTATGAAAATTGGTTGTTCTTTAGGGATACATTTAATTCCATCATTCATACCAATACAGAACTTTCCAATATTCAGAAATTCCACTATCTAAGATTATCTTTACAAGGTATTGCCGCAGAAACAATACGTAACTTAGACATTTCTGAGGCAACATATGAAACTGCGTGGGAGTTACTAAAAGACAGATTCGAAAACAAATCTCTTCTTGTCAATAATCACATTAAAAAATTATTTAACCTACCAAATGTTTCAAAAAATTCGCATCATGATCTACGCACTTTACTTGATGGTTTCCAAAGACATTTACGCTCTCTTGAGTCCTTAGACTTAGACACAACATCTTGGGATGCCCTTATTATATATTTAATTACCACGAAACTAGACAATACCACACACAAAGAATGGGAACTGTCAATTAAAGACGATAAGAACACATTACCCACTTTGAGTAGCTTAACTGAATTTCTAAAAGGTAAATGTAGAGTCTTAGAATCTATTAATCATCAAGAAGAAAAATCTCGTCTAAAATTTTCATCTACAGGCAATCCCAAATCCAAGAATTTCTTGTCAACGAATAATTCTTCCAACTGTTCTTTATGCAAACAAAAACATCTAATTTACACTTGTCCTGATTTTCTCAAATTAGAAACGTCATTAAGACATAATGAAGCAAAACGCTTGCGACTTTGCATAAATTGTCTGCGTAGTGGTCATTTCACTAAGGAATGCAAATCTTCGGGGTGTCGTAAATGTGGAAAAATACACCACACACTTTTACACTTTCAAAGTAACTCACCAAAGCTTACTGAAACCAGTAATCAAACCATCAGCAGTTTTACCTTGCTCTAGTCCAGGTACATCAGAAGGGTCTAATGCACTGACAGCACGTAACATTTCGTTTGAGCACAACTCTACTACTTTGCTGTCAACTGTAAAAATTAACGTCTTTGACATCTCAGGTAACGAACACGAGGCTCGTGCACTTCTAGATAATGGCTCTGAAAGTAATTTCATTTCCCAGCGCCTATTAAATCTTCTAAGGTTGCCTACAACCAAAACGCATTTTTCTATTTCTGGTATAAACCAAACAAATTCTATTGTAAGCTACAGAACATCGGTCAAATTTAAGTCCAAAACTTTAAACTTTTCTCAAGTAATTTCTTGCTTAGTGCTTCCTGAAATTGCAGGAAATTTACCTTCTGTCACATTCGATAAGAGAACACTTAATATCCCTTCTAATATTACTCTGGCTGATCCAGACTTCAATATTTCATCTCCTATTGATCTTCTTATCGGTGCAGACATCTTCTGGAATTTAATTTGTATTGGTCAGATTAAATTATCACCTGGACAACCGATTCTTCAAAAAACTAAACTTGGATGGATTATCTCAGGTCCATTATTTCCAAACAATACCCTTGCAGCCAGAACTACATGCCATTTGTCGACCATAAACAAGTTGAGCATTGAAGATCAACTTCAAAAATTTTGGGAAATTGAAGAATGTCCAAAAACAAAATTTTTGTCTAACGAAGAACTTTCTTGTGAAGATCACTTCTTAAAAACAACCTCTCTTAATTCTTCTGGTAGGTTTGTAGTATCACTTCCCTTGAAATCTTCCGCCGACAATCTAGGCGACTCTAAGACTACAGCAACAAAACGGTTCTATTCTCTCGAAAGGAAACTTAATGCGAATTTTGAATTAAAAGATGATTACACTCGATTTATCGATGCATATTTATCCTTACACCATATGTCCGTTTCACCCTTTGAAACCACAGGCTATGAGTTCTTTCTTCCTCATCATTGTGTCTATAAAGGCAATAAAATTCGTGTTGTTTTTGACGGTTCTGCCAATACAGATTCAGGTGTTTCCATGAATGATATTCTTATGATTGGACCTAATTTACAAGATGATCTTTTCACTATCATCTCACGTTTTCGTAAACATAATTTTGTAGTAACAGCTGATATAGAAAAGATGTATCGACAAATTCTGATAAAGGAGGAAGAACGCTCCTTACAAAAGATCATATGGCGGTCTAATCATACAAACTCTCTCGAAACTTATACTTTAAACACCGTTACTTACGGTACTGCTTCTGCTAGTTTTCTTGCCACTAGATGTCTTCAAGAAGTGGCACACATGTATGCAACCGATTTTCCCGACATATCTTCTATAATTTTACGGGACTTTTATGTCGACGATCTTCACACAGGTGGTTCTACAATAGAAGATATCAAACGTATTCAATCACTTACTTCCGAATTATTGTCTCGTCATGGTTTTCAATTGAGAAAATGGAAGTCAAACGCACCTATTTTAAACTTAGATAATCAAAATAATGTTTCCTTGGAAATTGGAGCTGACGATACTGTCAAAACTTTGGGCTTATTGTGGAGTCCCAAATCTGACACTTTTCATTTCAATGTTCAACCTATAGAGCACAAGTGTAAAGTTACAAAGAGACTTATTCTTTCCACTATATCAAAAATATTTGATCCACTAGGTTTGCTTTCGGCTGTAACTATAACAGCTAAAATTATTCTACAAGATTTGTGGAAACTAAAAATTTCTTGGGACGAAGTCGTTCCCATGGATATCTTTACGAAATGGGTTACATATCAGACTCAACTGGTTAAACTTAATCAGCTACAAATTCCTAGGCATGTAATTTGTACAAACTACAAGTCAATTCAACTACACGGTTTTTCAGATGCATCCACCACCGCATATGGTGCTTGCATTTATATTCGTTCATCTGAAAACTTTGAAAATTTTCATTGTCATCTAGTTTGTTCCAAAACTAGAGTAGCTCCTTTAAAAACACATTCTCACGGTACCGCGTCTAGAACTTTGTGGAGCTTACTTGCTAGCTGAGTTGATAGACAAGGTAAAACAACACATGCAATTAGATTTCGAAGAAATCACTTACTGGTGCGACTCCACTATTGTTCTAGGATGGATAAAGACTGCTCCGAGTTTGTTAAAGACGTTTGTGGCAAATAGAGTTTCTCAAATTCAAACTTTGACCGAATCTCACACATGGCGTTACGTGAATACACTTGAGAATCCCGCAGATCTTCTTTCAAGGGGAATTTCTCCTACGTCACTTATCACTTCTGAAATGTGGTTTCATGGCCCATCATGGCTAGCTAAACCAGCAACTCATTGGCCTAATAGAACATTCGAACCTTCTGAACTCCCTGAGCTTCGACCAGTATCAGCCCTTATCTCAAGAGTTCACATGAAATTGGACATCATCACTAAAATATCCTCATTTGTAAAACTACAACGCATTATTGCTTATGTATTACGCTTTATAAATAATTGTAAATTTTCTCCTACACGAAGGAGCTTTGACAACCTTTCTTGTGAGGAAATAGATAATGCTTTAAAATGTATTATTCGACTAGTACAAAATGAAACATTTTATGACGATTTGACACACCTTAAAAGACATGGTAACGTTAACTCTAAAAGTAAACTACTTACCCTCAATCCATTTATCGATAAGGATAACATACTCCGCGTTGGCGGAAGACTACATAATTCTGATTTTTGTTACGACAAAAAACACCCCATTGTCCTTGATTCTAAACACCACTTTACTACTATTCTTGTATGAAATGAGCATCTTAATTTAAATCATTGCGGTCCTCAATTACTATTAGCTTCCATTCGTGAAAAATTTTGGCCCATTAATGGACGTCAAGTGGTTCGCAAAATCGTTCGCGATTGTATTATTTGTCGTAGGGTGGCTCCTAAATTAGAAACCTATCTTATGGGTAATTTACCCTCGTCACGTCTTTTTCCCTCTAGGCCGTTCTACAACTGTGGACTTGATTATGCAGGACCTTTTTTTCTAAAGGATCGACACACCCGAAATTATAAAACTATTAAGGGTTACATAGCTCTATTTATCTGTTTAGCAACTAAGGCCATACATTTGGAAGTCGTGAGCAGCTTGACCACTGAAAGTTTTTTAGCAACGCTAAAACGCTTTATTTCTCGACGCGGAAAATGCGCTTCGATCCTTTCGGACAATGGTAGTACCTTCGTTGGCGCAAAAAATGAGCTTGTCAAATTTTTTAATACCTATAGTTCAACTATTACTGACAATTTAACTACCGAAGGTATTAACTGGCAGTTTTATACCGCCAAGATCACCTCACTTTGGAGGAGTTTGGGAGGCGGGAGTAAAATCTGTCAAATTTCACTTAAAGCGCGTCATTGGCAATACAATTCTCTCATATGAAGAATTTTCCACTGTTTTATGTCAAATTGAAGCGTGCCTAAACTCACGACCACTCTCACCAATGTCCAACGACCCTTCCGACTTACTTCCTCTTACTCCTGCACACTTTTTAATTGGATCCACATTGACCGCAATACCTGAACGGAACTTCTTAGATGTCAAGGAAAACAGCCTTAGCAGATTCCAAAGGCTTCAAAAAATGATCCAAGGTTATTGGACTAGGTGGTCCAAGGAATACATTTCGTCTCTCCAGCAGCGAGTTAAGTGGAAAAAACATTTCAACAGTCTTCTCAAAATTGGAAGTCTAGTGACGGTGAAGGAAGATGGAACTGAACCCTTACGATGGTGCCTGGGTAGAGTGACTCAATTACATGCGGGTAGTGACGGCATAGTTCGTGCAGTGACAATTAAAAATAACAGAGGTTGTTTCAAGCGACCAGTGACAAAGGTGTGCGTTCTACCCACAAATCAGTGACTTAGCGAAAGAAACTTTTAGCTCAGCTTTATTTCTTGTTGAACCCCTTCAGGCGTTCAAGGGAGGCGGCTTATGTTAAAACTTTAGATTTAGATATTGGAACTTTCATGCAACCCCGTATACTGCACCTCAAGTTAAGTACACCCCTCGACAGGGGATGCAAGCAGCGGAGGAGAAGACAGTACAGTCCACGCTCATCTCGAGTCAACACAACATCATTTACGCTTAGGACGCTATTTTTACATTGATCATATACAAATATTTTAAATGTGCTATTTTTTTACTTCAATACAGTTTTAGTTTAAGTGATTTGTTTTTGTGTATTATTACGTGAAATTCCAATAAGATTCAACCTACACCCCAACAGAAGTATTGCGAGAAATGGGCAAAGAATGCGAAACAATAAACACAATAAAAATAAGAAAGTTACAATATCTGGGACACGTAATGAGGGGACAGCGATATGAACTGCTAAGGCTGATAATACAGGGAAAGATAAGAGGAGAAAGGAGTATAGGAAGAAGGAGGGTGTATGGTTGAAGAATTTAAGGGACTGGTTTAAATGCAGTTCTATAGAACTCTTCAGAGCAGCAGTAGATAGAGTAAAGATAGTGATGATGATATCCAACCTCCGATTGGGAGACGTCACTTAAAGAAGAAGAGACTTCTCGGGAATGCATTGGCAATGTAACATTTTAAACATGCTCGGTGATATGTTGTCACAAAAAAATAAAGAGCCATTGAAAAAAACGTAATTAAGTAGGTTGTGGATTGTACAGCGATTTTAAAAATCATTAATGGAAGCGCAAGATATTTATGTCATTATCGTTGTAAATACAAAAGTTGATTATAACTATGGTCTGTTCAGTTTCAAGATAAGATCAACGTAAACACAGTCGTTTGCGTGGTGGGTGGGTGTGTCCGTGTCGCCATCGTAATCTTGAGTTTATCACTGGTTAGAAATTAAATGGTTATAGGGGCATCACATTTTGCAATTTTTACAGTGTCGAACCGACTTTCTGCTTTTATAGTGTTCATTTTATTTTCTTATTGATAGTTTTAATTTAAACAAACTGTGTGGATAATATTATTGTTAATTTATATTTAAAACTCTGTTATTGTATCAGTGTATTCATTCTATTTTATGTTTAATTTTATAGGTACGTATATTTTTGTTCATTTACTTTAATAAATATAATAATATATGAATTCGGATGGACAATTACCATAGTTTTCAGGAAAAACAAATAGAATCGACTAAATTGAGTGTTGTTAATTTCTCATACTGGAATGATTGTACTTTTAATGTATTTATAAATGTTTCAAATATTTAGATAAATAAATTTTTGTCACAACAAATTTAATCTAAAATAACTTACCTCTAAGTAGCTTCCAGCACCAACGTTAATATGTACGGCATTCGTTTCTTTGTCTTTGGTGAACAGAATATCAATCGTCGCCTCATTCTGCATTAACAATCTTACATCAAATGATTGCATTTGTCTTTTTTCGCCCGGTTTTGGGGGCACTGTGACTTCCATGGGCAAAAAATCTTGAGGATAGAAAAATTTAAAAAGATGTTCTCGTTGCCGATCTGCCCATGGTCCGTAACTGAAGTCAGTACCTATAATACATACAAATCAGTTGATTCGATTTCATGATGCACGATTTCGGAACCATATAAATCAATATTACTAGACCTTTCCTAAATTTTTAATGAGCATTAAATTAAAGAAAATCGTTGGGAAAAAAATTATATTAAACAAGCTTAAGACTTTATTTACTGGGTACATAAAATAACTGTTTTGCACTTTGGTGTGGTGGCAAAAGGTGAGCAAGACTTACAATAAATTTCCTATTTTTACTGTAAATAAGCTCCAATTTTACTTTAAAATAAAGTAGCACACATTTGTATTGTAAATATTCTGACTGAAGTATTCTGACTAAAAAGAATAAATTAAAGTTGCCACAGGAAAATAGCTTGAGAACAATATTACCATAACTTGTCTCATATTTGGCATACCTATTGGGAATAGACTACAAGAAATCTGTGAGAAATCACTGAGTAACATTTGAGTTAACTTACAACTCACGTCATACTGTTAAAACTGTGAATCTCGTCTAGGCAATCATAGACAATATTTTTAAACCATGTATCAAAGTGAAATCTTAACATATTACAAGATACATATAAAATTTAAATAGTAAACAAAACATCAATATTTCTATAAAAAAATATCATGCAAACATACCTTTTCCACATTTAATATCTACGCCCCATTGAGGAGGGCTAGGTTCTACGATTTCTCCATTGGCTAGAGTAATTAAAACAGGCTCCTCTGGCACTAAACCCGGCTCATCCATGTAAAAATACAATTCTACATCATTGGTGGACATCAAAACAAATCCTTCACCCATATATCTTGGTGGATCATCGAGCATTCCTGTATATTTGATGCTTGGAGCTAACATAACTTTAACATTCTCAGCCTTGCATTTGACGAAGTGCATAAATCTGTCTAGGGTACATACCGCAGGTTTGGTGGAGTAGACAAAGTGTGATTCCTCGAATGTTATACTTAAAGTGGTTGGTACTAGACGATTTCCAAAGACAACTCGACTCTGAAAAGATTACAACCGAATAATGAAGATAAGGATATTATCATCGAGTTAAAATGGTTCTTATTAATTTTATTAGGATATGTTATTATTCGTTTATATCACAGACATAAAATAGAAGATGGACTGACTGATCGTTGCAATACCAGCCGTTGCCCCAGTGCGACAGAGAAAACTGACGCAAAGCAGTACCTGCATCTGTTTCTAATCTTGTATTCTGTGTCTATGGTTTATACCTAAATTTTAGAGCTTGATGATCAATGTGTGCAGGCATAATGAAGTCTCAATATAAGCGTAAATAAAAAATAGCTAAATTTTAACCCACTTTTTCAAATTTTAATTTTCAAGATATAGTATATATAGTATATCAAATTTTTATCTTTTTATTACTGATTAATTTTAAGATGTATTTCAACATAATCACAGAGTTTCAAACTTTAAAAATGTTTTCCTGAACAAAACCAAAAATGTGACTAATCAAGCTATTTTCCTGTGGTCTTCATATATCAATATAGAAAGACATTACCAAGAAATTTATATTTTGTAAACTTTTATTTTATATTTTAATATTCCTGTTTTATGAATAAAATTTTAGTTTGTATCAAAAAAAATTTTATTTAATTTACTAAGACAAAATTTTTTATTAAAGCGCACAAGTGCATCCTTCGCATTTTTAAAAGAAATTCCTTGAAAACTGCGTACAGCACATTTGCACATCTGCAAAAATTCAAAGAAAACTGATTGTAGTCAGTTTTAATATATGTACAAAAAAAAACAATGGTTTGTTTTTTTTTGTATTGTAAAACAAAGTATTGCGTTTAGTTTTAAAAATCTACTACTGTACTGGTCAGCAGTATGTAATTTTTTGACGCAGTGAAAGGGTTAAGAAGGAAATTTTACAGTAAAATGGGATAGTGTTAGGAAGAAAGGAAATTCTTTAAAAATTTTGACAGTACTGTAAACCATAGGAACCAAAATATATAGATCAAATATAATAAAACACTAATATGCACTTACAGAAGATACGTCACATTTTATAACAGGTATTAAATCTCTCCACGTTTTTGCCATTGCAGCTTCGGGTTTCGGTTTTTTCTTGTCTTTTTTTGGTACAACTTGGGCTTCATTCTCATTTCTTTCTGCTTCCACGTCATATTTATCGTTATTGGGGAACATACCAGGAGATAAACCAAAAACTTTTTCTAGCCTTGAGTAAAGATCGGAACGATTATAAACATGTAGTTCAAAAACATTCAGCATCACAGAAAGTCTTGTATCTGAATGGGAAAGATCTAAAAAAATACATATTGGCATAAATAAAGTTGACTTCAGTATAATTTTTTTTAATAGCACTACCAGTTTGTTAACATAATGCCATACATACCTTCACTAACATCTTTGGGAACATAAGATCTCCACCATCTAAAAATTAGATAACCATCTTGAATTCTTAATGTGTAGTCGTGGGTAATGTAGACTAAATCTCTAAACATGATTTTGCCAGATAAGGCATTTAGAGTTAAAGAACCTAAAAAATAAAATATATTATCAATTAAAAGTATCTAGAAAGGGAAAAATTTCCAGTACTTGGCTGGTGTAAAATGGTATATATTTAAAAAAAATTATAAAAATTTTTCCAAACAAATTAAAATTTCCTAATGTTTTTGGTTTTATCACCATCATCCTTGACCATCATATTTAAATTACATATTAAGTGTATTAAAAATTAAAATTTAAGCAACATGATATCAATGTTAAAAGATTGTACTTTAATCCTGCTGTACCGTTCGAGTCAACTATGCAAATGTACTATTCAGGTCAATATGACCCAACTATGATTTACAGTCCTTAATCGAAATAAAATAAACTAATGGTGCTAAAAAAACTTTATTAACAAAAAAATTATAGTTAATTAAACAAAAATTATGTTGCTAATGTATTAAATGTATAATGTAAACCTTATTAACAAAAATAAAAGGCATTTTTTTCTTTCCCAGAAGAGCCTAAGAACAAACACCTACAAAATTTAATTTAGTTTATAACTGGGACAGTAATAAAAAGAATGGGTTTTACAAATATGTTTGTGACATATACAACATAAAATATTAGTCTTGTTGTCGTTTTTAGAGCAACATTTATTTATTCATTTATAGCTGATATATTATTATAACTATATATTATTACTACTATATATCATTATTACTATATATTATTATTACTATATATTATTATAACTGATAGCTGATCACTTAAAAATGGTTTCCATGAATCAGCGAAAAGATTATTTTTGCCTAATATTCCTTTACAAAATTGTTAATAATTTGATAAATTGCCCTGAACACTCTTTATGGAACTAGACATACTTCATTGTTTCATCTGCCATTTCATCAATTTAATTATGAATACTTCAAGCCTCTTACTAATATGTTGAGACTATAATAATAGGTACCAAAGTAATCTGGACTTATTTTTCCAGTCCTTAGAACAATTTAAAAATGTGATAAAGAGACTGCTATTTGTGTAATATTAGTTTGTATTAAAGTTAATTATTAGTTTTTGATATTAGTTTGTATTCAAGTTAATTATTAGTTTTGTTAAACTTTACTATTATTTTCCAATGTTGTGCTTACTTTGTAAAATTTTATATATTATATGTTATTCCAATGTAAAAATGGTATATCCGTTAATAAATAAATAAATAAAAAATAAATAAATAAATATTCATTTATTCATTCCAACGGTAGAACCATTTACAATAAAATACAAAAAATAGTAAAAAGTAAAGATCATGTACAATAAACATCAAAACAATAACAAAGAAACAAGTAAACAGTTAAAATTTGTACATTAAAACAATATATCATATCACAAAAATTTTAAAAAAGTACCAGTATCACATAGTAAGTATCACATATCCAGATTAATAGCCAGATTCTTAAGTTGCCTTTTAAAAGCATTAATGTTTATGCAGAAAGGATCCAATAGGAGGTCATTGCAAGAGCTGAACATTCTTGACAGTGGAAAATGACGAGCATAATCAGTCCTATGAAAAGGAATATGAAAGAGTGCAGTGTGTGTCTAGTTCTATGCATTGTGTTTAAGTGTACATTGGCCAATAATGAGGGAAAATTAATAACATTGTTCAGAATTTTAAACAAAAATAACATATCAGCTCTCAACCTGTGGTTCTTCAATGTATCAATGTTAAAATGAGACATTATTATAGAATAATCTATGAAATAATTTTCAGTATTTTTTATACTAATATGGGCTTTAAAAGCTAAAGATCTTAGAAACTTCCTCTGAACGCTCTCCAATCCATCAATGTATACTTGATGAAACCGGGACCAGACAAAAGAGCAGTATTCAAGACCTGAGCGTACCAGAGAGCAATACAATAATTTAAATACAATAGGTGAGAGATCATGACTGTTGCGATAAATAAAACCAAGATTACGAAATCCTGTTTCCTTAATTTTAAGAAAATGGAATCTAAATGTCAATGCACAATCCAATAATACACCCAAATCTCTAATCTCAGTAACTAAATCCAAGAGTACATTATTAAGAATATATCTATTAGCCATTAGATTATTTATACGACCAAATGAAATACAAGAACATGTAGTTGGATTTAAGCTTAAACCATTTTGTTTTGACCACAAACATATGTTGTTTACATCATCTTGCAGGAGATCTCTATCCGATTTATTACGTATACAACTAAATATCTTAAGATCATCAGCAAATAGCAGGAAGTGTGAGTTTTTGATAGCCTTACCAATATCGTTAATGAACAGGTTAAAAAACAAGGGACCACAATGAGACCCTTGTGGTACACCAGAATAACAATGAAATTCTTTTGAAATATAATTGTTAATACAAACTTGCTGTGTACGTCCCATCAGAAAACTTTTAATCCAATTAACAATGGGATCACCAAAGCCAGATACATGAAGTTTGTGGACCAAAAGATTATGATTAACCTGGTCAAAGGCCTTTGAGAAATCAGTGTAAACGCTGTCAACCTGAATTTTATCCTCAAATGCACCCAACAAGTATTGTTGGTAATTGAGAAGGTTTGTTACAGTTGATTTCCCATTAGAAAAACCATGTTGTTCATCAATAATTATGTTTCTGCAAGCCCAGGTCAGATTTATCGATACCAATTTATCAAGAAGTTTCGGGATTGCTGATTGAATAGTTATACCTCTATAATTGTTAACACACTTGCGATTGCCAGATTTATAGATAGGTGTAAGAAAACTATTTTTCCAATATTGTGGAAATACAGATGATGACAACGATAAATTGAAAATTTGTTGTAAAGGTTTACAAAGGGAGCATGCTCCCTTTTAAATTATTACATTTACAGCATGCTCGTTTAGCAGATTATCCATAGATGGTTCACTAGAATTTCCATCTTCTCTACTCGCTTCTGTTCGTGTTCTTTTTACCTGTTCTTGTGAGCCTTTAGTTCTTTGTAAATTTTTCCTGGAAAGGATAAGTGGTTGCACCAGTGTTTTTCCCAATTTCTCAAGAAAAATCCACTGTTTTGTAAGTTTGTTTGTGTTCCATTGGGGATTTATTTATGTCCATAAAACAAACACATTGTAGGCAGAAATATCCAGCATATTATAAAAACAATCATAGGCCAGCGATTTGTCTTCCTCTTACATATATATGTACCAACAAGCTGATCTAGAGTATCCACTGTTCCCTTACTGGAATTGTAATCTAAAATAATTTTTGGCTTTTTGTCATTTCTGTCACTAATAGCCTTATCATGATGCAGAGTACTCATAAGAATAACATTTTTATTCTTTTCATGGAATATAGTTAACAACAGTATCTGGCGTGAAGTAAAAAGACAAACTAT
This sequence comes from Diabrotica balteata, assembly GCA_918026665.1. Taxonomy (NCBI): domain Eukaryota; kingdom Metazoa; phylum Arthropoda; class Insecta; order Coleoptera; family Chrysomelidae; genus Diabrotica; species Diabrotica balteata. The sequence continues at coordinate 59,669,252 of OU898277.1, forward strand.
GAACTTTATGCAATTTATGCTGGAGCTCTGGCTGATTTTTTCTTACGGTCCCCAGCATTGTATCTTTTCTTTTTAGAAGAAGTTGTCCTAAATTGTATGATATAAAAAAGTTATAGATCTGCAATTTTAGAGCATACCAAATTTTACTGTCACATAAAGACCAAATTTTTATGCAATATTTTGCTGGTTTGCTTGGAATGTACCGTTTTAAAGGACAGCAGCCTCTAAAGGCAACTAATTGCTCATCAACTAAAAATATACATACACAGGTAATTTTTAATGGCTTAAATACTTGACCTGATCATACAATAGGTAACAATTTAATTTTTATCAAAAAGATAGGGAAGTTGATTTTTTATCGCATATGCAATTGAAATACATCATATTAGGTAATAAAGTCACAAAACACCAAAACATTACGCCATGTAATAATTTGCAAAATAAGAAATAAATTGTTATTTGGGTCAAATATACCTGAACAGGACACTTTCTTGAAACAAGGATAATAACCTATGAGAGATACCTTGAATGTATCTTGAAAGATTTTTGAGGCCATAAAATAAATTGGCTCGGGCTTGAAAGGGGTTTACTAAAATAAATAAACTAAAGCAAACAAATAAACAAAGTAAAGTGTAAAATAAAATTATATATTTTTCAGTTAGGTCATGTCACATCTAAGCTGTGTAGTATAAGTTGTGATATTTTTATGATTTATAAAATGCTCTATTCTTTATATCCTACTTATAATGTATAACTGTTATTATTGATTCCGTGTTATTGATTATTAGTTAAATTTTACACTTTTTGTCATTTCTAATTCAGTTATTTATTATTGAAATAACAATAAATCAGATATTTTAACCAAATCATTGTTTGAGATACAATATATCTATCAGTAAGCTTTGCTACATGTGCTTTAATCTTCAACAGCAGTGTTTGGTAGCTGTAATTGTTACTATTTTCCTTTTACTGTTATTTTTGTAATAGCAGCTAAAATGTCGATAATGTCCAGATATCCATCACTATAAAGAATTTTTTTTACATTAAACCAATGATATCTGGAATGAGTCATTACAATAAAACATCCTAAAATATCATCTGTATTATGTTTAGTTGATTACCAACATCCCTTGTGAAGATAGCAAGTAAAGAAGATTATGGTTAATCAATAAGAGATTTAGACTTAGTTTCTTTTTTTTAATCTCAATAATGATAATCATAATTAGTTGCTAATAGATAATGTGATCAGCTAAATGTATTGAGTCATTGAACAAATATATTGTTATCACTATTAAGTAAGGTAGGCTTTGACAACTAATTTCACATCAATTTTATTGAGTAAGTGATAACACAGATTTTATGTAAATTTAAACACAATATATACAATACCTAAACAATTCATGAAATCAACAGTTGTAAAAAAAGATTAAATAAAGTACAAAATATATTCTTAGTGAAAAAGACAAATTTATAATCATGTAACAAGAATTATTGAGTATAGAATAGTATATTACATAACGAGAGTTGTAAGAAGCTTATTACATGCGAGTAAAAAAGTTGCGCGCGAGCCGCGTAGCGGCGAGCGCAGTAATTTTACAAGCATGTAATAATCTTACAACTCAAGTTGTGTACTATACTTTTTCTACCATTATTTTCGTTTATAAAAGTAAAAATTAAATTACCACTATATTTACACTGACAGTTTAAATTTTTAATCTGTCAAAATAACGTTACCATGGAAACGTTAATTCGTTTCCATGGTAACTCGACCAACTGACTTACGAGGCTTATGTGATATTACACATTTTTATAAAACTGAAGCGTAATTTTTTTTATTACGTGCTAGTCATTACGTGTCAGTATCAGTTATGATGCATTTACTTAGCATCCAAATAGTAGGTAATATACAATTTACTAGTAAGAGAGTAGAAAAAACCATATAGGTATGATAATAGACAGAACAACAATTCTTTAAAATGTGCATTAGAAAACCTCCAAAAATTGGGAGATTGTCTCTTAAGAAATGCAAAGCGCAAAAATAAAAGTTTACAGTAAACAATAATAGTTTAAATAATCAAAATTTTAACGTATCTACAAATGGTAACAATGGGTTAAAGAAACTCACCTATTTTAAAGTAACCTTCCCCAATGAATAATTTATTAACTACTTTTGTAATTATATACCCCATAACCCTGGAGTTATAATAAGTAATATAAATGACCCAAGAAACTGCAAAAACCAAACTGCAAAGCAGCATAGCAAAATTCGAATCCATTTTAATATCCTCCAGATTTAAATGTTTTGTTGTTATATTGGGCGCAGGAGTAAAATACTCGGGAGGTAGAGTGGACCCCATTTTTAATATCAATTTTCTGCACTAGGATGTATTTATTTCTTTACACCTAAACTACATTTTATTTTTATACATAATATTCTACGATGTGTGGTATTTTTTTACACTGTTTTTATTATTACATTTAACTTTTGACCCATTTTGACATTTCATTTATCACTGACTGCAGTGATTACAATTGCCGTCAACTGTCATTTTGTGAACTTATCACTTTTTTCCATTTTTTAACACATATATTTGGTTGCATAACACGTAGATACGTTATTTTCATAAACTTTTCCATGTGAAAACTGGAATTAAATTAAATTTAGTTTAACATACTGTATGGTCAAGTATTTAACTAACTATTTCTGTCTACGTTAAGGGCTTAAAGTTGTTTCTCTTCATGTGCCTTTGTTTAAAGTAAAATCATTTTTACTGATAAAGTTTGGGCAAAGAGATTTGAAGAAAAACTACTTTAAAGTTGATGTCAACAAAAATAATTTCTTAAAAAAAACTCTATTCTTTATTTCGATATTTTGCCAATATTCAACAAATTATCTAACAAAAAACATTTCTTTTGACGGTCTTATAGGTACACTACTACTCCTTTCTTATTAAGACAGTCATATAAGTTTTTTTAACATAATGATTATAGTAGGATCTGCAAGTTTAGCTTATATACATATTATAATAATTACCTACCTTTCTGCACATATTTTTATCTTGGATCATATCCTAAATATTATTTTCCACAGACATGTCTTGCCTAACCGTTCAACACCATGTTAATACTCTTTAGCACTTCCCGATCAGTTCCACGACCTAATTTCCTATAATTTATCTAACCATGCTTAGGTACCTTTTTTCTGTTAGTTATATTTGTCTACTCATCTATCTAAGTACGTGGAGAAGATAGTAGGAAAGCACGAGGAAAAGAGTGATAAATGAGCTTCCAGAACCCCAATCCGAAGCCTGAAACTGCATAAATTTATAATAATAATAATAATAATAATACAATACAGTAAAATAACATTGAATAAAAAGGTAATCATTATTATAATACATGTAACTGTACTACACACACTAATGACCTAATTCTAGAGCATAAAAATAACCTGTTTCTCTATAATATAAAACTACGTGTTCTTGATATCTAATATTAATTTTTATTAAAAACGATACTTGTGAATAAATACTTAGACATAATATTTGAGATATTAGAAGCAATTGTCCAAAGGTATATGATCCCTTCGAGAGCCCTAAGAACTTATCGTGGTAATATATGTGCCTCTTTATGCTCGGCCATAGCGGCTAATTTTGTGAGGTGAGTATATTCGAGAGAAAACTAATTGGGTACTGCTCAACTTCGATTTCAAATGACACCAGGTTTCATTAGCCTTTCATACGGGACGCTGAAGAGAATCATCACTCTTTTACTATTCTTGTAAGACAAGAAAGGAGCAAGTATCCTATTGGAGCAGCGAGTATGACCATAAACTTAAATATACAGTACGGCCGCTTTATCTAGGTACTGTCTGCAAAACACGTTTGTTATCTTGAAAACAAACCGATTGGGGCAAAATTAACAAAATACTGGCGGCTATAAATTAAATTTGGTTATACGTATGGTTAAGCATACATAAAAGCAATTGCAGATCGTATATTTCAAAGGGCCGTTTGGTCTAGCAGACCTTTCCATATTTCGACGTGAAATATCTTTTGTGTATAATAATTTATATATGTATCTTTTGGATAGGTTTTAGCGCTTGCTGTTTAGCCTTTTTTGGGTCGAGGCCTTACTCCAGTAAGTACTTAACTCTTTTCCTGACTGAGCCACTTATTCTCGTTCGCTCGACTAGTTTAAGCCCTTGCCGATCTTCACCGCAGTTTTTAGTTGTTTGTTCCTGGTGCATTTATTCTGCCGGCGGAAGGAAATAAAAGCATAGTGTCACCTAGTAAACGGAGTTGATTGGTCCTTAGCTTTCACCCAATCATACTCACAGTAATGAGCATGACTGGGTGAAAGTAATTCCGATTATGAAGATGAATCATAAGGATAAAATATAAATTTAAAATCATCTTAAATAATGATAAAACTAAGAGTTTTGTAAACGATATTGCGTTATGGCCAGAATACCATTAAGTATATAAAAAATCCACCAAAATCAAGAAATGGATCTTTGGAATCATCTTCTATTCGATACAGCCTGCAGCGAAAGGTTAAAACAAATCACAATACAATTGACTATTGCCTCTTCTTCAGAACAATTAATAGCGGAGAAAAATTTAAACGAGATCGGTTGGCTTTGTAACGTTTCAATCAACCGATTGAACGTGACACCAAGCTCCGCTTGGTACTTGTGCCCTGTACTATAATATTCCAAAGCGACCTCACTACATTATAAATATTTTTAGTAGCCGCGATACTCTATATAAGCCGATACGAATCTTTATTCGTTCTTTTTCACTCTAATACAATTGCTACAACCATTCTTAAATTGGTTAGTGTCTTGGTCGTATAAGTAAGTATCTTTTTTTAGTTTTAGGCCTCTGTTTTTTCTTGTTTTATTTTGCGTGGCAGATTCTTTCTTAAAATAAAGCTGAAATCTTTTTAACTTTTATTTTTTTTTTCTGTATACATGTACCTATTTTACCTTATTTTCCTTAATATCTTATTAATAGAAATCTTTTCATACAAATTTATTTCTATTAATGCCACGCTGTGATCAGAGATTTTGCTAAGATCGTTTCTCTCTGAATTCTCAGCTTTATTTCTGATCAGGCTTTTCTTTTGGGAGAGAACTGATCTTTGTTTGAATTTTCTAGCCACTACCTGGGGAGCAAGATAACAGCCAACCACAATACCTTGGGCAACAATCAGCAACCAGATACAAAGCCACTGATGCATCAGGACGGAATTTGAAATCCTCTTGGTCACATGGAAAAAAATGATTGCCATTATTTAGACCAGCAACTCTCTTTAAATCCACCGACAGCGGCTAGATTCAACAAGGATCGGAACACTTCCTGAAAGAATGGACAACTCATTCTGAACAAAATAAAGCTGAGTACTTTTCTTATATTTTAGTTATTCCATACCGGCAACCGGTTTAATCTTTGGGTCACAGCTTATTTATCTTTGTTTCACATTCATAATATAAATTTTGTTCTTTTTTATTTAATAAATAAATATTACTTTGTTATGGCTTAACAAGTATTTTTATTTCCTGTACCTTTCTGGGATTGGTGTAGAGGGAGAATGAACAGGGAACGAACCCAGGGCTGAGCAGTCCGGCAGAGCACCATTCTGGTGAATGGAACGGTGGGCATTTTTCTCTTGAATATCCTTAGGGATATTCGAAGAATTTCTCCCCTAGTTTCTTCCCGCAGTGTGGTGTTGCTTAACGCCCTGGTCTTGATAAGATTAGACGTTACAGCTTCTACTGAAACCAACAACTTATTGTACTGTTACGTCTGCTAATTATTTTCCAAGCAAACAACGCTAATGATAAAAGAGACGAATAATTGGAAAAATTTAGACTAGAATTAGAAGAAATAAGTTCAGGAATTGTACGAATTTTTTTAAGGTCCTGCACATAGGTGAAATTCATTACAAAAAATTTGTAGGAACAAATACTTGAGTGTTAAACCTATTTGTGAGACTTTATCTGTAGACGTGTAGACTATCTTTACTCGTAAAGGAAAATTATGAAGAAACTAAACATTATTTTCCTCATTTTTCCTCAAACATTCCTTGATACATTTGAGTACGTACTGTTACTTACTTAATTGTAAATATTTTAGAGATAGTAAATCAAGTCTCTTCAATTTTTTGTACATGGATATTATTTTTTTCCTATATGCTATATGCTTTAAAACCAGACTACCGAACGCAAAGTATGTGTCATGAGTGTCATGACTGAAAAATAGGCCCGAAATTACAATGTTGCCTAGGGATTGCTTTAGCCTTGGTCCGCCATTGCAATAGACAGCCGTAGACCTTCTCGATAGAACTCCTGTATATTAGATCAGGGGACTAACAAAGGCTTGGCGTAACTTTGCCTCCTCCTTAAAGGATGGGTCCTCCTAGAACCTTGTCGGAACTGGAACTGCTATGAATGTTGGCATCGGCAACTGGACTCTCTTTTACAACTCTGAGTTGTATAAAAGTGGCAAGGGACGGTTTTCGCTCCGCACCGTGCAAACCATGCCAATTGCAAAGACTAGTACCTGACTTCGGTATCTTTAAAGATTACTTCCGTCCTGTTCTGAAGAACTTTCCAATCCAATTAGCGGCATTCTAGCTTTGGTATGGCTAATTTTGCACTTTTGACAGCATTTGAGAGTTTCTAAGCTTTTCCGAAAGCTGGTAGTTGGCATTGAAGTTCCAAGCTTCCTTCCGTCGGTGAGTAGTAATCTGGAAGTGAGAATAGATCTTGCTTTTCTTCAAAGGTAACATCATGTCTTGCTTTACTGGTACCCCCAATGCCCCCATAAATTCCTCAAACGTGAGGACAAGTACTTCTTGGACTTGTTTTACTTCCACTTCTTCACCTACGTGGTGGTCGCCTTCTAATGGCTGGTTATGGTCTATTATCATCGATTTTTCTTTCGAAATCATGCTTATTATGTAGATGGCATTTTAATCTTCCCTCTATAAGGTATGGACCTTCCCAGAACTGCAACAACTTGGGAGAACAATTCTTTCGCTTTTTTGGATTATAAAGCCATAGTTTGTCATTCGTCTTAAAACATCCCTTTTCAGTTTGCGTATCATACCGTTTCTTCATTCGGTCGCTAGCGATCTGAAGATGGGAATGGACCAACTTGTGTATATCGTCCATTTTTCTTAGGAATTCATTCACATAATTCTTCACCAGCTACATCTTCTCCAGGTCGACATCCAAACTCTAGATCACAACGTAGTCGCATCTCGCGTCCAAATAGGACTCTTGTTGGTGTTTAGCCCGTTGATTCATTAACAGCGCATCTGTAGCCATTGTGAAGACCGGCAGATACTGATCCCAGTCTTGCTTGTGATTGGACATCATTATTGCCAAATACTTGCCAACTGTCTTATTCATTCACTCTACCACTTCATCCGATTGCGGGCTGTAAGTTGTAGTGTGTAAGTTGTAGTTCTTGTTTTCTTCCTGCCTAGTCTATCACAGATTCCCTGGAACAATAGTTCCGTCCTTGGTCAATATGAATCTCCAAAGCCACCCCAAATCGACTAATGTACTCTTCGATCAACGGCCTTCTGGTCTCGACCCATTTCGTTTTGTAATCCATCACGATCAATATGTATTTGCAACCATTTTCACTTTCTGAAAATGGCCCGGCAATGTCCAAAGCTATTCTTTTAAACAGACTTCCAATATTATATTATCTCATAGAAGCCTTTCTTTTTCGGTAATGTCCATTACTCGTGGCACAAATAGTATGTTTTTTACACCAGTTCTTTACATCTTCGGAACTATTCATCCATTAAAACCGTTCCCGAATTCTCTAAAGGGTTTTCTTTACACCGAAATGCCCTTCTAATGGACTGTCGTGTAACTAATCGAGTACTTAGGCTATTCTGCTCTTTGATATCACCAACTGTGTTCTCTTCTCGAAACCATCATCGTTTTCAGTACTCGTTTAAGTAAGCAGTACTCCATGATAAAGTAGCCCCACTGTTCTCAATACGTTTTAACTACTTACTGGAAGTAAGTAAGTAAAATAAAAATAGCCAGTATGATTGCCAACCTCCGTAGGGAGACAGCACTCTAAGAAGAAGAATTGTTCTTCTCTGATCTTAGTAGGCGTCTTCTCGTCGTTGACCACCGTTGTTCTTAGCACTGCTGCTTCTGCAATCCATCTGGCTATCTGATTTTTAAACTGCATTAACCACTTAAAGGGTTGTATAGTCGGTTCGGATTAAAACTTCCTTCTTCTTCTTCCTTTTTGTATGCAGGCTTTAAAGCTTGTTTCTTCTTTAATATTAGCCTCCTAAATTGTTTAAATTATCGCACCATCTTTGTCTTGGTCTGCCAATACTTCTTCGTCCATTTGGTGACTTATCTCATTCGTACTATCCTATCCTCTGCCATTCTACTAATGTGTTCGTTCCACTCCTGTTTCCGTTTTGTCACCCATCCATTGATGTCTTCTATATTGCATGCTCTTCTTATGTTTTCGCTTCTCTCCATATCCAACAGACTTTTTCCTGATATTCGTCTGAGTATTTTCATTTCTGTTGTTTCTAGTAATCGTTTCGTTTTAGATGTGTCAGGTCTTGTCTCGGCCGTGTATGTTAATAATGGTCTAATTGCTGCTTTAGAGATTCTTATTTTTGTGTCGTGTCTTAGGTGTTTGTTCTTCCAGGTTGTGTCATTAAGAGATTCCGGCGCTTTACTTGCTTTTAAGCTTTGTTGTATTTCTTCTTCAACATCTCCGTAACTAGTTATATATATATATATATATATATATATATATATATATATATATATATATATATATATATATATATAAATATATATATTCCCAGATATCTAAACCTTGCTTACTGCTTCAATATTTTCCCATCAATTTCGATTTTACATCGTAGTGGGTATTTAGATGTTGGCGCACGCATTTGGTTTTTTCTGCTAATATTATATCATATTGTATTTTTTTACTTCCTTCTATAAAGATATTCATAGAAGTGTTCTACTGATTTCACTACTGCTAGAAGTTCCCTTCTCGTGACGCAATTATTTTCGCTCAGGTTTTGTAATCTACTGAAATATCTAAGGACTCGTTCCTGTCCTCCTTGAATCTGGAGGAAGCACTCCTCCAATTCTCACATAACTTGCATATCAGTATCTAAGATACACTCTCCTTATGGCAGTGGATACCCTAATATTGGTACTATGATTAAATGCTCCTTCAAGTTTTCAAAGGCAGCGGCAGTGGCAGTGGCAGTCTCCACCTCAGCAGTAATCTCTCGCTTCCTCTTTAAGTCGCGTTAATGGATTAGCGATATCTGCAAACTTTTTAGTGAACCTCAGAAAGTAAGTAGGTACATAGCCCAAGAAAACTTCTCAGTTGATGTTTGCAAGTTGGTTTTGGCCACTCCTTTATAGAATCGATTTTTTCATTATCCACAGCCACTCCTTCTTTTCTGACTACACTTTTTGGGGTTTAACATCAATTGATTCGTTGTAAAGTCGATTCAAAACATCTTTCAAATTCTTTAAATGATCTTCAAAAGTTCCAAAGATAACCCTCTCAATACATTTTCCATAAGCCTTTTAAATGTTGCACGAGCATTAGAAGCTATCATAGACTGACTAATGTAGAAAGGGATTGAATAACATTTTCAGCTTCATTACAAAAATTTGGTTAAAGAAAGTCTCTCTAAAATTAGGAATGTTTGAGTATATTCGAAAATAAATAGAAAATTCATTATCAACTTTTTGACAAAAATAATTTTGAATCTCTGAATTCTATAATTTCCTAAATGTAAAACTAAATAACTTTTTTCTGCGATTTCTTGCAGTACGTTTACCATCTTGCATTTATTTAGCCAGATATAATTTTCTCAGTGTATAATTACTTTAGCAGGAGACATGGCGCGCCCACCGGGAGATTTTGATCTATATAAATATACCCTTGGTTTTTAAAAAAATGGTTATGCTACCTATCTCATTTTGAACTTCCGTCGTCTGTTTAATGATTTGTAGGAATACAAGCCTTTAAAAAATCATGTTTTGATTTTTCTAATATTTTCTATCATATCATAGCAATTAAACGATTATTGAAGTGTGCAAATTATTTTCATATTTTGGTTAATCAAAATATTTTAAAATAGTTTTCTGAATATATAAAAAACTGCATAAAATAACTTTTCTTGAACTATTAATTATCATAATTATCGTGTTTCACCGCCAAAAACGCACAATTTACGCACCTATAACTGTTCCCATCCCTTCCAACTCTAAATTCATTTTTAATTCCAGTTCCAAGTTCGAACCGGCAACCGGTTTTATTGCTATTGCTACTTACTTGACTTGTTTTGTTGATGTCGCTTGTGGAAGAAATAGTGGTGGAAAGTTGAAGATATTCCTTTTTTTATATTGTTTTAATTACTTTTTGTCATTTGTGTGTTTACTTAACTCTGTTAAAGACTAAATAAAAACTTGTTTCTGGAAAAAATTGGATATCCATATTTGTATCAAAAGATAACCTTACTCTTGTGCGGTTTAATTTTGGAAAACCATGTAAGTTTAAATTTTCTATAATAATAATCTTTATATTATGGTGAATATAAAATCAAAAAATATTTAAAAAAAATATAATAGTTAGAATACGGGCATTATTCCTTTTTTTCAGGATCGTTTTATATATATTTTTTTATTATTTTTTAAAGTATATTAAGTAATCTTAATGTTATTTTAATTTAATTAACTAATGTTGATCAATTATAAAATACAAAGTACAAATTTTATAAACGGTTAAACAGTGAATTGATGAGAAACAAAACTTTAAATAATTTGATTGAACCCGATTGTCTCTTCTGTTTTTAAAATATTCTTGAAATGAGATACTCTTATTGCTACTTGTTTTCATTAAGTAAATGTTTAACAAAATATGTGTTTGTTCTACTTGTAAAAACTTGTAAAATTAACAAAGACAGTTCTTCTATTAGTAAACATTTTTTCATGTGCTTCATTAAACACATTAGACAAAATTCAGGTTTCCTATCACATTTTTCACAATATATTTTAGCTTTTTGATTTTTCTGCCAGCCTTTCTATTTTTTAGTCTAAGTTATTGTGAGGGTTCCAAATTTTCTCTGTTTGCCAATGCCTTTGCAAGTTAAAGTCTGAAGTCAAGAATAGTTAACGTCTGAGGTATTAAATATTAATTCCACTGTCACTTTCCAGTACCACTTCAAAGTTTTGCAGATTGAATCTTGCAAAGCAAAGCTATTTGATCACTAAAATCGACACTCCTTTCACCAAGTTATAATTAAGAATAGCTTGTGTTTTAGACATATTTATTTTTCATTTTATTTGAGTCAATTAAGATACAATTATGATATTCAACTGTTTTACCTGTTCAGCATTAAAAGTGGTCTTTTGTCAACCCATTACCATTTTAATAGAAACTCATTGTCTTCCCATGACATCACCTCTCTTGAGTTGACAAACCTTTTCTGTTTTTTCATACTGTATCACAAATTCTTGTTTTATTATTTTCAAATATTCCTGCAAGTTCTATTGATGTATAATAGTTATTACAGAAAGATTTAACAATTTAAAAGTCATTTCCATAATATTCTTGCATCAACAAATGCACAATATGTCCAACATGAGATTTTCCTGCTATATTATCTTTACTAGTATAAAGTTTAAATTGAATTACATATCCCTCAGTACTACATAATTTATACATCTTTACACCATATACATGCACCTTCTTTTTTATATACTAAAACAGTAAACATCTAAGCATGTTTTTGCATCATCCAAAATATTATAAACTTGTTCTTTTTAAATCTAAAGTCATTCAAAATATAATTTTATCACTTTCATGTATGTCTGACCAGTCAGTAATACCCATTTCATCAATAATGTTGGATAATCTCTGCAGTGACATTTTCTTTCGCATTCACTTCAAAACCATTATCATCTTGATGTCTGAACTGTCTGAATCACTTAACTCAGCCATAGCTTTTGCTAGTTCTACTAATTTTCTCCCACAAGACATTCTATAATTAGAACTCTTACTGCAACTGTGGTTAAACCTAAACTGAATTAAGTAATGTAATACACAATACAAATAATATCTAGACATGCTGATTCTTGTTGGTTTCTATCAGTCCAGCATGGGTCACTGGTATCTTGTATTTCCAGACCTTTTACCTCATTACAAAAATAATTCTGAATTTAGCTGTGCAGTAAGTGGTCTATTTGGGTTGTATGATCTTGAAACCATAATAAGACAGTATTTTTCAACTGAATATATCCCTATAAGAATTAATAAACTATCTTGAATAATGAGAAAAATACAACTTGTGCCAGATGAGATCAGAACAACAATGAAATTAGTCATCTAAAATCATGTGTTGTAAATGGTGAAAAGTGGCCAAAATCACGTGTTCATCATGAATTCTCAGAAATTTTGAATTCAATCATTGGCAGAGTCTAAATAAAGATGTTTCCTGATTGGTCAGTTTACATTATAACAATTGAATTTTTCTGCTTATAATATTAAAAATAATACAGTAGATCTAGGTCATGAAATAAGTTTTCATTCACATTAAAAATAATCAATAGAAAGAGTACTAGCAACCGCAGATGCTTGTTTGGTCTGTATGTACATATTGTCTCCTAAAAAACATGCCAAAATATGTTTATTTGGAAGAAGTTATACATGGAGTCATGCATAACATGAACCATATTGTTACAAATACAATCCTCCACAAGAAAAATTTAATTCTATTGAGTGTCATAATAACCCGAGTTATGTCTATTTAATAGTGGAATTAATTAATGTCCTGACATTTTGTCAAAATGTATATACACAGCAAAATAAAGACACAAAAGATGAATCAACAACTGAATCAGCAGCTAAATCAATGATTGCTGCAATTGCGCAACAAAGCAAATACTTTCATTTTACAAGCATCAATAAAAAACTAAAAACTCTGCAAAAGAAAGAACTGGAATACAAAGTAAACGCACAACTGGCATGGTATGGAACAGGAATAATAACACAGGCCAATAAAATGAAAAAATTTGTTGCTTGAGAAATTACGAATTCTGGAAATCACCAGACGGACCTACAGTAAATATGATAGATCATGAAATAGGTTCTAAACATAAACGATACAGTCTAGAAGAGTCAAAGATATGAACAAAAATCGAGAATACAAACAAAATATAAACATCAAACTAGAAAACAGATTAAAATATGAAAACATAAATGGAGAGTGGGAAGGGGAGATATGTCATGAAAGAAGCTGCTGAATTACTAGGCATGTAAGGTAAACAAAGAAGAACAAGAAAAAAGAATGGACAAAGATTGTCAGATTATAACAGAAATAAAAACAGTATATTTACTGATGCAACAGGGGCACAGAACGCCAACAAGCGGAGGAGGATTATAAATAACTACGTAAATAAGAACAAAAAATCCACCGCAGAAAGAAGAGAGAAAATATGAACAAAGAACTTCAAGAACTATAAGACTATGCTAACAGAGACAAAAATATTTTACCAGAAATTGAATAAAAGCAGAAAAGAATTCAAACAAAAGATGTGACGAGATAAGGAAGTTAATATATTGACAGAATAGCAAGAAAAACTAAGAAGATGGAATTCCTGAATGTGGCCGAAAATGTTTTAGATTATATGGATAATTCTTCTTCTAGTGCCGTCTCCACTAATGAAGGTTGGCTATAACCATTGCAAATTCGTCTCTATCTTCTGCTTTTCTTAAGAGCGTCTATGTGTTTAACCCGGTCCAGTCGCGAATGTTTTTCAGCCAGGCTATTTGTCATCTACCAGGACCCCTTTTTCCTTCAATTTTACCCTTCATAATTAACTGCAACAACTCATATTGTTATATTGATAATTATGTGTTCTTATTGTATGCCATACTCTAAATACAAAATAATTCTCTGCTACTGACACGCTTCTTTTAAAATACATAGTACACTTAAACGATACGATAAACTTAATGACCACGCATATGACTAATTTCATTTTTTATTTACTGGACTGTAGTGTAATACAAGGTATATTTGTCTCATATGGCAGCGAACGTGTTAATGAGAATTAATAACAAGTTCAGTTTAAAATACGCTTATTTTGATGTTCCTATTTCCACTTCAATGTGTATTTTGAGATTGATTTCCAAAGTGGAAATCGAAACGTTAAAATAAACATATTTGAAACTGAAATTGTGGTTAATTCCCATTAAAGATAGTAAATAAAATAATAACATGTTGAAAAAGTTCATTAAACAAATATTTATAACTAGAATGTGGCCCAATTCTAATGCATCGGGTTTTGTCACACCAAAAATAATCTATGCAGATTTTCAATAATCTGTTTCCAATAATCCAAAATTAAAAAGTTTCAATAAGCACAAAAGTGTAAAATTATAATTTTAGAAATTTACATTTTAAGGATAATCAAATAAATTGCAAAAATATATATGTACGCTACGTAAAGCTGTACATGACTAATCACAACACATTGCAGAGATTGTCACCTGCTACAGAGATAGTAGAAGTTTTAGATAGACAGACAGAATAAGCAAATTACATATATTGATGCTGAATTTTACAACTAGGAATAACTTCATAAAGCTAAATGAATTGCTCTGTGTTCCACGTCCCTACTTTCAGCTAAGATTAAAGCCAACAACATGTTACATTTGGTCGACTCTCTTCTGTGTAGTGTAGATGTAGATTCCGAAAATAATAACTCTAAACCGGTTAAAAACGTTGGAGAGTTATCACAGAATTTAAAGATAACCTGAGTAGTCCCGGTAGAAATCTCGTTATACCACAACAAATGAATACTGAAAATGAACTACAATAGTGACAAAAATTCTGGAAACTTTTCCAAAATTTTAGTTTTGTTATCAGCATTCCTCTTTTTCACAAAACTTATGTTATTTATAAGTTTATCTATAATTTTATTACATCGTTTTATGCTTCTACTTACTATTTAACATCTATTTTTAAGGGGGGAAATCCTCTAAAAATTTAAAAATAAATAAAACAACAGCGATTAGCTATTAGTAGATATATTTAAAAAAAAGTACAATGATTATTATCAACAAAATTAGTATTTGGTAGGATAACCTTTGTTTTTTAGGACAGACTCAATTTTGCGAGGCATGGAGTTGACTAGACGAGCCAAATCTTCTGTTGTAACAGCTCTAAACAAGTTTTGAATAATAGCTTCTATCAGTTCTCTCTTGTTGCTTGGGTTTCGGCGTGATACTAAGACTTTCAGCCTTGACCATAAATTTTCTATTGGATTTAGATCGGGACTATTTCCAGGCCAAGGCAGAACAGTAAAATCATGGTTTCTCAACCATTCCATAGAAATCTTAGCCGAATGACAAGGCGTCTTGATGGTCGGCAGCAGCTTTCCTTGTAGTATCTCTTTCTGACATTTTTTTGCATTAATATTGCCCTCTATTACTGCTAAACGTCCAACTCCATTAGTGGTCATGCAAGCCCACACCATGACACTCGCAGGATGCTTCATAGTGACCGTAGTACACTGGGGCAAAAGGTCTTCACCCGGTCGGCGGCGAACAAACTTCACTCCGTCACTCCCAAAGATCGAGATTTTGGTTTCATCACTCCAAATTACTTTACTCCATTGTTCTTCTGTCCACCCTACTGTGTGTCAAAGCCAATCAATGCGTTTTTGCCTCTGTTGTTTGTTCAGGAACAGCTTCTTTCTAGGAATTCGTGCTTGCAATCCATTTTCACACAACTTTCTTCTGATAGTGCGGTCCGATATTTGTAATCCAGTTGATTTGACAATACCGTTAATATCTTTTGCGAATCTGCAACGGTCTTCTAAAGAAAGTCGGCATATTCTATGCACATCGTAGTGACTAACTTTGGGTTTTCTTCCAGATCTTTTTCCTGATTTTGTCGTTTCACGTTTGCAAACTTTCGCCACCACCCAATTTGTTTGCTACTTCTTGATAAGTGTAACCTTCTTCTCGAAGGATAATTGCTTTGGCTCTCTTTCCTGGCGACCAGTCAACACGTTTTGGTTTTCTGGTTGCCATTTTCGTTGAATCGACGCTGATGAATTCCTCTCCGACAATTAAACAATATCACCTTAGTAACAACTACCTGATGTCACTAATAAACACTGGAAGCCGCACGAAACTGTACTATACTAAAGGCCACCTAACCGCGTCCAGTTGAGTTCAGTCAGTATTGCCAATTTTGCCATTCACAAATCTCGGATTTTCGGCATTTCGCTTGAATCTGGTTTCATATTTTATTAAATAATGATGTTAATAAAAAAAAGAGTGAGAAATACATAAAATATTATGCAAGAATATATAACAATAAAATAAAAATGTAATTGTAATGGTAAACTATATAAATCATGATCATGCTAACAAAACGTTAATTTTTGTAAAGTTTCCAGAATTTTGGCCACTAGTGTACTCAAAATAATTAAAATTCGGAAGACATCGTGTATGGACCGTATTTTATGTAACACCACATTATTTAATTTCGGAATTAATCCAATATGTAAGTTGGAGGAAAATAGGATATTAGTGAAGACAACATGCGAAGAAGAAGAATACTCTCAGATTTAATTATTGTGTTTAAGTAAAGAAAAATTAAATATGTTGTTGCAAAATATATTTCCTAATTTAATTTGGTAATCCTAATTTGTTGGTACTAAACAAACATTATAACAAAAAGGGGGTCAGCAATTTTCAAAATTGTTCAGTTTCGCGTGTCAGCTGGTATAATTACATTAATAATTTTTAATAAATCTACAGTGTGCTCAAGTGAAATGCAATAGAATACGATTTATTGTTATCGGTATGTTTACACTTCACAAAATAAAGGAAAGCTACGTTTTTTAGAATAAAAAAAAATAAAAAAAACTTATATTTATTATGTTGTACACATTTAATATTTTATTAATTACCCTTTCGTTACACCTTTGGTTCTGCATCTGATAACAATAAGAATACTCAAGTCGCAAAGATGCCAAAACACAAGTTGATTTTTGCTGAGAATGTTAATTTTGGGACCCAAAAAGATGCAAAAAAATTGTCACTCTTGGGCTTCCCATAAAACCACCCCCTATGTACTGGGGGGGGGGGGGCATCGATTTACTATGAATTTGTACATCGTAGAAAAAAAGTTTCAAACAAAAAATGTAGCTGAGATAATTTTGAACAAAAATGTTTATTAGAACTTTTTCTGCAGAATGAACTGTTCTATCAGAAACAACGCTTGAATTAGATGTATTTTGTTCAAAGTGTCCTGTTGACAAAAATTAAAATTGGTTTTAAAGGTGAAGAGTGCCGTAAATAAAGTCAGTTTCTATAAAGATGTTAAATAAATAAACGTGCGATTTTTGCCATTTTTAACTATTTTCATGAGATCAATAAAATGTATCACTTCCATTGACCGGTCGATATGGAATTTCCATTTTTAGAGCCTAGTCTTCAAAACCTATAACATGAAATTTCGATTTTGAGTTTTGGCAACAAATATGAGGCATTTGAAATATGCCTAAAAACGCTGAATTTAAACTTATATTACAAACAATCCCACGTCACGGGAAATGCTTCCAAGAAGACGGCATTGGGTGGAATTTATAGCTGAAGTTATGTACTTTTAAAAAACTTAGTTGACCGATCAAAAAAAGGAGTATTAAGCATTTTACCTCAAAACTCAAAGTCGAAATTTCAGGTTATACGATTTGAAGATTAAATGAACTTCAAACAGCAAAACCAGATTTGAAAATGAACTTTACTAAAACCAAAATTATAACGAACTTGGTATCTAAAGAAGGCATAAGAGACAGTCAAAGAGATATCAATTAAATTAAACCTTTAAACTCCAAATAAGAATATTCCTAAGTTGGACAATATAAACTAATAGAGTAGGGCCTCGCTAATCCGGTCTCATTCTTGTTCGGTGATTGCTGTAATCCGGCCTTGCAATGGGGTTCGCGTGCGGGTGTAGGTGCGAGGGCTGCCGTAAGCCAACATATAGTCAGTTTTTTGTTTATCGCCTTTCGTGTTGGTACAGTATCAATTTAGCACGCTCGCTAACATCCTGGCACCACCACGTAAACATTCAACATTAACAATAAAAGATAAATTGCGAGTTATACAAATGTTAGATAAAGGTGAGAGCTACCCTATCATTGCTAGGAGATTTGGTATAGGCAGGTCAACTGTGGGTGACATATAGTGAAACAAACACAAAATCTTATTGTAAGCTTAACAGAACGTGGTCCTGTTTGGCATGGTATGTTTTGGCAACCATTACATTATGTTCCTGTAAGTGGTGATATGATTTGTGAGAAAGCTCTTTTTTTGATCGCCAGATTACAAACTCCAATATCGAGTTTAATGTAAGCCGGGGATGGTTAGACAAATTTAAAAATCGCTACGGAATAAGACGTTTAAAAATGGTCGGTGAAAAACTATCCAATGATGAATCCGCTATCGGACCATTCCAACTATAGTTACAGAAAGTTATTAACAGAAGAAAAAAAAATTAACAGCGGAACAAGTGTGCAATGCTGTCGTGTGAATATGGTTTGTACTGCCCGATCATACTTTAACCTCTGCCAATGATAAGTCGGCTTCCGGAGGAAAATGATGAAGATAAAAGTGACATGCCTGCCGTGACGTGCAAATGCGGCTGAAACTCATAAACTTCAATTGCTTGTTGTAAGAAAATCAAAAAACCCACGGCCATTTAAATCAACACGTCTTCCTGTTTATTATCGTGTCCAAAAAAATGCTTGGGTTACGAAAGACTTGTTTCTTGAGTGGTTTTAAACAGAATTTGTTCCCGCGGTCCGTCGCCATCTTTTGCCTCTTAATTTGCCTCCTCGGGCACTTTTATGGTTAGATAATTGTCCTGGGATAATCTGGATAATCAGCAGATGAACTTATCTCTGAAGACGGCAACATTTTTGAAATGTTCCTGCCAACTAACACAACGACCTGTATACAACCAATGGATCAGAACGTTACACATAATGTGAAGTTAAATCACCGCAAATCTCTTTTGGTTAACTGTCTTGCATTATGTCCTGACAACCTCATCGACACATTATAATCAATATCTTTAAAGAACACTGTTTTTCTTTTGGTCAATTGCTGGGCCGATATTAATGCATCTCTAATTAACAAATCATGGAAGAATTTGCACCCTGAATTTCTCACTGATAATGATGAACCAGAAGATGATGTTCCGCTAGCCCAGTTTTTTAATAGGTCAAAGGGACCCAATGATCTTCAAATAAGTGAGGCAAAAGCTCAAGAATGGGCTGCTGGTGGTGCCGAAAGTGAAATACAAAGATATAAAGTGAAATGAGCAGATTGTGCGAACGGCTATGTGTAAGGACGATGAGCAAGATGAGGAGAATAGTGTTGAAGTTCTTGCCTCCGAAAAAGTTTGTAGTGCAGAGGTAGTAGGAGCTTTCAACACAGCTTTAAAATGAGATGAAGAAAATGAATTTGATAGCCACGAAGCTATATTTCTCCGTCGGCTTAGAGATCGGGCTTTTGAAATAAAGTGCGCAAATTATAAACAAAAGAGCATTACAGACTTTTTCATGAAAAATTACCAAACGTTTTATTTGAAGTCACTGGTTATTTACATGGTTGTAATTTTGGATATTTGAATTTGTTTTCTTTATACTGTAATTTAAAAATTGATTAAAGAAACTAAGGTTAACCATGTTTTATTACTATTAAATATGGCATACTATAATCTGGATGCCTCGATAATCCGCAAAGGGTTGTGTTTTTACCTTTCCGGATCAACCAGGCCCAACTGTATCTATATTAAGGAGCATTGGCGTGGGAGCCAGAGAATAATAAGGCACCTGTATTATGATGTGATGATAAAGACAGGTGTCAGATAGGGATGCGTGTCATTGCCCCTACTTTTTAATATCCATATCTAAATCTACTTAAAAACAAAGGTTATGCTGGTTAGTCAAAACCATTCACCACCAGAACAATTAATAATCAATTCACAGCAAATAACCTCTGCGTTTATTTTGGTACGAATATAAACGATCAGTGGAATCATTCTCGTAACATTAAACAGCGCTTAGAGAAAGCTAGAGCAGCGTTTGTTAAAATGAGTAAAATTTGCTAGACCTAGGATTTGCCAATAAAAACCAAGACCCTTCTTAGGTGCTATATATTTTCGGTTGTTCTTTAACGGGTAAAATCTTGGACACTAACCAAAGTATCACTTAATTGACGGGAGGGTTTTGAGATGCGGTGCTCTCTCCCTCTCCAATGGCGCCACCGTTCAAATCGAGCCTTGACCTCTTCCAAACTATGTCTTCAATCTTGCCGGTCCCGCACCGATCGTCTCCACGTTCTCATGTCTAGCAAATTTTGCGCGTTCTCTGCCACTTCATACTCTCATCTTTTTCGTTGCCTTCCTTTTGGCGAGACACGGTGCTACATAAGAATTGTGGTATTCTCCTGAGTGGATTATGTATCAAAAAGTAATGAAAAGAAGTAATGAAAAGATTCGGCAAGGTATGTGAAACTGGTTCTACTGTGAAGAAGCGCAAGTTAAAGTATCTTGGTCACATAATGAGAAATCAAAAGCACTGTGATCTACTGCAGCTTAAATTGCAAAGAAAAATAGAAGGTAGGTCAGGATAGACGAAGAATTTTCTGTCACTGTAATCTTAGAAAATGGTTTTCACTATCTACCACTTATTATTTGGAGCAACCGCAATAAAAATTAGTGTCGTCAAGAGAAAAATAGAAAGGTCAATGCTCGAAACCATACACTACAGCCCTTTATGAGCCAAATCCTTCTTTAGAACATTCCCCCATTTCGTTTTATCTCCAGCCTTCTCCATCCTTTAACTTCTATGGATTTTAAGTCGTCTTCTAAGTTGTTCAGGTACCTACGTTTCCGTCTACCTCTTGTACGTCGTCCCACTGGTCCTCTTCACTCAAATACTTTTCTCACCGTCGCATATTCCTCCTTTTTGATTCGGAACCATTATCTGGGATATAATTAAAACCGAGAATCATATGGCAAGAATGATGACAGGTGGACGCAATAGACTGGATGATGGTGGTGATGACGATGACGGTGATAATAATGATGTTTTACACACAACTGAATGTATAGATAAAAGTTACTGATATTTCGTCGAAACGTCTACGAACCTTTTCCACCAAAGGAAATTAATTAATATGACGGTAACTAATGCTAAAAATATTTTCTACATCTTTCTTTCAATTAGCTTTTCGTTTCGATTTATTTTTAATTCTTTTGTTCTTGTTTTTGACACGGTGACTGGTCTATGATTAAATAAACTCATAGAGTTGATGCTATCAGTTAAAGACAATATCTCCTTTACATAATTAGAGGCTATCATAAAATTATGTAAATGGAAAGCTTCTATGAAATAAGTATTTAATTGTAAACTTTTTATTGACAATAATTTTACTTTGTATCAAAATATTATTTTTCAATTTAATGTTTTATAATTACTTACCCGTTTAAATAAATTAACTTTTTATTACCTATCGCCAATGACCTTGTCAACGGGTAGTTGACTGCATAAATTAGTATAATGATTTCTTTGATCTGATTATTTACTAAGTGGAATCATTTACTGATTATGAACTTTGTTCTTTGCATCATTTTTTACCTCCAGACTTATATTTCGGGTCAATTTTTTTTGTTTTTTAGTCAATCACATATTTTATACAATTTTAACAATATCTAATATACAATAACAATAACAATATGATAATTATTGTATCTAGAAACTACACCTTTTGAATGTTTAAGCAGTTTGAATATAGTGTTTTTTCTCTTGAAACCGTCTGCTCTACACGGTTCACGTCTGTTCACGTATGTATATTGTAGCTCTTCAACCAGTTTTAAATACCACTATACAGTGCTAGTCAAAAGTCCGTGCCCCCCTCATATCTTTTGGACGGTTATACTTATAGTGGTGAAATTTGAAGGGAGGTAATAAAGACGTAGGCTTCTTAACTAGTCATAAAACAAGTGATGTAATAGTTATAGACGACGTTACAGCGACAGATAATTCACGTCACTGTGACAGATAATTTTAAATAGGAACTTATGGCAAGTGATACCTCGTTTGAAAGGTATTTAACCATACTAATTTTATTTGAGTTTAAGCTCATTTTGATGAATAAATTAAATAAATACTAAAATTGTAGTTTCGCATTTAATTAATAAATTACAGCACGTCTATTAACAAAGAATACAATTGTTTTTTCTGGCGTTAACAATTTTAACAAAATCTAGTTTCAGGGAAGCTCCTCCTACTAAGAATCCATCGATGTCTGGTTGGGATGCCAATTCTCTATAATATTCAGCTGTTACAGATCCTCCATACTGGATCCTTATATTTTCAGCCACATCACTACTGACGCTTTTTTTAATATAGCATCTAATAGCTTTATGGACTTCTTGGGCTTGTTCCGGTGTAGCTGTTTGTCCCGTGCCGATTGCCCAAACTGGTTCATAAGCCAGCTATATCGGCCCAATCGCCTTCGAATGTACTGGCTATAACACCGATTTGTCTCGTAACCACCTCCTCGGTTTTGCAGCGTTTTCGTTCGTCCAAAGTTTCACCAATACACGCAATTACTTTTAAACCGCATTTATGAGCACAGTCGACCTTTTCAGCCACCAATTCATGCTCATTGACATCGGAGTCAAATGGGTGATTTTGGGTCACTCAGAAAGAAGAAATATTTTCAAGGAAAGCGATGAATTGGTGGCTGAAAAGGTCAACTGTGCTCATAAATGCGGTTTAAAAGTAATTGCGTGTATTGGTGAAACTTTGGACGAACGAAAACGCTGCAAAACCGAGGAGGTGGTTACGAGACAATTCGGTGTTATAGCCAGTACATTCAAAGGCGATTGGGCCGATATAGTGCTGGCTTATGAACCAGTTTGGGCAATCGGCACGGGACAAACAGCTACACCGGAACAAGCCCAAGAAGTCCATAAAGCTATTACATGCTATATTAAAAAAAGCGTCAGTAGTGATGTGGCTGAAAATATAAGGGTCCAGTATGGAGGATCTGTAACAGCTGAAAATTGTAGAGAATTGGCATCCCAACCAGACATCGATGGATTCTTGGTAGGAGGAGCTTCCCTGAAACCAGATTTTGTTAAAATTGTTAATTAATAAATATTAAAACCTCCGCCTCTGGTTACTTGTCAAAAAGTTGACGTTTGTAAATTCTCTAGTTGATTTTAGTTAGCAAAATAGCTCAATATTTAGTTTCTGTTTCTGCTTAGTGTAGTCAATTCTCTAGTTATTTTTAGTTTGCAAACGCGTATATATCTGAATATTTGGTTTCTGTTTTGGATTAGTTGAGCCAATTCAAGTTTAGTCAAGTTGTTTTTATTTAGAAGTTCTTAGTTAATATTTAGTTTAACTATTGTTTAACGAGACGTTTAAATTTTTACAAAGGCAGAATAATTGCCGAATGGAAATAATTTCCATGCAACGTAACGTCTTTTTAATGAAAGGTATCAAGATCGCCCTACATGAGAGCTTATTTGAGGAAGCTTCTTCGGAAGTTTAAACAAACAGGTAGTGTTCAAGATGTCAAACGATCTGGTCGACCAACAATTAGTGATAACAAAAAAATTGACGTAATTTCAGAAATGGTAGTGAACCCTACTTTTTCTACAGCCCAAGTTGAATCTATCTATGGAATCAGTCAAAAGACAGTACACCGAGCGTTGACTGAAAACAAATTCCATCCATACAAATTAAAAATTGTGCACCAACTTTCAGATGATGATCCTGACCGAAGACTAGAATTCTGTTAAAATATGTCCAATAAAATTAACCAACAGCCCGATTACATAAAAACAATTTGTTTTAGTAACGAAAGTACTTTTTTTCTCTCAATGGAAGTGTTAACACACAATGTGAGGTATTGGAGTGACACAAATCCTTAAGTCTTTCTTGAAACACATACTTAATTTCCAAAAAAAAAATGTTTGGGCAACCACAGAGTTGGGCATGTTTCTCTTAAGACTAACTTCACCGGTGTGAACTGAAACACATTATTATAACTGAATAGGTATTTTCAATACCTTTCAAACGAGATATCACTTGCCATAAGGTCCCATTTAAAATTATCTGTCACAGTGGCGCCGTAAAGTCATCTATCACTATTACGTCATCTGTTATGACTAGTTGAGAAGCCTACGTCTGTTTATAACCTCCCTTCAAATTTCACTATTATAACAATAACCGTTCAAAAGATACGAGGGTGGGGGACAGACTTTTGACTAGTAGTGTATAATAAAATAAAATAAGTAAATAGTAAATAAGCAAAAGTAAATAAATAAAAACTGCTTTACGTTTCGGTAAAACGGATAGGCCCTACAAGAAGAAGAAGATCAACGCCAGTTTAAATTTTCATTATATGGCAGCTGTTACGACTCTACACACATATTCTTATTTTTGTATTAAGTATTTTCTTATTATTTTATTTTATATTTAATTCTTTAAATTAACGTCGTGTATGTCTTATATACGTAAATTTATACGCCCCTATGATACTTAAGGGAGGCGAAGCTATTTCAGACTACTCACACTTAGTCTTGTATAAACTAACGCGAGAAGCACTCCAGTTTTGTGTAAAATCAACCACCCAAGTTTAAGGAGACACTGCTCCATGATCCAGTACACTGTGGAAGAAGCAGAAGTGTTAATTCAACATCACAGGTACCGCAATTGATTTGCATTTAATCTATTTCCACATACAAAATAATACCAACACCTATAAATAAACATTTGGACAATTGTTAATTCTTATTATTAAATTCAATTGGTACATTGCAATTTTTATTATAAGGCAGTTGATGGAAAAATACAGGAATAAAGAGACAACGCTTATTTATGGTATTCATTGATCTCAAGAAAGTATCGTGCAAAGTTTGGGTCGTATTTAAGAAGGCACTCGATTGTAACGAGAAATAAAAAAATTAAGAAGGGGCATTAAGAAATTAATTTTAATATAGCTTACCCAATTTGAAGTGGTGACAAAAAAGTTAATTTTTTTCCAACAGCGGATGAAAAATTGATAAGGTTTGATATTTTTGAGCGCATAAATATCAAATACAAAAAGAGGGGAAACAAGCCTATTCATATTCAGTATTTTTCCACCACTTGATTGCACTTGGGACCTTCATAATTGGTCTAGGTCTAGAAAATCTTTGTAATATAATAAAACGACCCACCAAATTTCATTAAAATGTATTTAATATATTTCGCATAGGAATTTTGCAATCTATTTTTTTTAATTAAATTTTTTAAAACCTTGCACAACAAAAACTAGACCATATTGAAGTTTGCTAAGTTTTTTACTAATAAAAAAGCACTTTACCTATTTAACTTATGTATAAAATTGAAATCGGGTTATTTGGGTGGTCTATCTTAAAATTATAAACAATTTTTAGCTTATAAACAAATACAGTGTATTTTATTGTTTATTGACACTTTATAACTTGTTCTAAATGAGCTCTCCTTTCTCAAGACAGACTTCATACCGATATTCCAGATTTCTCGTAATGTTATGGAATAAAGGTTGTCTCACGTCTGCGAAGAAGAGTCTAATGGCATCTAACTCATTGATGGTTTGTGGTGCCCGTTTAAAAACGACAGTTTTAGCCATGCCCCAAATGTATCCGTCTGAAGATGTTAAATCTGGAGAATATGCAGGATAGGGGAAGTCAGTAAATCGTGAAATGAATTAGTTTGGAAAATTGACGAACTGTGACAGCAGTATGGCAAGTTGCTCCATCCTGCTGGAAAAATTGGTCCCAAAATGCCAAATTACGTGCACGACAAAATTGACGTAGATCAGGGATAAAGCGTGTTAAAATTTGTATGTACCTCTATTGATTAAGTGTGACTTGTCTACCATTTTCTTCGATAAAGTATGGACCAATGATTCCGTGTCCCGAAACTGCACAGCAGACACTCACTTTTGCGCTATGTAAAGGAACTTCTTGAACTTCATCTGGTCTGGCAAAGCCCAGAAATCGATTTGTGCGACGATTTACATGGTCTGACAAATGAAAATGTGCTTCGTCTGAAAACCATACATTTTTCAAAAATTCAGGATTTTCATACTGTAGTGCAAGAATTCTGGCACAATATTCCATTCTATTGTGATAATTCCTGGGATTTAATTGTTGATGTACCTGAATCACATACGAAAATGCACCCAGCTCCTTCAGGATTCTTTGCAATGAAATTCGTTTTAAGCCAAGATGCAACTCTGATCTTGTATGGCTGGCTTTCGGATTTTCCAAGATTCGCTCAGAAACACGTTTATGGTGATAGTTGTTGTTAACTGTCCTGGGACGCCCTGAGTTTTCTTTTCATTGGCACAATACATTACCCGTATTTCTAAACGTTTCAAAAACCTTCAAAATTACAGCATTACTTGAAGAACGTTTATTAAACCGTTGTGTAAATTGATCACACAGTATTGCAGACTTGCACTATTACGTCGGCCTATTCCGTATGAGCGAAAATAATGCTCCACAAGAAACACTTTATCCTCTGCACTTAACACAATTTTTAACAATTAGGCCTTAATAATAATTGTTTAAGGATTACAAGTCTGTACTAGTTAATTTGAATATAACAGCGCGCACAGAGAGACATCTATGTTTCAGATTCAGTACTGTTTATTTTGGGCAATACTGTAGAATATCTCGGTATTATAACTATTAACTCAAATTAAATTCAAAAAAACGGGGTTGGAAAAGACGCTTCTTTTAAAAGAAAAAAAAATTAAATTACCATCAGTGGTTCCTGATTTGATACTAAGCAGTGATTTTTGCCATTTAGAATTCTCATGAGACCGCACAACGTTTATTTATTTAACACTTTTATATAAACTGACTTCAATTGGGACAAAATGCAAAAATTTCATAAAAAAAGCTGCATTCTTTACCTTTAAATTTTTTTTGACCTTTGCAGATAGGACAAAAGATCGAAAGATATATGTTTTACCGCCTAGTTGAGACAAATTCAAATGATAACGGTTCATTTTACAAAACAGGGCCAATAAACAATTTTGTTCAAAATTATCTCAGCTACATTTTTTATTTGAAATATTTTTTTGCGACATAGATTCTTGGTAAATCGATTTTTTCCGATATTCTCTCATACGAGGGGGTGCTTTTAGGAGAAGCCGGGAGTAGGAGTAGTAAACTTTTTTCCATATTTTGTTGTCTCAGCTCCTTCGTATGATTTTTAGAGATTCAGTGTTGAATCATAAAATTTTTAAATAAATTAATTTATTTCTTAAAATACTAAAGCATCTTTGGGATTTGATGATGCTCTCTTTAAGTGTCTCTATTCAAGTTATATCAAGATTAAAGAAAATCGCTTTATTGGAAGTCGAGAAAATACATTTTTTTTTTGTATACCGATTTTGAACTTTTGAACTAAAATTCAATTTTCTGAAACTTAATTTTTTTGTTATTTTTTGGTTATTATTATAATATATGTTATAAATATCTTGAAGACATAAACATTTTTATCGAAAAAGACCTTCGAAAGAAAAGAATAATGGTTTAAAGAATATCCTATTGTTTATAACTTCGTGACAAATACCGGTTTGCCCAAACTTTGACCGGTTGTATCTCAGGAACCACTGCTGGTAATTTAATTTTTCCGCTTTTAATTTCATAAAGTAGGTACGTTAGATAGTTAAAGTGCTTTTTTATGAGTGGAAAAATTGTCACTTCTATATGGTCTAGTTTTTTATTATCTTCAAAAAAATTTTCTAGACGATTTATGAATGTCCTAAGTGCAAGTAGTTGAAAAACATTGAATAAGAAAAGGCCCGTTTCCCCCTTTATTTTGGATTTATTGCTATTTAAAAGAAGGGTAATAAATTAAAACATTTTAATTAGCCTTATCTTATAGAAAACTTCTATAAGATAAGGCTGTATAAGATTGTCCTGTAAGGGCAGACGACATATACATAGAGGTTCTAACAATATTGAGTGAAGACAACACAGACGCCTTGGTAGATCTTTTTAATGACATTTATGGGTCCGGTCAAATACCAAGGATTGGCTTCAATCAACCTTTATACCAATCCCCAAAAAGCCAAACGCTAATAGTTGCTACCAATTCCGAATTATCGGATTGCTGCAGGAACGTTCGATAGATGAGAATGACCTTAATAGCATAAAGAACCTTTATATGAATCAAGTGGCATCTGTGAGAGTAGGACTGGAATCTACACCACATTTCTCAGTCGAAAAAGGTGTACGACAGGGTTTTAATCTTTACTCTGAAACGATTTTCGATAGAAAGTGACACTGAAGACGGAATCAAAATCAACGGACAGACTATTAGTAATCTTCGCTATGCTGATGATACAATCATAATAGCTGATAGCCAAGAAGCGCTACAACGACTGATACATAGAATAAACACTGAAGGAGAACGACTGGGCTTGAAGATTAACCCTTTCAGTACCGCTTTTTTTAGTAAACGAAAAAATATTTTTTTTTGTCCAAAATGTACTTAAAAGAGTTCATATTACACTTTTTGGCCATTAAAACAAATATAACATGTAAGTATATACAAAAAAATGATTATGGGTTTATTTGTACCCAAAAGTACTTAACTCGTCTTAAAAACACAGGAAGAATAAAAAAGCAATTTATTTCCTTTCGAAGGCACAAATGAACATTGCACTTCTTACATTTCCATCTTGCTTTTCCTGTACAACAAGGGTTTTTGCATCTTAAAGGTAAATATAGCTGTGGGTGCTCTTGAAAATGTCCAATATTATCAGATTGCACCTCAGAGGTCTAATTTCAATGTTTAGGCGTTTTACATCTACTACTGGACTAGATGTATCGCTTAAAGGTATTAACAGTTTACGGTGATTAAAAGAGCTGACTTTTATGAGGGCTTCACTTATTTTCCTCCTAAAGTGTGGAAGGTCCATGATATCTTTTTGTGGAATACCTAAAGTATGCATGCCTCGTTTATACTCTAACCAAGAGTTTGTTAAGGCCATGTCAACTGCATGAAGGATTAGTGGAACAGTCCACTTTCTGCAACGACTTTTTGTTCTGTAAAACGCAATAAGAGCATTTGTTTTATCTATGCCACCTATAGACTTATTATACTTTTGTATAATTTCGGGTTGATTTACGTCAATGAAATATTTTGTTTTTTTTTATTCGAAAGTTTTAGAACATTTTTTGTACCAACCCTAACAAAGTTGGATGCAATTTTCGCTGGCTTGTTATCTAATCATCTGGTTACTAAAATTCCATCAGAAAAAATAATTTGTTCCGTTAATCCTTTCTCGTTTTTTGAAAAATATTTTAAGTACAAGCACAATAATGCATGCTTGTATTTCTGTGGTTCTATTTCTGTTGTAACACCTAGATAGATTAGAAAATGAATCCACTTTCACCACCTAATAAATACAGTTTTACTTCCCATGGATTTGGTTTGTTTTAAATGTATTGCTTTATCGACAATCTTCTTTTGAAGGGCATGATTTGTTTCTATCGGCATTGCTCTACATCTCTTTCGGACTGATTCAACAACCGGTCGAACTTTCCATAGTTTGTCGTTGCTCTGTCTGGTTTCTAGATTGACACCACAATGCAAGTAGGTGCGAAGTTTGAAAAAACGATAGAATGTCATTGTGTCTGGAAAAATATTAATTTTTAAAGATTTGTCCCAATACATTCGCTAGGAAATTTTAGACAGATTGTTTGAGTACTAAGGGCAAAAAACAACTTTATTTTATGCAGGCTACATGGTAGAAATTTCTCAATTCCAATTTACAATTCGTGTATTAAACGAAATTTTCAAATAACTGGATATTCCTCAGAACAGTTTTCATTTGACACCCGTGTTATTGTATTAGATAATGGTCGTGTTACATATTGAATATTTTGTAACAATTTTAAATATTTTTTTATAGTGATTATAGATCCTCGTCCTTCCATTTGGTTTGATTTTCTGAAACTTCATGTATCATATGACCCATTCTCTGTCTTACCTGTATGTCTTCTTCAGATTCACTGTCGTCACTAGCACATTCTTCTATGTCGGACTGTTTTTCTAGTTCTTCTAGCAGTTCCTTCTCCGTTAAATACTTTATTGGAGGCATTTTACTCTGAAAATGAAAATAACACTTGGTCATTTTGGATAAAATTGTGGCCATCGAATTTGAGATACTTTTATATTTAAAAAAAGTCAAATTTCAATAAAATATATTCACAATTAGTAAGAAGTAACACTACTTTCAACATTCCACTGAAATATAAACCGCGATTGACGTTTATTAAAAACGATATTTAAAGAAACAAGTACACTTACCTCTTAGGAACAACGCAATTGCTGCCATATTGCTTTTGACATTAATTTTCTTTTAGAACAAAACCATCCATGTGCCATCTAACTACAAAATGCAGAAGTTTAATATTATAGATTGTAAATTTCTTTAAACTGGTTTCAGTTACATATTCCTGTAGAATTATATATGCATTCAAATTAATGGGTACAATTATACCCAAAATGACTGAAAGGGTTAATATAGACAAGACGAAGGTAATGGTGGATAGTAGAACACGAAATATGCAATTAAATATAAGAGTTAACAATCAGAACATCCAAAAGGTCCCCAAGGTCAGATATCTCGGTAGTTGGATAACTGAAGATAGATCTAGACATAGAAATACGTAGCAGGATTGAACAAGCCAGAACAGCATTTACTAATATGATAACCTTGCTAAGAAACAGCAGCCTTAACTTAACGCTTCGATATCGTTTTGTAAAATGTTACATTTACAAACATTGTTACATTGTTACAATGTTACATTTACATACTGCTATATGGTGTAGAAACCTGGACTATAAAGGCCAATGTGATGAACCGATTGGAGGCCTTTGAAATGTGGGTATTTAGAAGACTACTTAAAATTCTCTGGACAGATCACACAACAAATGTCGAAGTATTAAATCGAATGGGCAGAGAACGAGAATTGCTGTCAATAATAAAAAGAAGAAAATGCTTATCTGGGTCATATATTTCGAAATTCCAAGTACCAGTTCTTAAAGCTTATTATGAAAGGGAAGATATAAGGAAAACGGGGCATCAAAAGAAAGAAACACTCCTGGCTTAAAAACATAAGGAATTGGACAAACCTCGATGCCCATGCTCTCTTTAGAGCCACACAAGATCGAGAGGAGTATGCCAGAATTGTCGCCAACATCCACTAATTAGATAGAGCACCATAAGAAGAAGATAGAAAACTTAATTGTCGCTATTTTATTTTATAACGGTTTTACTCCAAAATGAATTATTTTAAAATTATAAGCAAGGAAATAAAAAAAATCGATGTTTTTAGTAATTTTTAAATATTTTAATTTTTTGTTCCCGACCTATTTGAGAGGGGAGATGAGTCAATTGTTATTACTGAACTTATCGTACAATTTTTTCTGCAAAAATTCGAATGTAACCTCTCACATCCAAATTTAGTCGTTTTTTCACAGATCCACCTTGGTCTTTACCTCTGAATTTTATCTTTCTGAAGTTTTAAAATTGTGTGATCTTGATTTAGCATAAATATGTGATATTACTGACTTTATATTATGAGTTTGTTACTGACAGGACCTTGATGTTAAAAAGTATTTATTATTGATTATTTCTTTTTCATGTATACATATAATTTCCTTGCTGTAGTATCTTAACTTGTATTCGGGCATTAAGTATTTGATCCCGACATTTAACCTTCGAATGTTTTTTTATATTGAATTAATAATTTTGCGCTACAATACAGTTGGAACAAATTAGAATGCACAACGCGATATTCTTAGTTAACCTTATTTTCAATTCCGTTAAATATCCGTTGCTCTAATTCTCAATATTATTCTTAATTATTATAATTATTTTCACTCATATTTCCTTTTTAAACTTAAATATCAAATATGAAAATGTTACTGTAATATTATTCCCTTGAAAAGATAAATTTAATTATAGATTTGGTATTACAAAATGGAAAGTAGCGCTGATGGTATCCCGCAATACTGTTTCCTAAACATGTAATTTAATAATTATTGTAAAATACCTTATCAATTGCCAGTACATTAAAAATAAAGGTAACAAGTAAACTTCGAGTCCAAATTAACGATTAAAATAATGTTTCCCGAGATTATTAAAATTTTTTATGTATTTTTAAACTTTTAAACATTTCATTAAATGTAAATCTCATTGATTGGAGAATAGCGATATCTTGATATTTGGTGAGTTATGCAATGAAAAATTTGGTTAAACTTTAAAGTGAATTTCTAATTACTATAGAGCTCTACACATTCTTCTAGACCTAGAGCTTTGGTAGAATCCCAAATAAGTCTGCTTTGGGATCTTATATTTACCGAACCTTAACGCCAACAAAAATGTAATAATTTGTCTACAAACTGTAATCACTCACTCTATTTGTTTTTTTTTCTCTCCTATGCGTGGTTGGTTTCCCTAACTACATCTCTAAATAAGTTTTTATCTTTTTTTTTTAACCGTCTATTATAACCCAGTCCTAGTGCAGCTAATTGGCTTATGGTACATTTTTTTATTCATTCATAATACCCGTTCCAGGATTATGGAACCCTTATACAGGTATAGAGGATCGGTACCAATGTTTTTGGAGTCACTTGATAGTCTCCGAAAACTGATTACTGCCTGCGATCTAATGATCCTTTCCTACGAAGTGTGCAGTTTAAATCTCCATGAAACAGCCCTAGTGTATGCAGGTGTTCCTTGACTGGCATATATCCCGTAAAGAAGCCAGTTATGACTCTGAACTGATTTTTGTTTGTTTTCCGCAGTACTTCAGCCTTTATCAGTACATGTCCGTCCAATATAAATTTTGCCATGACATTGCTTTTTGGCACTCCCAAGGCCGGCTCTGGACAAAAATATTTTGTAGCCGATGCAGTTGACAAGTTCATCAGTTCTTTCATTGCCGTGTTACACTGTTATGTTCCGCTAGTCTCTCAAGTTCTTCTTTACATTCCTATATTTTAGACATTTAGGGCTTATAATAGCCCCCCACGGCTGATTGGCTACCTGTGCAGTGTGCATATATTGATTCGCATGTTCGAAAGCACTTATGTTAATTTCTCCTTCATCAAACATATTTGACTGAAATACCGGGTTATATTCTTCAAGTGGAATTGAATTTTTTGCATTCCCACCACTACTGAATATTCTTACACTCTACCCTTCTTCAGTTTTAGACCCGACTATCAGGTATAATATTGCAATCTGAGTCGAGTGCTTCCTCTGCTCCATCCCTCTCGCCGCAAACGTTGAATTGGAACGGTACTTCACTTAGGTAGGTACTTTATCTACCATCTGGTCAGATATCAACATCCATTTGGTATTTCTGATTTCATTTATGATGTTACTATGCCGTGATCACCGTTACGTTACTCAGGTTTTCTCATAGTCTATAATATCCCATTGGCGCCTAACGTGTAACAATATAACTACCCTAAGAAAGTTGGGAGCCAATGGGTAACAATAAAACTCCCAATTTTCCTTGGGAGCGAATTGTTAAGGCTTCGTCTAGCTTAGTCTCTCAGGTGTTATAACGTCTTATCTTAATTGCAAATCTGAAAAATAAAACAGGATATAAGTATATCAACAAAGTAAATCTTGCCTATAGCTTTACACAAATTTGTAATTGGTAGCTATGGCTTCATATACATAGTTGACAGGATAACTTGTTGATAGCTTCAGATGCTGGTTGAATAGATTGTAGCTGAATGAGTAAGTTTCAGTTTTGTGGAGATGCCGGGGATCGAACCCGTTATGGTTTCAAGCAGCTACTGAGTTTTGCATTGTATCTGCTATGCTGCTGCAGTTGTTATCCCATTTGTGTGATGCACCACGAGGCTTCAGGAAATTCCACCCAACAAGGGAGAACAAGAAAAATTTATTATGGCAAAAAAACTAAAATTATAAACCTTGTGGTTGGCGACGTGGCAACATCATAAGTTTTTAAATATTTCCTTGCCATATTTAATAGAAGATTAAAAATAATTACAATTTTAAGAAAATTCTAAATGGGAAATAGCAAACGGCAAAAATTAAATTACTATAATTCTTACATGGATTAGTTAAATAAAATTAAAAATTCTAGCTGCATGCAAGATTAGATTAATACATTGACAAATAACACGTGGTGTGTAGGTTTTGTACAAAAAATTAAATATAAGACAGATATATAAAAAAATTATCAAAAAAGACACTGGATATCGGTGAAACATTTAATATAAAGAAATCATTTTACTCAAATGGAGATATAACGGTAAATGAATTTACGAGCAGAAACATGTCTTTTTATAGATAAAAGATACATAAAACGGATTCCCTACTTCTGCAACTGAACTTAAAATGACGTGACAAAGTCAAGAGTGGCTAACTGATAAATAAAGTTTGTAACGACTTGAGGTAGTGTATGGACATTTTATAATTATCTATAACATACAATAGAATGGAGTAGATAAGGGGTCTGAATACGGGAAATAGAATCGAAATAAGTGAAAGATTAAACAGGATATTTAGTTAAGAGAAGAGTTGAGCGCCAACTATTTTTAGAATAAAAATATTAAAATAAAAAATAGAAAGTTAACAAATAATAACTAAATGAAATAATTTTTTTGAAGAAAAATAACAAACATACCTATAACGTTTGTAACTTTGTTATGCAAACTATGTTGCTTAATTTATGCTTTACTAATTTCTGGCTGCTCGGAGTTTTCATTTTTAATTTTGCTATTTAATAACCTATTTAGTTCTTAAGGGGGTTTTTCTGTGGCGTTATAAAGTCCTCGATAATGTTCTTGTGTAATCGTCATTACTGCTGTTTGTCATTTCTCCATTATTGTTCTTTATATTATTCGTTTCTGTTTTGCTAAGTTTAGATCTCAGGCATTTTAAGTTTCTATTTTTTCTATTATGGTTTCGGTTTGTTCCTCCTGCGTCTTTCTTTTTTGCTTTTTTAAGAATTATTGGTGGTTTTATTCAGTTCTGTAATTTCTATACTTCCCAATGTGCGCATCTCCGTTTCGCCCTTTTTGGCCGATATGATATCGAAAACCACTGAAGTAAGATGAAACTGCCAATCAAATTACCAATGGAGGAGATAAAATTAATCAATCTCAATTGAATTATAAATACGTACAATTAATAGATATTTATATGCCAAAATATAAACCAAAACATGATTTGACATCTACAAACAATACTTCATAATTATAATTGACCTCACGCGTACTGATAAACAGATCCAATGACAATTTAGACAACATACAATGATGCTATTTAATTTGAACTGAAATTCTTAAAAAAAAAAACGTTCATGACGGCTACTAGGAATGTGAATTAAAACTTCCATATTAAATATTTTTTCACCTGCTTCTATCCAAAGCATACATTTCCTGGCCTTACTTTAGGGAGCAAGGTCGTACTTTTTCTCCCTAGGGAGACAAAATACTTTTAAGACTCATTTTAGTCATCTTCGAAATTACTTGACCCCCTATACTATATTCTATTACGTAAGTATCTAGATATTTTAATATTTATTTATAGAACACCATGTATTTTGCAAAATGGTAAAAAACAGTAAATTGATTTTTTGATTTTTTAACACTTTTTACATTACTAATTTGAATTCAATTCGTAGATTCATCCGGTTTTCGAATTTATGTTTTTAAATTTTATAGCATGCTATGGTCCATTGCCAGATTAGTAATTTCAAAGTGTGTATACATAATATTATTCTTCTTCGCGTGCCATGTCAGAATTATCCGACGTTTTCGATCACCATTCCGAAGGCTTCTCGATCTTCTGCAACATGAAATAATTGTCCTGCATTGGGTATCTGAGTAAATTCACGAATGTTTTTTAAACAAGAAACTTGTTTTCTTCCTAAACTTCTACGGCCCTCAATTTTGCCTTTAAGGATCAGTTGTAATATATTATATCGACTTCCCCTTACTATATATCCCAAATAAGACATTTTTCGATGTTTAACAGTCTTTAGCAGTTCTCTATCTTTGTTGACGCTCCTTAGTACTTCTTCATTAGTTTTTCTTGCTGTCCAAGATATCTTCAGCACTCGTCTATGAACCCACATTTCCAATGCTTCAACTTTGTTCATGATCGATACTTTTAGCGTCCACACTTCTGCACTATAGAGAAGTACGGACCAATCATAGCACTTAACCATTGTTTGCCTTAATTCTAAACTGAGATGGCTATTGCAAAGAAATGACTTCAGTTTCATAAAAGGAGTTTTAGTCATTGCTATTCTACGTTTTATTTCTATGTCTGGATCTAGTTGGTCCGTTATCACAGTTCCCAAATATGCCATTTTGTGAACTTTCTCAACTTGGAATCCGTTTAATTGAAGATTTGCATTGGGATGGGGGTCACGACTAAACACTAAAAATTTGGTTTTGTTTGAGTTTATTTTAATGCCCATTTCTTCTCCTACCTCGTGAATACGATCAAGCAAAATTTGAAATGAGCGATATATGAATATAAAATAATATTTAAAACAATTCAATATAAGGTTGAATGTTCGAATAATTAAACTTTGATAGTATACAAGGCAACTATCGAACACAGTGATTAATTAAATCTTGCCCAAGTACTTTCGATCAATAGATGATCTTCAGGGGCATTTCGTCAGTTGTGGCCTATCCACATGTATCCTTCTACTCATGTCGGGAAATTTGCATACATCTTTTAATTTGATTTTATTGAAGAATCAGCAGGGTATTTTCTGGTGTAATAATTTGACACTGTGCGCTTTTTTGCATTTTATGTTTCTTAAAAGTTGGAACAGAATACCGTTTTGTAAATTTAGATTTACGGAACCCAGTTAGATTGGTTTATGGTAATATGAGATTCTTGATTATTTATGGTTTTGATTTTATAGCGCAATTAAGATTTAGCCGTTTATAAATTATCACAACAAAAATATTAATGTAATTAGGAGACGATAAGTTTGTCCATGAAATATATAAAAAAGTATTGACTACAAAATGTTGAAAAAATAATATAAGAAATATCCAATTGACGTAACCTAACCTCTAACGTAACTAACACTAGACTAGTAACTATTGAATATACAAGGTGATGTATCTATAGCAGTACTGTCATCCATAACTGTTAGGAAACGATTTTGCCAAAAAAAGTAAGGTCAGATGAAATCTCGCTGAAAAGGTTTTTTGATTACCAATACATTATTGTATTGTTTTTTGAAAACCCGAAAAAAAGTTTCTAATAAATTAACTATGTAAGATACTCAGCTATTTGTTTATTTATTTATTTAGTAAATAAACCCAAAGTACCGTTAGGTGTAGGATTAGTTTAACTACATTTCATATAACTTCATTTCAAATAATAACCCGTTCTAATTTGCAGTACAAGTGAATATGATTCTGATCGCTGTTAGTAATATGAAGTTCTCAAAGCTTAGTTATATATTTTGGATAATAATTCCATCCCATCTTAATCACTATCGGCCAACCTTGTTTTTCCCTATGCTTTGAATTCGTATATCGTAGACCGACGGCTCACTTCCATAAATTATTCTTAATCTTAGTACTTTCTGCTACACTTGTGTTTTTAACTTTCTTAGGCATCTCTTTAGTTCAAAAGACCGTTTTTTTTTATTATTAAAGAAAATACCGCACCAACCATAAGGTTATTAGCGATTACATGATAAGTGCACGAAAGATACATTACAGTTTGTATAATAAATGGACATTTTAAGAAAGTTTGTTAAGTCTTCAATGGGAGACCTTTCGCCTAGCAATTGGGACAAATCGTTGGGTAGATCATAATGGGACTGTTGCTGATCATACTGTTCACAGCCAATTAATAGGTATTTTGTACTTGCAACTCTGTTCTGAGTTGCATAAATTGCACTAGTTAAGTTTTCAATGAGATACTTTTCGCCTGGCAACTGGGACAAATCGTTATTTAGATCATAATGAGACCATTGTTAATTATACTTCCTCTTCTTAGAGTGCCCTCTCCCTACGGAGGTTGGCATTCATAATGGCTATTTTTATTTTAGAACTTGCTGCTCTTAATAAATCAATCGATCTGCATTGATACCAATCACGTAGATTCTTTAACCATGAGTTCTGCCTTCGGCCAACAGATCTTTTTCCTTGAATCTTTCCCTGTATTATGAGTCTCAAAATTTCATATTTTGGCCCCTCATCACGTGGCCTAGGTATTCCAGTTTTCTGGTTTGTATAGTGGTGATCTCTGTTTCTTTCCCAACCCTCTCCAGTACTTCTTTATTTGTAATTCTTATCAGTCCATGATATTTTTAATACTCTGCGGTATAACCAGAGTTCGAAAGCCTCGATTCTTTTTAAATTACATTATTTTAATAGCCAAGTCTCAGATCTCCAAATCTAGATTTTTGGACGTTAGGAGTGGCTTCATTCGTATAAATGCTGATCTGGCAATCTCTATTCGCCTGCTTATTTCTACAGTATGATCATTGGTTTCATTGATCAAAGTTCCCAAGTACTGATATTTTTCTACTTGTTCTATGACGTTACCATTGATTGCCAATGAACAAAATAATCAACTAAATTACACTATGAGAGTAATATCTGGTAATATTAAATCAACTCCACTAAGATGGCTTCCAATTCTGAGCAATATAGCACCTCCAGATATTCTACGAACGGCAGCACTTGTCAGAGAATATCAGAAAATCATGGCAAATAATCGTCTGCCAATTCACCAGTATATTCCGCACGCCGCACAAGACCAACAAAGACTGAAGTCCAGACGACCCCCTGTCCAATCCGTTCAGGAATGGGTGATAGCTACAATAAGCAAGAGCAGTGGACGAAAAGATGGATGCCAACAACAGAGCCAGACGTCATCAAAATAACAAGTACGTCGATCGGCTTCACTGGATCAAACCTGCCACGCCCTATATGGACAAAATTAAATCGCATACGCACGGGTCATGGCAAATGTGCCGATTCTCTATACCGATGGGGTCATGCAGAAAGCCCACAATGTGATTGTGGATCCCCGAGACAGACCATTCAACACATCATGGCGGATTGCCCAATCCGCAGATACAGCGGAGACCTTCAAGATTTTGCAGAGTGTTCTCCTGGTGCAATTGAATGGCTGTGCAACTTGGACATTAATATTTAATATTTAACTTAGGTTACAATTCCAATTTGAACATAATTATTATCTAAATACTACTTTTATCGTATTGTAATTATCCATACGCTAAATAAATAAACCATTGATTGCCAATAGATGATGTATATTTTTTTAGCGTTTATGGTAATTCCCATCTCAGCACTATTCATACTCAAGCTTTTGATAAAATGTTGTAGATCCTCTATACTCGTTGCATTATCACAGTGTCGTCTGCATATCGTAAGTTGTTAAGTAATTTTCCGTTAACGGTGACTCCCGCTTCGATATTATTGAGAGTGTTTTGGAAAATTTCTTCAGAATATAAGTTAAACAAAAGTGGCAATAAAACACATCCCAGTCTAACTTCACTGCAGATCTTCATTTCTTCTGAGTGAGTGTTGCCCATCAATTTGAACTATGGCACTTTGGTTCAATATAATGTTTGCACTATATTTATGATTTTACTGCCAATGGGCTTGTTCATAAGTATTGATATTAGTTTTTCATGTCCTACTTGATTGAAAGCTTTTTCGTAGTCAACGAAGCACAAGTGTAGATCAACGTTTACATCCCGACATCGCTGAATCAATATGTTGATGGCAAATAGTCCTCGAGTACCCATTCCATTTCGGAACCCGAACTGCGTCTCGCTAATATCCTTCTATAGCCTTTCGTATAGTCTCTTATGTATTACTTTTAGCAGTACTTTTAAAATATGACTCATGAGGCTCAGTGTTCGATAATCGGAGCACTCTTTTGCTGCTTGTTTTTTAGGGATGGTTATAAATGCTGACTTCAGTCACTCTTGTGGTATTATTCCCGTATCGTACACCGTGTTGAATAAATCTGCCAATACTTCCAAGTTATCCTCTTCCACTAGTCTTAACAGTTATACTGGTATTTCATCTAATTTAATTATACTGTTGACAATCAATTAATAGTTGTTTTGTTCTTAGAACAGTGTTGCATAAATTGCATCATAGAGGGCCACGGTTTGAAAATACAGTATTGTGCGAATGTGAACAAACAGAATTAATTTGTAAATATGACGTATTTAGGCCAAAGGTAAATTTAGGTACAGTTACATGATATTTTTTCATTAATTAATATTTAATTTGTCCCCCTTTTACTTTTATGACTTCCTGGAGTCTTCTAGGCATGGAATCCACAAGTTTTTTGCAATTGTTTGTGATTGCTTCATCTCTAAACCACACCTTAATCACTGCTTCCACCATTTTTGTTTTTGTCGTACAGTCAAATTTTTGCAGTTTATCCTTACATATTGCTCACAAATTTTCCATTGGATTAAGGTCAGGTGAATTCCTAGGCCAACCAAGAAGGGTAATATTATTATCCTTGAAGTATTTCATCATAAAAATTGCAATCTCTTCGGCTGCACTTTGTCAAGCTCTATAGCTAAGCGTTGCCCTAGCATGGCCTTGTACTTTTCATCATGTTCATCATGTTCATCATACCTTCAATAGGAATAAGAGTACCAGTTCCTGAGTATGAAAAACAGCCCCGGAACATTTTTTTGCTGGAACTGTTTGGTTAATATGGCTAGCTGAAAGTGACTCATTGGCTGCCTTCGTACGAATTTTGATCGCTGGCCCTGCACTAGGAAGTGGGTCTCATCAGAAAATAACACTTTTCTCCAATCTTCTGTACTCCAATGAGCCTATTTTTTTGCCCAATTTAGTCTTTTTTTCATCATAGGCGCTTTTCATCTCCCCCTTCTAAGAGACGTCTGCTTTAACTAAAAAGTTAAACCTGATTGCACAGTTAAATCAATGAAAATAACACCAACTTGCACATAACCTGAGATACAACAACATATAATTAAAACACAAAGCACGTGTTTTGAACAATATACTGATAAGGTTTTGAGGTTATGTTGTTTTTTGAGAAAACAGTTGACAGAATAGGCACAGCAGGTGTGCCAACTTATGAAAACTGAATTTCGATCTCTGTTCACATTAATTCGCACAATACTGTAGGTAAGAGTGTGTCAGCCTAAACGAAGTCGAGTTAGGACCGTTTGTCAGCGACGATCGTTGGTTCTTTGGCTTCAACTATCTACTGCACTACTCGCACTGGTATCTGATCTGCTTCTTCATTATCTTGAATACTAATGTGAGCAGGAATCCATACAAATCTGTTTATTTGCTTCCAGGGCAAGTAGAAGATTTGATTTAATTCTCTTTTTAATTGTACGGTTGGAATATACGTGTAGCATAGCTAAAATTGAGCCGAGGGAGTATATCTGGGGTATGCTTAATAATGATTATCTCCAACATTGCTAACTTATTTAAAAATCCGTCCAAACTCCATTAAATAATCGAATTTATTTTGCTACAAAAATATGTATAAAATCGTGTCTTTGTTAACTTACGGTCATAAAAAATTTCACAAATTTTGGTTCACTTTCGGCTAACATTTGGATTTTTTCCATGTAGATTTAGTTTGTTAAAAATGATAAATTCTCATTATTTGAAAATATTCCAATTATATATCGTAATACTTCCGATCCACTTTGCAAAATAAAAATTCGCACAGAAAAACTTTAATAATAAACTAATATCAATATAGCATGATAAATTTCATATCTTCGATATATGGAAATTTATTATTGTTATTTGATTGGTTCATATTAATATTATTGACTTTTTAATTAATAACTCTATTAATTATCATGTACCATATGGCACATATTTAAGAGGTTAAGAGTTCGTGGTATATATTTTTTTATTCTTGGTATTTAGTATTTACATGAAATATCTCTTCTATCAGACTTGTTTGAAAACTGTTAATTAAGTTCTTGCTATATTTGTGATAAATATTTTAACAGTTTACGATCAATCATTATGGATGTATCTAGTTTTTACACGCTGTAAGTTGTGTAAAATGTGTAAATGTGATCGATATTATGGATCTACTCTTGAATTTAGTATCTATGACTTTAAAACGTGATGCATGTAAAAAAATTGAAGAAAAAATTGCTAATTTTTTAAGAAATGGTAAGTAAATACATTTCATCTGGCAATTAAAAAATCAGATTCTATTTATTTTTATTAAACTATTTTGGAAAAATCCGTTGGTTATTAATAATTCTG
Organism: Diabrotica balteata; assembly: GCA_918026665.1. Lineage (NCBI taxonomy): Eukaryota > Metazoa > Arthropoda > Insecta > Coleoptera > Chrysomelidae > Diabrotica > Diabrotica balteata. The sequence goes on from OU898277.1 coordinate 59,711,748, forward strand.
GATCGAACGAGCAATTTTACTTCGACTTCACCCCAAGTCCTAGGTTTTCCCCAACGTGACCGGAAGTAAAACCGGAAGTCCATATTTGAACTCTTGTGTAACTTTGCGTCAATTGATATACGATTTCACTAATTTTTAGTCATTTTTGCCAAACTTCCGGTCATAACCTTTTAACCGGAAATTATATCAAAACCGGAACTAAATGTTCGACTTTTCAATACGCGTCGATTGATATATCACATGAACTATTTCGGTGACTTTAAAACAGTACTTTCGGTTGTATATTTAGATTATAAGCTCTCTTTCGACACCTAATTCGTCATTCTATCTCTTTTAATAACGGGGGAGCAGTGTTTACGGACAGATGGACCGACAGACAGACATGGATAATTCAAGGTTTTCACCATTTTTTAAGGCGGGTTGACACGGTCCGAGTAAACTTGGTTAAAGTCTGCTTGGACGTTGCGCGCGCAAAACTTGGAAGCTACTTTGATCGTGTCACCTGTTCATCCAAGTACTCTTGTATCAACAGGTTCTATTCATGTTAAGTAGGACGCTGGCCAACTTCCTTGGATCCAAGTAGTGTGGTATTGTAAAATTAAAATGGCTTCGGTGTCGAAAAATCGAAAACGAGAAGGCAACAAATAGGAAATGCTCTGAAAGGGAGGGTGTTAGATTCATGGAGATATACGAAGCTGAGGAAGCACTATGGAATTACCGGCTAAAGGAATATAAACATAAGGATGTTAGAAGTGCGGTATTTTTTCTAATTACATTTTTCTGGATTTCAAGCTCATTTATGAAAATATTAGCAACCACTAGAACACCTTCCACGATCATTTCAGCTATCTTTACAATGGTAGCTAACTTGGTACAAGATACAAGTACACTTGTACAAGTCCACTTCTTCCAAGTTTGAATCCAAGCATTCTTGGATTGTGTCAACCCGCCTTAAATGCTGTAAAATGTGTGAAAATCATATACATATACTTATGAACGCAAGGTACCATTTTTATACCATACCGATAAAAAAATCAATATAAAATTTAATTTTTTAAATTTCTATCATATCTATAGAATGACCTATGTATTTATCATCAGTATATTTAATTAAAAAGAATATCAGTATCTATAAATTTTCGGTATGTCGTAAAATTGACATGTTTCGAGAAAATTAAAGGAAACACGTAACAGAGACAAAACAGTCTCGTAAAAAAATGAAGATAATCAGGAAGTTGTTCCGAGCACGTATTTGTATTTACGTTGACAGGTGTGTTACAAAGCTTGTTTACTTTATAAATACTCATCACCCCAATGATGAAATCATATTTTGGCCCGACCTAGCGTCATGCAATTACGCCAGGAGAATGACAGATTGGTTAAATGCTTAAAAAATAAATTTTGTTCCCAAGCGACTTAATTTCCTGTATTTAGTTAGTAGTACAACGGTTGAAAATTTTTGGTTTAATGAATAAATCCGACACCGTTATTGTGAAAGTTGGCAAGCATGCCTTGCTATCAACACCTGTGCTATGCACATGGAATTCAGTTGGCTGTAGTAGAAATGCTATACAAAAAGAAACCTCAAAGTGAAGCAGATCAAGCAGAAATAGACGACACTGATGAATGTGAAGACTAAAATGAAGGTATGGAAACAGAGATGAATGAAGGATTCTCAGTAACCAACATAGGCGAGCCCTGTTGAATTGATTCCTCGTTACAGCGATCTGCTTATGAAAATATGAAAAGTTGTTAAAACGTTCAAAAAATTACCTACCAATCACATGTTCTTGCAAAAATATGTCAAGGAAAAGAAAGGCCAGAAATTAAGTTTGATTGCCGCAACACGTGGAACGGTTTGCTCGATATGCTGGAACGTTTCTACAGCCCAAATGTTTGCATCGGTAAACCGTTGATAGACATTGATTCTGCGATAAAATTATCTGCTGGCAAGTGGTCAATAATCAATGAGTTGATCGCCACTCTTCAACCGGTGAAACTGGCTGTAGAAGCTCTTTGCTGAAGAGAGTCCACTTTGATAACGGTCTACAAAACCATGAAATTTGTCTTAGACAAACTAAGTAGCCAGGACTCTAGACTTATTGGTGAGCTATCGGAAGCACTACGCAACAGAATGGCGGAACGGCGCCTCTCTGAATTTACAGGTACATTAGTGTACTTACAAAATCCAAAACAGTATGACGAAGGACTAAACAATCCGGGTTATTTCCCCATGCCGAAAAATAATTCAATGCGACAAGAGATGAAAAATTTGTTGAGTTGTATAAATAAATGATGTGTAAGAGGACATAATGGAAGTAGAAGATGGACCAAATAATCCGGAGCCCGTGAATTTGACTTTAGAACAAGAATTTGAGATAGAACTGAAACTATAGAGAAAACTTTACTAACCACAAAAAAAAACGGCTCTCAAAAAGATTACGAAAAGATTTTGAAAGAGGAAATGAACGTTTATGAGACCGATGGAGTGAAAGGCGATCATTTGCCAATCTAGAAGCCGAAACGGCTTTCTCTGCAACCGGCTATATTTGCAGTTCTGTGCGAAGTAGGTTAGGCGATAAGACGATAGATAAAATATGTTTTTCAGGTCTCACTTCCAAAAAAACTAAATAATTCATGTTTCTGTTGTTTAGACTGATGAGATCCAAAAAACTCAAATAGAAGAAAAACATTTTACTTAGCATGTGTCATCTCAAAATTGCCATCAATGAAATTGGCTTCAAATGAACTACTCTTACAACAAATAAGTTCATTTGGATAAAATTTAATTTGTGACAATTCTCAGACACGTGACCGACTAAAGCAAAGTCTTATGTTTCAGTTCCATGGCTTACTGAGGACGAGTATTTTTTTGATATCTCATGATAATTGTAGCACTTGTCTAGCCATTTTAAGTTAAAGAGGGGTAAGATTGATTGCGAATTGCGACTGATTATACGTCCATATTTGATTATATACACCTAAGATAATTTTTATTTTGAGTTTTTATTTTATTAGTTTGTACTACTAAAAAGCTTAAATATTAAATCAACAAAAAAGGATTGGATTTCGAGCTGGATTCAGGCAAACTTTGCAAAAATCCAGCTGGACTGACTGCTGGATTGCAATCACTACGACTAATGATGCGATACTCAAACTATTTGTTCGTTCTTAAATCGGATTTCCCGATGAAATTTCTACTAATCGACTGAAATAATTATTTTACTGATTAATTTCATTAATACGCAAGGGTCATTTTTGCATATATTTGAAAAACAGTTTGAAAAATATTTGAAAACGTTTTTATTAGTTACTAATTGCTATTCTACAGTTAACGGACATTATCACTTTATCTTGCAACATAATCTCATAAGTCATAACTGAAAATTTTTGGAGAAAGCTACTTGTGGTGACGAAATAATACAATGACCTTAAGACTCTGCATTCTGATCTTTTAACTTTATTTGTAAAAGAATCGTCCGTCATAAAGGTCATTGACTTTTTCGCTTTTCAAGAACAGTTTATTAATGAAAATTTAGTAAAATAGTTATGTAATTTATAACGACACAATTTACTTTCTCCTTTATTATTTTTGGGCCTAAAATAATTAAGACATATAACCTGATAATATAAAACAGACATAATAAATTTGAATAAAACACATTTATGTATGATAATAATTATAATTTCATAATATCAAAGATCTAAAAGGTTTTCACAGTTATAAAATACAAGGACATAATAAAAATGGTAATTCAAGTTAGTAATAAATCTTAGGTAAACTAAAATTGAAATATAGTTTGATGGGATATTTATATAACTACCACAAAATAACTTTGATTATTTACATTTTTATTGTAAACACATTTTATAACGTCGAAATACAACAAAAAAATATTTTTTTAAGACCGACCAAAAAATATTCATTTCATGGAAATTTTTTTTTTCCAGAAAAAAGGTTAGGCTTTTTCCGATCCCTATTTTTTATCTTTGTAATCGCTGTTTGATAATACAGCCTGTCTTGATTTCGTTACTATAATAACAACAGTTAGAAGTGTCAGTTGATTTTTAATTTGTCGTTTGCTAAAATTCTTTCACAAGTTCTCAAATTTAAGGCTTATCCTCGATAATTCTAACGGTAAATTTCAGTTTGCTATCTCTATTTCAAAAATTTCTTTCTTTGCGAAAACAAAATCTGTTCATGAAGTAATATTCTAAACTTCGTTTAGATCTCTTTCAAGCCCAGGTCAAAAATGCGTTTACCTTTTACTCGAGCCGATTATACACCGAGACAACCCCTGCAGTGACAGGTTTTGGCATACAATAAGACCATAAATCTCTTTAGTGGTATTTTGAGTAAATATAATAACAGATCAAAGTAATATAATCTATTCATAAATTTACAATGTAACAAATGTACATACATAATTTATTTGTTATTTTTTTTACGGAAAAATTGGCTGTCTGAAGTTTAACGTAGATTAAAGTTTACGGAAAATAAAAATTATAAAAAAAAGATTATTATTATATATCATAAAAATTTGATTAGTATCACGATCATTAAAATTGATCAAATGAAACGATATAAATATAGAGTTATGTCTAATGTTTCTTCAGAAGGTGTTTCAAATAAAAATTATAATAAAAATCTTATCTAATTAGTATCACGATCATTAAAATTGATAAAATGAAACTATATAAATATAGAATTATGTCTAGTGTTTCTTCAGAAAGTGTTTCAAATAAAAATTATAATAAAAATCTTGAAATTTTTGTAGCATATTTTCCCACAGTTCCATATATTTATCAATCTTTTCGAATAAAATATTTTTTGGGGTCCATACCGCAAACTACCAGTATTCTCTATTCGATATAAATAACAAAATAACTGTCCTTGCACTGGATAGTAATAGAAATCAGTTTTGGTCTATCCAGCAAGCGCAGATGCCCCTGATGATGCTGTAGAAAGCGAAAGTACTTGGGCAAGATTTGATTATTAAATTTGTGCTCGAAATTTGCCTTCATTTTTTAAAGTTCATTTATTCGAGCATTCAACCTTATATCAATAATTTAGGATGTGACTCAGGTATATGATAAAGTATGGCAAAGACGCCATAACTATAAACTAAGACTACATTTACCAAAACGATACTCTCAAATAATTGACTCCTCCATTGGAAAGATATTTCAGAATTAAACAGGAAGAAACATACATGGAATTGACAGATATTACAGCAGGGCTGCCACAAAGAAGTGTCTTTACCTTTTGTATACGTGTTATATTATTGTCCTAGAAAATATACAATTGCAACATTTACCGAAGATATTGCTATCATAGCAATATGCAAAATCAGCGAGGAAGCGACAAAGAAATTACACAGATGTTAATTAAATATATACTCCAGGGAAATAAGCAAAAAATAGACCATGTTCGTGACACTCAATAATCCAGGTCGCTGACAACTTTTTTAGTTATTGTAGACCTATAGGAAGAAAACCTACTTGTTTCTTGCCTTGAATCTGGAGCTGTTTTTTAATTATTGACAATTTAATGCAAAAAACGCGACTGTTTCTATGATTATTGATACTAGTATTAAAAAAAATAGATTTTTGGAAGAAAATTGTTTTGCACGAATTGTTTAAACAAACTAGACTATTTATTAATTAATTAGTATATAAACAAATTACTAATTCCTAATGTAAGTAGAAATTACATACAAATTAAAAATAGATCATACAAAATAAAAAAATAAGAATGATCAAAATTCATTGAGTAGATCCGGAGATATAGAAAATTTTATTAGTTTGAAATTGCTTGTTCGGTTTGGATTTGTAGGTTCTTCCTAGTCACCATTTAAACTACATTTTTAAAAATTCGTAGAGGGTCCTGTAAAGGTACAATGTTTGTGCAAATTTTTTAACAAAAAATACAAATCCCATTCCTTAACAAGACAAAAAATGAGGTTTCTTAATTATTATAATCAAATTAGCTGTGAATTATCATCTTTTCTTTGACTTGATCTACTACTTGTTGTAATTGGTCGTAAAACACTTCCGTTGTTGTTTGAGGCTTATTATTTTCTAGGCTGTATACTCCGATAATGTTCAGGTTTTTCTTCTCCATTCTTATCTTTGATGTTACTATTCTTTCTGATATGTATTGACACTCTTTGATGTAATTTTGATACCTTTGGTGTATTAGTAAGGCTACACCTTTATGGCCCTGTTTTCTTTTGCTACTCCACTGTAGATTAGTATGTATTCACCTAATTTTGATTGACCTTTTCCTTTATTTTTTGTTTGTTGTAGAGCACAAATGTCTATTTCTTTCTCTTTCAACACTTGGGTTATTTCTTGGTCCCTTGAGTTGAGTGATCTGATATTCCAAGTAATTCTCATCTAGGTTTTGGATGTTTTTCGCTTGTCCTTATTTCTTGCCGTAGTCGTCTTCATAGTATCAATCCGGTTCCGAGACTGTACATTGTTTCTTTGAGCAGTATTTGATTTTACGATTGGTAGGTTGCTAACCAATAAATATAAATAATTAAATTTCATATTCAAATACTGCAAATTTGGTTATTACTCTGAGCTCATGTAAAGAAGAAAAGAAAATAATAATTCGGATTGAAATACAAAAAAAAAATGTACTGGATGATTGACCAAAACTCTACGCTGTTTCTATATAATAAATTATTATTATATAAGCAAATACTAAAACAATTGTATTATTATAAAAACAGTATAAATATTTAGAAAGAAAATGGAAAATCAACAGAAAATATTTCTATTCGTATAAAAATTTAATAAAATTATAGGTACTTACTGCTTATTTATATAACATTTCCTATTTTAAATACAATCAACACACTGGTTTGTCAAAAGTCAGAATAAGCCCTAATAATGTTATTCAAATTTATTTATCCTCCTCCGAGGGTTTTACCTACCTGGCGGGAATCCAGAAGCTACCGACAAGGACACCCTGTGCTGACGGAGAGAAAATTGCGTTTAGCAAAAATTTGAAATTTTTTATATCAAATAGCTGCTTTGTGTTATACTTTATGTTAAAAATAAAAACAGATTCGGAAAGTGGGTCAAATTCTGTAGTGCCCTATTTAAAAAAAAAAAAATTTTTTCGTTTATTTTAACCAAAAATATTTGAAAAAAAAATATTGTTTAAACAATTTATTAATTTACAACCAAATAGTGCACTAGAACTTTTTTAGACCTTCCATATAAAAAAAGAATCATCTCAATATCTGCCATAGTTTTTGCGTTATTTGATATAAACTTTTACATTGGAATTTACCTATGCCCAGAATCGCGAGGATCGGCCTTAAAATTATAAATTCAGATTTTAAATTTTCCGACACAGAAAATGAAATTCCAGAAGAAATTTTAGAAGCAGCAAAAATAAACGACTTACTAGTCTAGGATATGACGGTTTGCTGCTCAGAATTCTTTTTACATAGAAAATAGCTCAAAGATCAAAATCTACATTATGCTAATGAAGATTTTGATTTTCTTTTATTTCTACAGACTATAAAGTAAATAAGATATGATTGTTTAAATTGTCTTTCCATGCGTTTAGCACCCTGTTCAAGCCCTTTCAGCGCAACCTTTTTTAAAACGAAGGGTTTGAAAACAATTTAGTATACATCATTTTATAATTTATTTTAAAATTTTATAGCCTGAGATCCCATAACATAGTCAAAAAGTGTCTTATTAAAAGATTCTCTTTATTTCTTTATTTTTTTCGATATTCTCATAAATTTCGTCTTCTTGACATTCATTGTTAGACCATACTCTTTTCCATACTCAGCTATTCTGGTCACCAGTCTCTGAAGATATTCAATGTTTTCCCCTAAGATCACAGTATCGTCCGCATATCTAATGTTGTTAATGAGAACTCCATTTACCTTTATCTAACTGTTTCACCCTGAAGAGCGTTTTTCAGGATGTCTTCGGAGTAGGCATTAAAAGGAATTGGCGACAATACGCATCCCTGTCTCACTCCACATCTAATTTCAATTTCTTCTGACAGCTGTTGGTTAACAAGTACTTTTGTTCGCTGTTTATAGTATAAATTTGATATGATCCTAAGGTCGTTGTAGTCAATCTTCTTTGATTTCAGGACATTCATTAATTGTTTATGTCATAGTTTATCGAATGCTTTATTATAGTCAATAAAACATGCGTATATATCTCGATTGACGTCCAGGCATGTATCAGTATATTAACTGAAAAAAGAGCTTCACGCGTTCCTAGGCCTTTGCGAAAACCACATTGTGTATCATTACACAATTTACACAGTACATTTTTAATTCAATTAATAGTAATTAATTTTTGACAAAAATCTTATTTTGTTCATTTATTTTTTAAATAAAATACGCTGCTCATGACGTATATGCATGTTTTTAGATCAAATTAAAGCTAATCTTTTTTTTATATGATTATATAAGTTTACCTGAGAAAAAGTGGTTGAAAATTATTGTTGCCAGCAGTTAAAAACGCGAGGTATTAAAGATAATAAAATAAAAGACAGCTCTTTTGAAGTGTCAATTGTGAGTTTTTAAAGCATGCGTCGATAGATATAAATAATATAAATATTATCACTTGTCAAACCAGTGTCGTTTTGCTCTAATTTTATTTTACTTTATCTTTGATACCTCGCGTTTTTTACAGCTGGCAGCATTAATTTGCGACCGTTTTCCTCAGACAACCTTATATCATCATATTAAGAAAAAAAAAAACTAAAAAAAACATGCATATACGTCATCAGCAGCGTATTTTTTTTAATAAATGAATGAAATAATAGGTAACGGGTAGGAACTCCATTGGATAGTCCTATCAGAGAAAATGAATCAATCCCTGCCTTCCGCAGATTCCAGGTGTTTCCTGGCCCGGAAAACTAGTACCTATTTAGGGTCCCTTGTCCAGGGTTACGGATGAAGTCCACAACGGCATTGGTGGCGGGGAAGAATATCTTCACTACGGTATGGAGGGCGGAAGTGGCAACCTTTGATTTTAGGGTTTATGTAGAATCAAGCTGCTGCCTTGTAGTTACAGTCGTTGGATCGTGAAAGGCTAGAGGAAGAAAACCTTGATTGATCACAAATTACCCGGTCCTCCAGGTTGGGAGTTGTGGCATTGGACTGGTTCTCCAATACTCGTCAAAATTTTAACATAAGTACCAAAAAGCCTAAACAAAGCCTCGGAACTTTAGATGGGTTTTCAAGGAAACGACCAAAGCTAAGAAAACGGATTATGAATATTGGTACATGGAATATACAGGGGATAAAACAAGATTGATATCATTGTGTCTGATCTAGAACAAATGAAAATGGATATTATAGCACTAACTGAAACAAAGAAAAAAGGAACTGGCACTAATATAGTAGGAAATTATACTTTTTTTACGATAAGAATGTGATGACGTCACACAACGATCAGGTGCATCGTTGCCAAACTATTTTTCCATTTCTTATATTCTTCTTAAACACATCTAACCTAACTTTTCATTTTCTTCTTTTCAAAACAAGTTGATCACTTTTAATGTTTACAAGTTTACAACATAACATAACTTTTCGTTGTTTTCTTTTAACACTTTTGTGTTAAATTGTAAATTTTTAACTATAAATAATTTATACCCATCTTTTATAACTAATGTTTTATATCTTCCTAAAAATGAAGTTTTATCGGGTACAAATTTATGGTTCCAATTATTTTTAAAACAAACATGATTAGGTAATTATCATAAGAAAACAAAGTTTTTTGGAATTGATAAATAGGCCATCAATAAAAGTATGGATACAAATCGTGGAACTTGCAAGAACATTCAAGCATAGAAACTGATTATTCTTTGTAACTTTTGTTACCATTTCAAATTACAACAAACTAACAAGAATTGTGAATGACAGCGCTACCTAACAGGTTGTTCAGTTTTACATAACATTGTAGTTAATAGAAAGAACATGGAAATACTAGCAAATGAGGGTGCTGTTGATATTTTAGTATAGTATGTTTGATTAAAAACTTTTCATTTATAAATTCAAATCTATATGCCATTAGAATTTTAAAAATTAAACCTTTGTTTTATTGTGTTAACCTGTTTATATTGTTAATCCTTTATGTTGGATATATGTTAAATCGAATAACTAAGTACTCTATTCCACAATATCTTAAGCATATCTGTGCATAAAAAATTATTGAAATTAGATACACCTTATACATCTGTAATGAAAATTTCAAATATATTAAATTTATTAAATGAGTTACAAAGATATTCTATGTCTGATCTGTGATTATTAAACACTTTAAAATATTTAGAAATTACTTATATTTAAATTTATTTTTAACTTTTGTAATTACTCAAGCTTCAATAAAAGTGTTCTTTTTAAAATTGGTTTGGGTCAAAACATTAATAATCTATATCTGAGTATAAACTTTTTTTTTTGATCAATTCAAGTGAGTGGCCCATAAAAAATAATCTAAATAGAGACTGGTTCTATCCTTACAAAACAACAATAGTTTGCTAAACCATGGAAATAAGGACAGATATTGTAAAAACAGATAAAGAAGCAACCATCTGTTTTCCATTTACTTAATAGCTGTGCTAGACTTTGATTGAGAGTTGATCTTTTCAAAAATAAAACCTTTTTGAGAATAAAGGACACAAAGCGATAATATATCAGACAGGTTGAAATGTTTTGGTATGATTAGAAAACTTTATTTGTGTTCTGTCTCTTTTTTTTTTGTATCTTGTATCAAATCGCACTATTGCAGTGAATTGCATTGCTTGGGAACACTCTGGGTGTAAGGACACTTTGATACTTTATTGTCACAGTGTTAATACACATGAAGCACTGCAAAGTATCAGCACAAAAGTGTCATATCACACAGTGTTACACATGACTAGTACTACTGCAGCATACAATAATTAATTGGAAATTATTTGTAGATGAAAAAACATATTATGTTTGGATATTTGGGAGAAATCAGAGAGTCAAGATAGGTTGTCACTAATTGTGATATTGTATATTGTAATTTAAACTGTTAATGGGGATATCCCGTGTATTAAACGTATAAAAATAAAAAAAATTAATATAGAAGTTTCATTATTCAAAAATCCTTAACAATATAAGAATTTTGTTAGTTATAGCTGTTCTATACCAGTATAGAAAATTAATTATATTTTCTAACTCACCTGATTATCTGGATCAAATACAAAAATAACTTTTAAATAAATATATATTACAGAAATGTACTTTTATTAGAACACAATTGCAATGCATATATAATTCTTTTTTTAATAAAATTAAAAGACTTCATCACCACTATCAATACAAAAATCGTTGTCATCATCATTATCATCATCTTCTGCTAAATCAATAACTACAGGGCTAATGTCTTCACGATCAAAAACAATTTCTCTATCCCACCAGCGCTGTATCTCAGATTATGTACTCTTTATTGTTTTTGACCATACTTCTGGTGTTATTTGGGCCAGGGACTCCTTCCACACTGCTAAAGACTTTGCAGTAGAACTGCCATTTGTGCCCACATGATCAGAGTAATACCGTTTACTTATTCCCCATATATGCTCAATTGCATTAAAATTACAATGGTATGGAGGAAGTCGAAGAACTCTGTGTCCATATTGTTCAGTCATTCTATCTACTTCATATATTGGTTCTGGTTTATTCCTATAAGCAATGAAATATTAAAAGCATATCAAATTGTACAAATTTAATTAAAAACATACCTCTGGACCAGTTGAAGCAATTGAGTTTTTACATTGTTTGTTCATGTGCAATATTGTTATTTTTCAACCACTCTTTTATTTCAGCTTTTTTTGAAACACATGTCGGAGCTTTATTAATTATTGTGCTATGGTATGTCTATTCATTTCTCCATGGTAGTCACAGTCCTTTGTTTTGGATGAAAAAACCAATTCAGCTCCCTGAATAAATCCATTACAATTTCCTGCATGGAGAACAATGTATCTAAAAAATAGTTTAAATTACTAAATAAAATACATATCTAAAAAATAATTTAAATTACCAAATATGATATAAATATTATGCAATTAGTTGTCTAGGCTATTATTAAAGGTAATGGTAAAAGCTACAAACAATGTTCTTGTGTAGTGCAGCAGTATAATATTGATGAGTTTGATTTTTTGTATATTCATTATAATTTTAATAATTTAAAAAAAAATGATAAAACAAAAAATAACTTCCCATAACTATTTCATTTTTATTTTAAAGCACATTGTTAAATGTTTTTATTTCTTTTAAATTTAAACATTGCAACAAAAGATAGTTGAGTTTAAATGCATTTTTTAAACATATATTTAAATTTGTACATGGTCAATTATTTAATAACTACATTAATTCAATTATTATTGTACTTTTTTTAGCTATTAACCGTGGGGGGAATACTGATTGTGTCACTTTCTTAACACTCACATGTTATTGTTTGTTGTTTTGTGTAAAACAGATCACAATAAAATGGATGTTAAACAAAAATATATATATATTTACCTTGCACCACCGACTTTAGTTTTCTTAACACTTTTGTCACTTGAATCTTGCCAAGAACGACTAATAGTACCATCTTGAAAAATCCATGTCTCGTCCAAGAAAACAAATGTGTATAGACCTTCATTTTTTAGTTTTACATACTGCTGCAGAAACATATGTCTTTTAAAAACAATATTGGGTAACTCCATTAAACCACGTCTTGGATCATCTTTTTTATAACGAAAACCAATATTGCGTACAATTTTCCATAAAGAAGTAAGACTACCAGTAAAAATATTCCTTTCTACTAATTTCGCTAATTTCGATATGGGGTTCAAATGAGTAGTGACGCGCAATACAAGGTGCTGCTTCCTGATAGCACCTCTAGCCACTCCTACTCAATTCCTATCCTCACCTCCACGAAGTGCAGCTTAGGCTGCACGGGTGAACCCCGGAGAACCTGAGCAACCCTGCTGGAGATTGGGTAACCAACCCCAGTGGAAGGCAGGGTCAGGGCTGACGAGGAAGGGAGAAATGGCCCTCCGAAAAGGGGGTTGGGCGATAGGCCAGTAACCTATCCTTGTAAAAAAGTACTACTACGAAACCTTCAGAAGGGCCTCGGAATGGACGGAAATCAAGACGACGACTTTGGCAACGGAATATGGAATTTTTGCTGGGAACGTGGAATGTCAGAACACTAAATAGACCAGGAGCACAGAGGATTCTTCTACACGAACTGAAGAGATATAAAATTGGAATCACTGCAGTACAGGAAACTAGATGGCTGGGAAAAGGTATCCGAGACACTAAAACTCATACTATTCTGTATAGCGGTAAAGATGAAGGAAATAAAGAACTCGGAGTAGCCTTTATCGTAGATAATACAATGAAGCACCTGATAACAGACTTTCAAGCCATCAATGAAAGAATCTGCAAGCTTAGGATAAAAACTCATTTCTTTAACGTAACCTTTGTAAATGTACACTGCCCTACAAATGAACAGGAAGAAGACACTAAGGTAGCTTTTTATCAAGATCTAGAACGAATCTATGACTCAATACCAGGAAACGACATTAAAATGGTGATAGGTGACACAAACGCCAAAATCGGAAAAGAAGAAGAGTACATAGGGGTAATAGGGAAACATAGTCTGCATAGAGAGACAAATGAGAATGGTCAGTTTCTAATAGACTTCGCAGCTGGAAAGAATATGGTTATCAGTTCGACCTGCTTCCCACATCGGGACATACATAAGGGCACTTGGATATCACCTGACGGAAACACAGTCAATCAAATAGACCACGTACTGGTTGAAAGAAGAATGGCCACAAGTATATTAGATGTAAAAAGTAGGCGTGGAGCAAGCTGTGACTCCGATCATCTACTAGTACAGATACGGTTTAGATGTAAAATCAGTCGACAAGCAAAGGAAAAATATCCGAAACAAGAAAAACTAAACTTAGATAACCTAAAAGTCTCTGAGATACAAGAAAGATTTGAGAGAACAGTGAGTGAAAAATTACTAGAAGAAAACATAGAAGAATTCACAATAGAAAATCATTGGAACACCATAAGCACTATCATACTAAACGCGGCACAAGAAGTTCTTGGAACAAACACTCAACGGAGAGAAGAACAGTGGTTCGATGAAGAATGCAAACAAGCTATTCACGAAAGAAATGAAGCACATAAGAATTTCATACTCAGACGAACTAGAGAGAGAAGGACAGAATTTGAGAATAAAAGACGAAGAGCTGATAAACTATGCAGACAGAAAAAGAGACGGTACGAAAACAACCGGATACTAAACATAGAGAGGGCGTTCAAGGAAAACGAAACACGCAGTGCATACCAACTTATCAAACATTTAAGACAGGGTTACAAACCGAAGACTAGCCTATGCAAAAATAAGAATGGGGAAATAATTAGCAATATGGACGAAATTAAGAGAACCTGGATGATGTATTTTAAGGAATTATTAAACGAAAGGGCACAAACACCACTACAACAGCGGCAGCAGCAGGTAGAACAGGAAGGTCAACAACAGGAGCTGTGGGAAGATAGAGAAGATAATGAATTGGCTAGACCTCCAACGTTAGAGGAGGTTCGAACAGCAATCCAAATGCAAAAAAGCCATAAAGCGCCGGGAATAGATAAGATACCGGCAGAACTGTTCAAGCAGGGAGGAACAAATTTGACAGAACAGATGTACCAGCTTATACAAGAAATATGGAGAGAAGAAAAAATCCCACAACAATGGAAGAGAAGTATAATCTGCCCTATTCATAAAAAAGGAGACAAACTGTTATGCCAGAATTATAGAGGCATCTCTTTACTTTGTTCGGGATACAAAATACTCACAAACATTCTTAATCGAAGACTTCAACCCCTCACTGAAAAAATTATCGGGGAATATCAAGCAGGGTTCAGGCAAAATAGATCTACTATTGACCAACTATTTACAGTTAAACAAATACTAGCCAAAGCATGGGAATATGACATAGACGTCTACAATCTCTTTGTAGATTTCAAGCAAGCCTATGATTCAATAGATAGAACAATACTACCTAATATATTACAAGAATTTGGCATACCATCAAAATTAATAAGACTAGTGCAAATGACAATGACAGAAACAGAAGCACATGTATGTATTCAAGGACAGATCACTGATGCGTTTATGACAACGCAAGGACTGAAACAAGGTGACGGACTGGCTCCAACACTTTTTAATCTTGTTCTTGAATATGTAATTAGACGGTTGACGGTGGGCAGAAATAACATACTTACAAACAAATCTACCCAATTAGTAGCATACGCAGATGACATAAACATAATGAGCAGAACAAAGACTGCAGCAGAAGAAACCTACGTTCAGTTGAAACAGAGTTCAGAAGTTGTAGGGCTAACAATAAATACAAATAAAACAAAACTACTCATACAAACCAGATCAAATAGACAGGCGCAACAACAATTTATAGACGATATAGAATACGTGAATAGATTCACGTATTTAGGAATGGATCTGGTCGAAAATAATGAAGAAGAACCGGAAATAAATAGAAGGCTTATGCTGGCAAACAAAGCCTATTTCGCGATGGGCCACATATTCAAATCGCGAGACGTACACCGGAAAACAAAACTCCGGGTATATAAAACAATAATCCGACCCATAGTAAGTTATGGGTGTGAAACATGGGTTATAACACAGAAATCTACCAATGCATTAGACGTGTTCGAAAGAAAAATATTGCGTAGAATACTGGGTCCAATAAAGGAAAATAACAACTGGCGAATTAGATATAATAACGAAATATACGAACAATACACTGAACCAACACTAGCACAATACACTAGACTGCAGAGATTACGATGGGCAGGGCATGTGGCCCGCATGCATGAGAACAGAATCCCCAGAAAATTACTAAACGCAAGAATGCAAGGAAAAAGACCTGTTGGAAGACCAAAAAAGAGATGGGAAGACGAGGTAGATGAGGATGCCAAAAATCTCCTAAAAACACGTTCATGGAAAAGAACAGCAGTAAATAGAGATGTTTGGAGAGGTCTAATGAAGGAGGCCAAGGCCCGGCTTGGGCTGTAGTGCCATTGGATGGATGGAAATATGATATAAATATTATGCAATTAGTTGTCTAGGCTATTATTAAAGGTAATGGTAAAAGCTACAAACAATGTTCTTGTGTAGTGCAGCAGTATAATATTGATGAGTTTGATTTTTTGTATATTCATTATAATTTTAATAATTTAAAAAAAAATGATAAAACAAAAAATAACTTCCCATAACTATTTCATTTTTATTTTAAAGCACATTGTTAAATGTTTTTATTTCTTTTAAATTTAAACATTGCAACAAAAGATAGTTGAGTTTAAATGCATTTTTTAAACATATATTTAAATTTGTACATGGTCAATTATTTAATAACTACATTAATTCAATTATTATTGTACTTTTTTTAGCTATTAACCGTGGGGGAATACTGATTGTGTCACTTTCTTAACACTCACATGTTATTGTTTGTTGTTTTGTGTAAAACAGATCACAATAAAATGGATGTTAAACAAAAATATATATATTTACCTTGCACCACCGACTTTAGTTTTCTTAACACTTTTGTCACTTGAATCTTGCCAAGAACGACTAATAGTACCATCTTGAAAAATCCATGTCTCGTCCAAGAAAACAAATGTGTATAGACCTTCATTTTTTAGTTTTACATACTGCTGCAGAAACATATGTCTTTTAAAAACAATATTGGGTAACTCCATTAAACCACGTCTTGGATCATCTTTTTATAACGAAAACCAATATTGCGTACAATTTTCCATAAAGAAGTAAGACTACCAGTAAAAATATTCCTTTCTACTAATTTCGCTTGTAGTGTTTGTAATTTAACTTGTTCCTCTAAAATGATTATTTGTTTTAAAGATTATTGACATTATATTTGGTTAAAAACTTACTTTTTTTGTACATGTCATAAATAATATTTCGAATAGTCATTTGATTGAATTCATCTATATCAACAACTGGTTTTGTACGTCGTCTTTTTTGCTTTGGGCTTCTTAATGGTTCACCCCTATTGGCTTTTACTGCAATTTTATTTACAAGGGACAGGCTAATATTTAACGCCGCTGCTACCCTCTAAAAATAAAAACTTTCATATAACCTCACTTTTTAATCAAAATGAAATAGGATTGTTTAAAAATGTAAAATTAAATATTGCTCACATTTTATATCACTATGTAAAAAGAAATAGAACAAATAATTACTTACATCCCTAACTGCTTCAAATGGAAGTAATATAGATTGATGATCACGTTCTGCCTCAAAGTATGAAATTAAAGAAATGACCATTTTCTGGGCACCACTTCCTAAAGCTTTAGGCATATTTGAAAATTTATAAAATTTTCAAATTTATAAATATTAGTTCTGAAAAGAACTTTTTTAGTTTAATTTATAGCAAAAATTGAAACGAAAAAAATAAATAACCAACACCACCTAACCACAGGATATTGTTTTCTATTTTGGGTGGGACGGGACCTAACCTCCACTACACTTATGTTCTGTGCCTCCTGTTCACAAATACAATAACAAAAAGCCGTGAGAAATGAACTGGCAATATTGCAATATTTTGCCAACCGATATTTCACTAAAAGTCACTAGATTTATTAGAATCTATAGGGAGAGGGGCATAGGGAGTTTGCTGTATGGTTGGACATTCAAAAGTTACTAGACTGTCACATTTTCATTCTTAACGTAAAAAAACTATATATACATCTATTCACTGGAGTCCCGAAAGATAAAAGAGCCGCTAGGGGAGTATCAATACTAATAAAGAAAAAACTTAAGAATAATATCACAGACTGGGAAACAATGGATGAGAATATCCTAAGAGCAAATATAGACATATATGGGAACAAGATTACCATGATAGCCGCTTATGCCCCCTCTGATGATGCAACAATCAACGTGAAAGAAGATTTCTTTCAAAAAATCGAGGATATACTTAACAACATAGGAAAAAACAGAGAAATAATTATGCTTGGAGACTTAAATAGTAGAACGGGATATCAGAAAAACAGTAGAGTAGTAGGACCTTTTGGAGAAATGGCAACTAATGATAATGGCAACTAATGATAATGGCGGTAGACTTATACACTTATGTGAGAGCTATGAGTTAAAAATTAGCAATGGATTCTACAAACATAAGGACATACATAGATATAACTGGATTCAACAAACACGCAATCTAAAATCAGTCATCAATTATATTATTAGTAAACAAAAATCTGTATTGCAGTGCAATGATGTAAGAGTTCTCCGAGGAATAACATGTAGATCCGATCACTACTTAGTAAGAACGAAAATTTTGTTCCCACTTAAGATAATACACGGAGACCAAAACCTAGAAGACAAGCAGCAAGACTTGCAGACAGTGGACACTCCGAAGTACAACTTCAATAGTTTTATAAATGATAGTACTAAACAGCTTTACCAACGACGATTGGATGAAAAACTACGAGAAATAGAGAGACAAAAATTTTCAGAGATTTACGAGAATATTATTGCTAGTTTACACCAGGACTCTAAGGAGACACTCGAGACACAGCAAAACAAAATTATTAACAAAATATGGTGGAACGAAGAAATCGAATATATGGCAAAACAGAAAAAAGAACATCATCTAAAATGGCTAAATACAAAAAATACTGAAGACCATCAAGCTTACAATGAAACCGATAGACAACTACGATACCGCTTACAATGAAACCGATATATGATAAAACAAGAAAAAAATAAAACATGGGATCAGAAATGTCAAGAAATCAATACATACATCGTAGGAAAGCAATGTACAGAGGTATAGAATTTTATACAATCAGTAAAAAATACAGGAAAATACAGTGCACACATACACACCATAAAACCAAGACAATGGAAAGATCACTATGAAAGCTTGCTGACAGAGACAAGACAAGAATACCTAGCAAACTCCCCAACACAGTCAGTACATATACAAGGAGAGGAAGCGATGGTAGACATCGAAACAGTAAGGAAGGCTGTAATGACCCTAAAGAATGGTAAATCCGCTGGACCTGAGGGAATCTATGCTGAAATGCTTAAGAATGGAACTCATAAACTATTTGAAAACTTAACTTATGTGATCAATCAGTGTCTAAATGGACATCCAGTACCAGAACAATGGAGAACGGCATACATGTCCTCAATACACAAAAATGGGGACAAAAGGAATTGTAATAGTTATAGAGGCATATCGGTAACCAGCACACTGAGCAGACTGTATGGACGAATTTTGAGAAATATGATCAAGGAAGAATATAAGCACAATGAAGAGGAAGAACAAAGCGGGTTTCGTGCAGGAAGATCGTGCACCGATAACGTAATTTGTCTTAAACAAATAATAGAAAAAAGATCGGCTAAGAATTTAGAAACTCATATTACTTTTGTAGACCTTCAAAAAGCATATGACAACATGTCCTTAACAAAATTGTGGACAACGTTGAAAAGATCCAACGTCAACCATACATTGATAAATGCTGTACAAGAACTATATAGAGACTCAAAGACACAGATAAAAACAGGAAAATATCTAACGGAAGAATTCCTGGTTACAAAAGGCTTGCGACAGTGATGCTGTATCTCACCAACCTTATTCAAGATATATGTTGCAGCAGCATTGGAAAGATGGAAAAGAAAGGTGCATATGATGGGTATAGAACTTAGCAATGAATGTATATATACACTCCAGTTTGCTGATGACCAGGTAGTACTGGCGACTGACAGGGAAGACATGCAGTACATGCTTAGAAAACTGATAGAAGAATATAACGACTGGGGAATGAATGTCAATACAACAAAAACCAAATATCTTTGTATTGGAAACGAGTCAGATAACATAGACCTCGAAAACGGACAACATATTTCCTGCTGTCAGAGCTATGACTACTTGGGCGTTGCCTTTGACAATACAGGAACTGATACACGGGAAATAGAAAAACGAATCACACAAGCAAAGAAAGTCTTAGGATGTCTCAATGGTATACTGTGGAGTAAAGAGATAACGAAAGGAAGAAAATTTAATATATGAAACCATGATTAAAATTACTCTTCTTTATGGCGCTGAAACATGGAGAGTTAGTGAAAAGAACAAAAAGGGAATAGAAGCAGTAGAGATGGATGCAATGAGAAGATCTTTAGGTATTTTCAGACGAGACCGAATCAGAAATGATGTAATAAAACAACGTATGGGAATAGAAGGAAATATAACTCAAGATATAGAGAAGAAACAATTAAGGTGGTATGGGCATGTTCAACGGATGCTAGCAACAAGACTCTCCAAAAAAGTAGTAGAATGGTAACCGATAGGTCGACGGAAAAGAGGAAGACCCAGATTAGAATGGCAACACGGCGTAAACAAGTCCATGAGCGAAAGAAATTTAACAACAAACGACTGCGAAGATAGGAAGAAAATGGTGTTTAGGTAGCGGACAACGTCGAAAGACGTTGGACAACGTCGAAAGACGTTCTAAACCGATGTATATATATGTGAATGAAATAAAATATTGTTTCAAAAACTAATTACTATTAACTGAATTAAAAATATTTGCTAACACTTTTTGATTGGCAACTTATTATTAATGTATTCTCCTAATTTTAAATGTGTGTAAAAATGTAAGTTTAATGAACTATGTTTTGAACGTATTTATCGTACAGGGGGATGTTGCACTATTATGGAATTATGTTAAATTTCAACAGAAACATCTGAACATTTTTAACAATCACATAGTATTTTATAAATGCAATTTTGAATAATTAAATAAGTAAATTTAAATAAAGACAAGAGTTTATTAAATTCTGTAAATTTTATTCTTTTATATTTATCAGTTATAATATTAAATGAAAAAAATTGCAATTACTGTGGTACTTATAAAAACTTAAGTAATAATTTTCATTTAAACTAATTTAGGTAGATTTATGTACATCAATTTCAAACTGATTTACCTGTACCAATAATTTCAAGGATTAGGTTATTACATTGAAATGGGCACAATTATATGATTCAATAAAGTATCCATGGAAAAGTTTGTCTAAAATTATAATTTACCTTTAGATTTTTATTGATATGAAAACCTCATTTGGTGAACTGTTAATTGTGTGTTTTTTTAATTACTATTTAAGTGAAACCTATTTGGTATTTTCTAAGTTTTTACATTGAAGATAGATGATAGATAGGAATACAGGTGAAAGATGTCCCCTTTTTGATGTTATTGCTTTTAGTGCAATTTGCTTCTTGAAACTTTCTGGAACTGAAGTATTAGATTAAATTGGCTGTTTAAGCGATGCATGAACTCTCTAAGCTTAACTCCCTTAGCTTAGCTTTCATTAAATTTTTTGTACTTCCGAAATATATTTTTTCGCTGCACGCCTGTTATAATATTGCTGACAATAACTAGTAATCATATCTTTCACATCGATATTAGAAAAATTACGATGCCTCGGCATTTGCAGCTTTTCTTTAATAAACCACAATAAACTAAATATTACAAAAGTCACTGATACATCGAAGAAAGACTTATTATTAATTGTGAAAAGCATTCGTGACATCATCCTACTATGTTAAGATTTTCCTTAATGCATTAAATAAGACTTGGGTTGTCTAATGATGCCATCAAAACTGGCTTCAAATAAAACATTTAGCTGCCCTAACAAAGCGTTTTGTGGTGTTACATAACCATCTTTGAGCTGTTTTTATAAGAATAAACTTTAATTATGCTTATCCAAAGATATTCGGTGCTTTAAAGCACAAATATCACAACTAAGAATTATTATGCAGCTGATTTGTCAAATGGATTATCTCGAAATTTAAGAGCAAAAAAGTTAGGTGTAAATTTATGCATATATGGCATATATCTATCAGCTACATCAAAGTTTGCATCAAATTATAATTCCTCATACTTGAAAGCTCCCAGTTACAAATTTTTATAAAATAAAATAAAAATAAAATTTTAAATTTCAACTTTCCTAACATACAGGGATATGCTTGAAGTAAGATTATACAGGATATTAGATAAGAGAAGATAATTAGCAATACTCAGTTCGGATTTAGGAGTTGCTTGGGTACGAGAGAAACCTTATTTAGTATTCAACTGCTGATACAGATATGCAGAGATATAAATCAAAATGTATACATCTGGGCTATCGATTTGGAAAGTCGTTTTATAAGGTCCGACATAACAAAATACTGAAATATTGAAAACAGCTGGATTGGACGATAAAGATTTACGAATAATTACAAATGTATACTGAGATCAATTCAAGAATAAAGGTGGAACAAGAACTGTTGGATGAAATAAATATAAAAAGAGAAGTAAGACAAGGTTGTATACTCTCACCTCTACTCTTTAATTTGTATTCAGAGGAAAAGTTGAGGAAGCCTTAGTGGAGACAACAGGAGGTATTATTGTGGATGGTGTAAACGTGAACAATATTAGATATGCCGACCATACCTTAGTGCTGGCTAGTTGCAGTGAAGACCTTCAAAATCTAATGAACAAAATAAAACAGACTTGTGATCAGTATGGATTAAAACTCAACGTTAGGGAAACTAAATATATGATCT
Source organism: Diabrotica balteata (assembly GCA_918026665.1). Taxonomy (NCBI): domain Eukaryota; kingdom Metazoa; phylum Arthropoda; class Insecta; order Coleoptera; family Chrysomelidae; genus Diabrotica; species Diabrotica balteata. The sequence goes on from OU898277.1 coordinate 59,734,426, forward strand.
CTAACAAACAAAATCACATACAGGATGACGGTATAAAAGTCGGAGATGCCATATTGGACAGAGTGAAAAAACTCGTGTATCTCGGCATTCATATTAATGAAAGCTTGGATCCAACCGTAGAAATTAAAATCCGAATCGAACGAGCCAGAGCTACATTTATAAAAGTGAGAAACGTACTTTGTGGCCACAATCTTAGTATTGACCTTCACGTTCGTATGACATATTGATATATCTTTCCAATGCTAATGTATGGAGTGGATGGAAGCGTCTTGTCGTCTCTAAGTGAGCCTCTAACGTTTGGAAGTCTTTGAAATCTGGGTAAACAGACGATTACTAAAAATAAGCTGGATCGACAGAGTTGGAAATTAGAAGGACCTTAGAATATGAAACCCTGAAAAATATGAATTATTGCATCTCATTATTTATAAAAAGATCCAAGGTAAACGCGGTTCTGGTAGCAGAAGAAGATCATAGCTGAAAACTCTTAGGACAAGAGTACGCAAAGTCGACTACATGATTATTTAGATAATTGGTCAATATAATACAGAGACGCAAACTAAAATACTTGTAAGGTCCAAGGTAAACGTGGTCCTGGTAGAAGATGAACATTATGCCTGAAATATCTAAGACAATGGTACGGAAAATCGACTACATTATTATTTAGAGCTGCTATCATTTAAGTCACCATAGCGGATATGGTAGCCAAATTGACATTCAACGATTGATCACGGTCATGAAACTAAAAGAACCATTTTTTACGAAATTTGCATCGCTTACATTTGTTTTTTTATTATTATTTTTCTGACATACTTAAAACTCGTTAAGAAATAAAAATAACGTTTCCGCTATAATAAACCTCTTTGTATATTGGTATAGTTGAAAACATTGAAAAAATATTGATGGGTTTATTAAATACACACGAAGCGCAAAATATATCTATTTTTGCAGCAAAAACTTAATCAAATAAAAAAATTTGTAATTTTAATGTATTCGTTGACCTTGAATCTTTTTACAATAAAATGACTTGGTGCAATACGATATCAATAAAAAGCTTTTGTTTACCTATAAAATTGGCTGTTAAACTTTATGGTTTATAATTAAAAATTTTAAATAAATTAAAAATTGATCCAGTCATTAGAATGTACCAAAATAAGATAAGGCAGATTCGAATATTTCCATGTTCAAGGTAAACTTGAGTCCACACAAGTATGATCTTTATTAAGATTTAACGTTTGTTGCTCGATAACTACATGACCCAATAAGTATACAATGTATGTATATGTTACAGGTAAACCCCGAAATTGGATACAATTAGTTTTACCCGGATTCTTTGCGTATTATCCAAATTGGTTGGATAAAAGGCAAAAGGGATTAATAAATTCTTGATTTATCCGTGTAATTCTAAATTTATTCAACAATATTAAATACAGAGTGGCCTAAAAGTCTGGAAACGGCCAATTATCTCATAAATTATCGGACATAATTATGCAAAATTTAAGGTACACCTATTTTGGGATACGGAGATTCCATATTTGATATTTGCAATGTTGCCAGATTTGTAGTTTGTCTTATATTATTAGTAACTTTGGTTTTTCAAGTTCACCACCCTGTATATTCACTCGTTATTGGAATCTCTTAATCAATACGAGTTCAACCATATGTAACACTTATTACTGTATTTCTGTATTTTAACTACATTAAAACGTAACATTTGATAGATTACATTTTTTAACGCAATGGTTACTTTATCAAGTGTTCAAAATGTGCTCCATTTGTGAGTTTAAAGTACCCTAATCGATGGTAGAATACGCCTACCATATTTTTCCATGATTGTCTAGAATTTATTCGAGATTCGTCGATTTTTCGTTGCCTTCCCAGACAGCACAAGTACGTCCCATGGACGTCCGTAGGATATACCTCATTAAATCTCCGGACATCCCACGGACATCCGTTTACATAATTTCCAATAAAAACCCGTCCCGGGGACGTCCAATAAGATCTAAATGTTACCAAAAAGTACGTCCCCTGGACGTCCCAGGGATGTTCATGGGGACGTACATAGTACATATACAGAACTTAATACGGACTTATATAGTGTAACGAGTCCGTTACTTAAAATAATCGTTTACTTTTTTTGTGACTGGAATGTTTTAATTTAATTCTAAATTAAATTCATATTTGAAATATTCTTAAACTAAATATTTAAATAACTCCCAGTAAATCTTATTTTCTAAGGTTGGCATTAAACCGCGCCACCAGTGGTAAGATTCTGAAAGTACATCCATTCGACGGCTTGTAAAACCTTAACAGGGTACTTGTCAACTGGATGTGATCGAAGGAAGATCGTTTCGATCAGAGTAGTAGCGGCTGGGAAGTGCCATTTTTCCCGAATTGAGTTTAAGTTTATTTTATTGTCAAGAACTGTTCGTTTTAGAAGAAATCATTTGAGTTATTTTGTTGTTTGTACGAGGATACTTTCAGTTGGGTCACCCTAAGCCGCCTACTCCCAGAATCCAGTTGCAAATCAGGGGAAGAAATCTTTTTAGTTTTTTTGGGTTGTACTTATTAAGGACAAGGGGAAGAAGTTTTAAGTTCACTGGTTTTTATTGGAAATTTAAGAAGAATTTTAAGTTGACTTATTTGTCCAAGAGTACCTGATACATGGAATTCAAGTTTGGTGTACCTTTTACCATCTGAGTCTAGTTCTCCACCGGATCATCTCCAAGGGCAACCTACGGAAACTGGCAGGAAGAACTTACTTTTATTTTTGTTTCTCATTCAATTATTTTAAATAACTTTTGCTACGTCATCTTCAAGGTTTTAACTTTTGGTTCCACTTTTAATTTAAATATATATCCTTAATAATAAATACCTTCAATTTTCTTAAAACATTAATCATTTTAACTTAATTTAATTATTTATTGTCTACCAAGGGATGAGGTTATAACTCTCCCTTGAATCTCTCTTTGTTAGGTTATCGTGTGCACACATATCCAGAGAGTTTTCACTTGAAAACCTAAACAATTCTTGAATGAAAACTAAACTATTAGTGAGTAGTATATAATTATATTTATTATTTATACATTATTATTGGGTATAACTTTTGTCACAATTTGAAATTAAGGGGTATATCAGGGGTAAATTGTTTTATAATTATATTCAGTGATTTTACTGTAAATATAGCTAAGTTAATTGTACATAAGAGGTGGTGGGTAGTATATAAGCATTTAAAATAGTCTGTACCTAAGTTTGGTAATTATTAAAGTTGTGATTAAAATTTAATATTTCAATTAGTACCTATCTTTCATATTACAGCAATACAAGATATCTCAGAAGAAAACATTTAACTTCCTGGCGCCCAAACATTCATTAGAGCAACTTTTATCTTTCATCTGTTTATCTCTCGGTGGTTTTCTAGTCATTAGTTCTCATATCTTACGGTCTCTGTAGGGCATGCAAATTGGCCGAATCCTTCTTTAGTGTCAAGTGGTCATTCTCCTGCATAGTCGCTAGCCAACACGTAATATTTTAAAATTCATATTTACCCTTTATTTATTTCTTTTACATAATTTATTTCTATCTAATCCCTTCCATCTTCCGTTATTCCACATATTAGTTCGTTGGTGTATCAAGGTACATTTTAGAGTTCACCCTTTTGCTACACTGGATAGAGTCACCCAGACATTTTTGTTACAATAGGACCTAAGAAGGATGTATTGGGGACATCCATTGTACGTCCACATGGACTAATACAGGACCTAAATGAGGATGTATACAGGACCTAAATGGACCTTACAAAAAACTAATAAAATGAAAAGCAAAAATAAATGGGATTTTTATTTATTTTTAAGTACATTACTCATACTTACTTTACAAATGTAGCAACTCACATCACAACCACAACAATTACCTATTAAATTCCTAAATACCTACTTAAAGACTATAATAATAAATAACCAAACTATAAACTAGTGTCGAAAGCAATAAACTAATTCTAATTACAACCACAACAACACTAATTATAATTCTAGAAATAAAAGATTCCGAAAAATGCGTTAAAAAGCAACATAAATACAAGGAGATAAATAGAAGCGTCGTTAAAACATAACCACATTCTTCTTTTATCTTCTAAGAGATACAACTCAGCTATAGGATAAGGATTTTTCTCTAAAAGGGGCCTCTGTCTGTTTTCATATAAATTAATGGTATTTAAAACTAAATATAACTTTTTAAAGTAAAGTTTAGTAGGAAGATATTATTTTGTAAAAAATATGCTTGAGTAAAAAAATGACACAATTAACATCTAGAATACATCCCTAATGGAATGTCCCTCGGACGACCTTATGGGACGTCCCTGGTATGTCTGACTAGAAATATCCCTTGGACGTCCCTCGGACGTCCAAAAGAAGTCCCGGCACGTTTGGACCTTAAAATGGCATAAATGGACGTCCCACGGATGTCTTGTGCTGTCTGGGTTAGTTCAGCAAGACTTGCTGGTTTAATTTTGTAAACTGAATTTTTCAAGTATCCCAATAAAAATAATCTTTAGGATTGAAATCAGGTGAATGTGGAGACCATTCAATTCTACCTCGCCTACTGATCTATCGTCCTGGAAATATCTCTTCTAAATAACCCCGAACATTTACCTCAAAATGAGCTGGAGCTCCATCTTGCCCATATCTAATTAAAATTTTCACCAAACGAGTTTATCAGTGTAGGTACAATAATTTCATTTCTAAGTAACATTTCGTAACTATCTGAAGTTAAATTTCCTTCGATAAAAAATGGCCCAATTAACTGAGTACCTACTATACCTGACCATACATTTAATTTTTGTGGTCTTTGAGTTTGGTTTTCATGCATCCAGTGTGGATTTACGTCACTTTAGTACCTTAAATTGTGTCGATTTACATTTTCACACAGTGTAAAATTGCTTCATCGGAAAAACATATTCTGTTAACGAAATTTTTATCCATCATTACCTCAGTAAACTCTAATCTACGATCGAAGTCATCTTCTCTTAATTCTTGTAATAAGTTAATTTTGTATCGTTTAAAAATATTCTTATGTAATACACTTAAGACTGAAGAACGACCTACATCATGTACTTGTGCAACCCTGCGTGAGGATGTATGTGGATCTTCAACAAAACTTTGCATTATATCTAGTTTTGTTGTCATTCATAAGTCTTTTCGGTCTAACTGATTGGTATTTATCTAGTAAATTCGTAAATTGTAAATTGCTTGTCATAATTTTACAAAATTTGGTGTAAATGTTCGGCGTTATTTAGAACAGGTATTTCCCGGAATTGGTAGACGAGGTAGAATTAAATGACCTCCACGTTCACCTGATTTTAATCCTAAAGATTATTTTTATTGGGGATACTTGAAAAATTCAGTTTACAAAACTAAACCAGCAAGTCTTTGCAGAACTAAGGCAACGAAATATCGATGAATCTCGAGTGTGGTAGACGAATTCTACCATCGATTAGGGTACCGTCAACTTACATAGAGCAAATTTTGAACACTTGATAAAGTAACCATTAGGTTAAAAAATGTTTTAATCTATCAATTGTTACGTTTTAGTATAGTTAAACATAGTATTAAAAAAATTATTGAGACAATTAGGCGTTGCCAGACTTGTTTTATATATTTAAGATCTTCCAAACTACATAAAATCATAAGTGTTACATATGGTTGAACTTGTATTGAATAAGAGATTCCAATAATGACTGAATATACAGATGAATTTGAAGAACCAAAGTTACTAATAATATAAGAGAAACGGCAAATCTGGCAACATTGCAAATATTAAATATGGAATCTCCGTATCCCAAAATAGGTGTACCGTAAATTTTATACAATTATAACTAGCAATTTACGAGATAATTGGCCGTTTCCAGACTTTTGGCCCACTCTGTATATAAAGCAGTGTAATTTAAACTTTAGTATAAATAACCCTACTTACGTTTAAATTTTATTTGCTTTCTGATATGTATTAGATTTCTACTACAGAGTTGAGCAAAAGAGAATTGTCTAAATGATATTGGCAAATCCCCATTATTTTTTATGCCTTTAATTTATAGATGCCTCGACTTATATCCTTCAGTCGACTTCTAAATGATTTTTTGAAATTGTTTTCAATACATATACTATTTTCCAGTATATTAGAATGTCCTCAGGCTATTTTTGAAAATTAATTAATAGTTTGTAAAACGAAGAATTGTATATACATATATATATATATATATATATATATATATTATATATATATATATATATATATATATATTATATATATATATATATATAGTTATGATTGTTTATTTTGAGTTCAAACTTAGTTTATTGAGCCAATAAAAAAAATTATATCTTATTTGTTATCAAAAGTAAAATAATCCTTATATTACCTGTGTTCGATGGATTCAAAAGATTTTCTAGTTGTCTTTTATCGGGATAGAGAAGAAAAGGATAAGAATACAAATATATTATATTACAAAGATTTACGTTTCTTTATTTTATATGAACGAATAAAACAATTATTAAATTCTGTGGTTATCTTATCAATCAGCATACAAGAAAATAAATCAAATTATTATGATAATAAGATTATAAAGCTACATACATTTATATTACGTGAAAAACCAATTTTACTTAAAATTTTCTTTACTTGAAAAAAGAAACCACAAAACTTTAAACTTTTGATTAGCCTAACAAAACCTCAGTTCTTAAATTTTAATGATAATGACCATGATGTCGAAACGATCCTTCACAGATATAAAATTCAATTGTACAAACACTTACAGTTTATTTTCTTCTTGAGTTGTATGTTGGAACATACCCAGAAAAGTCCAGTCTCCTCAAATATGTGATCTCCCCTCTTTGGCACCTCGGCTCCTTCTTTACGTCTCTACAAACCTCCTTCAGACTACACAAAAAACACCTGATTCACTTCTCCAAACTCCGCTACTTATTTATGACACCAGGACCTCCTTTTGTCAACCTGCTGCCGTAAGAATACTTTCACATATACTTTATAAAATGCCCACGGTAGATACAAGGACCTCTTTTAATCCACTTGTTATCTCCTTCTTCAAACTATTCACTTCTTTTCGTTACGCCGGTATCCAAACTCACGAACCACACCCTATCTTGAGACAAAACGACTGTTTCCTTTCGATGACCAAAATATGACTAACTTCTCCTCTCTCATGATCGACTCACCAAATTCCCATTTAAAAACGACCGTCCAATCAAAAAGCTTAAATTGTGTTTACCATGATTTTGGAAAAGCCTAATTTCGGTTTCAGAGAAAACTAAATAACTTACTTTAAAATTGGTTTTTTTTTCAATACATCATTTATACATATTTCAAAAGATTAAAATATGGTCATTTAATACTCGACTATACAAACAATGAAAAGATTAACTTACAGGTAAAATGTCTTCTAATTCTAAACAAAGGTTTTTTGATAATTTTGTTTGAAACGGAACCAAACAAATTTCTATTCTTATCTATACACTAAATCTTATCTTAAATTACTATATACAATTTGTTTATATTGATATCTTGAAATTTTATTTCGATGGATTTTTTTATTTATTTTTCTTTGGTTGGAAAAGAAAAAGTATGACAATATATATATATATATATATATATATATATATAATATATATATATATATATATATATATATATATATATATATATATATAATGAATACTGGATATTCGTGACTGTCAATTTAAACAAACAACAAAGTTTATTGGGGCTGCAGTCAGCATTTCGAGGATTCCTGTATTCTGGCAAGGGAAAATAACCATTCTAAACGTGTTTTCCTGGAAATGTGTTTAATAAAGTCCAGTGCGTCTTGGTTAAATAAGAAGTCCGATATAGACAAATTGAGTAACATTTATTGTTATTTACTGACTAAACATCAAAAATGACACAAAGACTTACTGGTACATATACACACCATAATACACCTGCATGCTAAACAGGTTGCATACCATCAACACAGGTTTAATACATTACCTTCTATTAATAACATATGAAGAACTCCTAATGAATTTTTAATCATACTATTTTTATTTTTGTTTTTTTTTATCCTCTATGGGTAAGTTAAAACACACCAAGAAGATGTTAAAAACTGACTGCAGCCCCAATAAACTTTGTTGTTTATATATATATTATTTTATTATTTGTTCAAATAAATACATTTATATATATATATGTATTTATTTGAACGGGATAAGATAGTATTAAGCGGATAAATCCAGAATACAACGAAATATTCGCTATTCTTGATTAATTCTAACTTTATTCGGTAATTCTAGTGTTATCGTATATTCGCGTTTTAACCGTCATAATATATGATCCAAGTATTTGAAACAACTGTTCACTGCAACGATTACTTCGCAATTATACGAAAATATTTTACTACTGAGTCGTTTTTGAAATTTAGATGCTAATTTTTTTAAGCCGTTCTCTCTATTCGGATTGCCGAATAGGCCTCTCCTAATTCTCGCCATTCATCTCCGTTGTTTGTAAGACGTTTCCTGCACACACCCTCCGTTCATCGGGTGTGGTCTGTGAGTGTACGACAAAATAAAAATTTTGGATAATTCTCTTATTTTATTTTTTTAAATTTCTACCTTTTCAGTACCCTCCTAGAAACTAAATACCATTCTTTTTTTTATATAAAACTGTTTTTGAAATTTCTAAATAGCTGCCTGGTAGCTGTTTGTCCTGACAGACCCCACCCGATCAAATGTGTAACAATATTTGCACTGCTTCTTAATTGTATTTTTCTTGCAATCTTGTTTCACTTGGCCATCCTGTGCATTTTTACGAACTGGATTATTCGGTTTTTCCGAGAAAATACGTCAGTTCACTGACTGCCGTATTATATATACCGAAGAAAGGAAAAAAAAAATGTGATTGCTGTTTCCACTGTGCACAGAGATGATCGGATTGATGAAGATACTGGTGATCAGAAAAAAAAACCAGAAATAATTACTGTTTATAATTCCACCAAGAGTGGAGTAGATAAACGCGAAGATTATTCCAAAAAACCTAGGTATGGAATTGGTACAGGAGAGTATACGACGGAGAGCAGTTGACACGCATTTGACAAAAGCTCTGCGTGCTTCGGCCTTGAGACTCTCAGGCATTGAGGTTGTCGTTGTACCAGAGCCCCAGCCAGGTAAGAGAGGAAATTGTAAATATTGCAAAAGACGCAAAACTTGCTTTTTTTTATTTATTATGACCACATAATAGTATGCTGCAAAGATTGCTTAGAAAATTTGACCACCAAAGTTTGACCACTGTAGTTTGTGTCCACAATTTAATTTTTTAGTTTATATAATATGTTTTTGTAGTACTTTGTTTCTAATTAAAGTTTTAAATATTGTTTTTGTTTTTTTTTCATTATTTAGTCGCTGTTCACAAATTTGAAAAAATATGGGTTGAAATTGTAAACATTTTTAAAATTTACCTAATACAACTTAAAAAATTTTTGGAATTGTTTCTGTAATAAACATTATATAGTAAATGATTTGTTTAAAACACGTTGATGCGTAATTAGCAATAAAATGTATACTGTTGCTCGGGAGGCGGTATTTCATTTTGGTCCTCACAGACCACACCCGACCGAAAGTGTTTCAGAATGGTCACCCGATGAACGGAGGGTTAATATCGTCGCTCCAGCGCATTTGTGGTCTTCCTCGTGGTCTTTAGGCTTCATATGGCCGCAAATTCCCGATTTCTTTATTCCATTCGTTCGAAGACGTTCGTTATGTCCAGCCCCTTTCCATTACAGTTTAGCTGCCTGTTCGACAGCATATTTTACTTTTGTTCTATTACGAATATCTTCATTGGTTTTATGATCTGTGAGTGAGATACCCAGCATCTGTCAGAATAATCTATGATATTTTTAACACATGTTTTAAAAGAGATAAATGACAGTGCCAAAACAAATTATTTTCTGTGATACTATCTGAGTTGTAGTTTAGTATATTATTATTTATAAGAGTATAATATTTATTTACATTTTTTTATTAACTTAGTTCACTGACAGTTTTATTGGGCTGTTTTTCGTTACGGAATATATATCTATGAAGATTAGTTCAGTCATAAAATGAATGTTTTCGTTAATGTAATCTTCAAAATGTTTCCATTTCGTATTTTCTAACAAACTATTAATGATGGGTTTCCCCAAATCCTATCATTAAATAGTGATATTATGATAGGAAACGTTACTAGATAGATAATGGCGTATTAAGTTTTTATTAAATTTTCTAGTTTTGAAATTGACCTACTTTTAGAAGAAATAGGTAATAATATATGTAGTTAATTATTGCACATATACCCCAATATTAAAAAAAAAAGTTTAATGAAAGAAGATATTTTCTAAAATGTATATGGAATAATTAACTGTTTAAAATTCAATCGTCTCTTTTTTATTGCTGCTGAATATAAATACATAATCTTGTATTCACTTTTGATACTTCTATATCCTTTAAAGTAATCTTAATGTCGAGGGAGAATGGGGCAAAGTGATTCTCCGAGTCTAATCCAAACAATTAAAATTAGTGCTTTTTATAATACTCTAATTGTCCTGAAAATAGTATCGAAGATGATGTATTAGTTATAAAATTACCAACCCGATAAAGATCTAGCTAAATTCATAATAAAACTAAATAATATATCTACTAGGAAACTAATTCCTGTAGCTGGCCGTATACCATGTATCACAAAAAATTTTTATTTAAAATCCTTTATAAAAGGTATATATAATCTAACCTATCTATATTCCATCATCAGTGTAACTAGATGTACATGTTTTGAGCCACTAAAATATTTGGGTAAAATCCCGTTAAATGTTATTAGTTTAAATGTCTGTTACATTATTTTTGATCTTTTATGTTGAGATGTTAAAGTTACCAGTGGAATTGATAACATGGCAACGTAAGACTCTACATGAGGTTGCTTGGTACTGAGAGTGTCTACGAGGACTTGTTGATAGCAACTAAATAATATATATCTCAATTCAAATTATAGAACTTAAAAATGTAAATTCCTTGTCATTTGTGGATTGATGAAACAAAATAATTATTTACGAGAGAGCATGCAATCGAAAAAGAAACATAAACAACTTAGTTGGTTCGATGTTTTCCAGCAATATGTATATCACCATGGTTACAAATTGCTAAATATATCGAGGAATGTAGCACTATTTGTGTTAAATCTTAACAAATTGCTGATTACCATATCTTACAGTTTAGCACTACGGCCCTTTTAGAGCCCTGGCTTTCTACAGTCTCTTCCAATTTTCTCGGTTTTAGATATGTCTCAGCCACCCTCTCGCACCAAACTGCTGAAGGTCATGCATTACGTCATTTAGACATCTCTTTTATGGCTAGATGACGTACTGGATATTTTTCTGTACGTTCAGTGCGCTTACTACCGATTTTGAATCTTCATCTTAATTTTTGGTGCCTCACAAAGTCTTATTTTTTACATGCGATTTTTTATGTCAAATATATAACATAGTTGTTCAGTTACTGCGAAGTCTTTGGTTTTTATTACTATTACTTCGTTTTAACATTGTTCGTGGGTTTTACAGGGTTTATATGCCTTTGTCTTAAATTATTTCTTTCTGACGTTAGTTCTTCGTCTGCAATTGTGTCGTTATCAAAGACGATGAAGCAAAATCGCAACTGCCTTATCACCCACTGATGACCTGATAAGAATCGCTTTATTACTGAATGATATGACAGTTATGATATGACGTTTCTGTATTGCCTGGGGTAATGTCTGTCGCATTTGAAGACGAAAACAATGTACCATTAGGTACAACTAGAAAAGGATTTCGAATAGCGATGTACGATTTAAAAATGTCGTATTAGTCACCAATATTAGGCTAGAAGAATCGGCGTTTTACTCCGGTCTACCCTAATGACGGAATCGGATCAGTAATGACGTAATTGAGAATACATAGGTATGAGAGACAAGCCACTATCGGCTTAGTATAAATTCTAACTAAATGATGTAAATGCAAATTGTTTAAATGTAATATTATGAACTTAAAAACGAAGTGCCGAAATACAAGAAAACTTGTATTTAAGATCGATAAAAAACATTGTGGGATTTTATTGAAATAAATAATTTACTTATTCATAATGCTGCAGATTCAATGTAATGTAAATTAATGTTTTAACTTAAATTTGTTAGATTCCCTAGCAAATCCTAATAAAATTAAAGATAAACTCAAATAAATATATTGCATCCAATTGATCCTTGAAAACCCGGGTTGCTCGCGCTCTTACAATATTCGCGGCTCTGAGTTAGACGTTTTCTGTGTCGTCTAGTTATCTAATTCTTTGTCTACGCCATATAGGTCTTTCTTCCTTCTGATATATGATGATGTACTATTTTTGGACAAATGAAGTACCTTTCCAAGTGGACATTTAACCACGAGAGGGATGGGGCAGAGAAAACGCTCAACCCAAGATTGCATGGTTATACCTGGTACACATACGGGTCTAAAATTTCAGAAGGCTCGGGTGCAAGAACATTTAGTCATCATCATGTAGTCCTTACTGTCTACTGTTGAACGTAGGCATCTTCCAAACTCCTCCATGTCTCTCGATTCTGGTCTGTCATCATCCAGTTCCCAACAATTCTTTTTACGTCGTCATTCCAACGCGTCGGTGTCGACCTTTGCTACATTTGTCTGCTCGTGGTCGCCATTTTAATACATATGTCGTTCGATGTTCTCTCCACATTACCTGCACATTTCCTTTTCATTGTAGTTACATGTTTCGGCGTCTTTTTGGGAAGCATAGCAGATGTATGATAAATTTAAAGAATTTAAATAAAATTAAATTAATATTGTTCTGAAGCTATTTTCTTCACATCGAGTATCTAATACGTTCATCCCTATTTTTTATCCGTCCTTTTAAGAATAATTCTTTCAATAGTTTTAATACTTTTTGGAGTTCTCCTTCGGGTAACCTTTATCTTATACGAGCATATCTCTTTAAAAAATTGCCGTAAACGAACAAGTTGACAATTCAATAGTATTTTTACCAATTTTATTTATTTTTGCACGCTATTCTCCACTATACATATATCGATACTAATACGATGTAGATGTCAGATTTTTCCTTTCTTCTGGAATATTTCAATCATATTATTGATTTAAAACAATTTTAAGAAACAACTCAGTGTGTTATAATTTATTTCTTTTTAGGGCTTCATCTTCTGTGGGAGTTAAAGATTTTTATAAAAACAAAAATATATTTATAACTGGTGGTACTGGATTTGTTGGTGTCACTCTTCTTGAAAAGATATTAAGATGCATTCCCGATCATGGAGAAATTTTCCTCCTGATGAGACCGAAGAAAGGAAAAGAAATTTCCGAGAGATTAGATGAGATTAAAAAGAATTCAGTCTTTGAAACTTTGTTGAAAGAAAAGGACGTTGAACAGGTTTGTTTGATGCAGATTTTAATTTGATATCTAAACTAAATTACTTTTATTGGTTTTTTAGGTATTTGCTAAAGTCAAAGCCATCGCTGGCGATGTTGGTCAAGAAAAATTAGGAATTTCAAACTCAGATTGGCAACTATTAACTGAGAAAATAAACGTAATTTTCCACTCAGCAGCAACTTTAGATTTTGGAGATACCCTTGATACTACAGTAAATATTAACCTATTGGGAACAAGGAGAGTGACTGAGTTGGCCAAAGAATGTAGAAACTTAGCAGTTTTTGTCCATGTAAGCAGTGCTTACGTTAATTCCTATAAACTCCATGCTGACGAGGTGAGTATAACGGGACGAAATAAAGTACAAAGACGATATTTTAGTTTTGTAGTTATTTTAAGTAATTCTTATTTTATATTTAAATATCTTTAAATAAACCAGAATAGAATTCATATTCCTATATTTTAGGTTCTCCCCAGTTTACAATCAATCTCTCGTTTTCCCACAATCTTACCTGATATGAGTAATTGAAATATATTAAGTATAGTATAGTAGATCATAGCTGATTTTCTCATATTACTATTAATCTTATTGTTGTTCTTATTTCCGTGTACAGGAAATACAGTGGAAAAACAGTGACAATTAATGGTTTTAGTTTTTGAGGGTACGTGTACAATGATAGTTGGTACAATTTTTTTCGCTTAAAATTAAATAGTGTTTTCAATGTCTTCCGGTTCAAAATTATTTTTCCTTCTTTTCTGTAGTCTTATTTGCCTATTTATCCTTTGAAATTTTTCTAGTTGTCTGATGGTCTAACCGTGGTTTTCGCATTAAATTTTCCGTGTGGAATTTGTCGTATCACTTATTTTTCTATCTCTAGTTCATTTGTTAATATTGTGAAGTTTTTATTTTAGTTTTTATTTACAGTTTTCTAACACTTTAAATGATCTACATTAACATTAAAACACAATTAATTAATAAGTGTATATTACTTAACGCTACCAATTTATTTTAAGACAACTTTACGATTTTATTTATCTGTATTTATATCGCCTGCTTGAATGTCTGGAGATTTCTCAATGCGGCTATGTATCGTTTCGAATATTCGAATTATTCCACCGGCCTCTAGACTTGCAGGTTATCAAACGCCAAACTGATGTTCGATAGTCAATAGGCTGGCGTAACATTGCCTCCTCCTTAAGAGGTGGTTCCTCCACTTCCTCCTGGAGCCTGGTCGGGACTGGAAGTGGATGCTAGTATCGGCAACCGGACCGAACCAAGCTAGTTTGTGCTCCTTTGCTGCATTAGGAATTTAATTCCCTTAAAAAAATTTATGACATTACAGAAAGCTACAAGCTTCTCACTTTCGTCTGATGACAATGCAGACGACACCTTTCATATTGTTCTAAAGCTATTTTCTTGTGGCATTTTAAATTAATTACTGTTTAACTGGGAATAAGCCACAATTAAATTACTGTTTGTATTTTGAGAACGATTTCCGAAGGGGAAATTGAAACGTCAATAAACGTACTTTAACCTTTAATTTTGGCTTATTCGCAGTTAAATAGTAATTGACACCTTTCATTATTCAGTACTCCGAGTAGATGTATGTGGCGCCTAAGTTAAAATGGCTAGTAAGTAAATGGCGGTAAGGCTACGTTCACTCTGACAGCAGCATGGCTTAGTGCCTAAAGTATAGCAGTCACTAGTGAATAGCGAAGTGAAATGAACGAATCCACTAGGCGGGAGGAATTTTAAATTATAAAAAAATGGATGAAATGTTACATCAATTTTAAGAAAACTTTATTTGGTCCTACACAAATTTGCGTAAAATTTTTTGACAAAATTACGCAATTGTTTACCTAGAACATTAAACTCTTTGTCAATTGCCCTTGACTTATTTCTCCCAGGATGTAGCCAGAAGTCGCTAGACTCTACGGAATTCAGTTCAGAAGCTATGCTTCACAGTCATAATATATGGGGGAGGGCAAAATAAGCTCTGTTTACCTGCGTTATTATCTTCCGTATTTCTCCATCTTATGATCCGTCGGCATATATTTCTACTCCCAGATATATAAACTTTCCAACCGTTTCAATGTCATTTTCATGTATAATATTTTATGGAACTATATTTCTTCTCGCCTGTATCATTATTTTTGTTTTTTATGTGTTAATTTCCAAACCTAGTTTCCTGTGCTCCTGTTGATGTTCTAATCATAATATTAATATCATCGGCATAAGCGACCAGTTAAACCGTTCGGTTGGTCAGTAGGTTTCTTCGTCCAGTTTGCATATATGCCCATATCTTAGTCCCTACGAAATTTTGAAAAGGTTTTTGTGGCTTTAATGACTCTAATTAGCTTGTGTGGTATTGCCAATTCAGCCAATATATTGTAGAGTTTGTTCCTTTTGACTGAATCGTACGCCTGTTTGAAGTCTACAAACACGTTGTGAACATCAATGTCATGTTCCCATGATTTACTCAGGATCTGTTTGACTGTAAATATTTGGTCCAGTGTCGATCTTCCCCGTCGGAAGCCCGTCTGATACTCTCCAATAATATTTTCTGAGAGTAGTTGGAGACGCTGGTTTATAATATACGCGAGGACTTTATATGCTGTAGTTTAAGTGTGTCGACTATCAGAAAACAACTCATACGATTATGCTGGAGAAGTTGGTCTGTGAGACTGCTGGAAGACCTCGCTTGTGTAGCTTAGCCTGCCTCCTACCCTCGCTACCGTAGTCCAGGAACATTTTTGATAGAAGCATAAGTATACCCAAAGTAGTACTAAAGAGTACTTTAATGACCAGTCGGATCATAGAGGCTAACTGGACATTGTTATGAAAAACTTAAGTACAAATCAGTTTTGATTACAAGGTGTCAGTGGAAAATTTATTATTTTATTTATGGACTTCTATATATTGAAATGATTTCAATAGGTCAAAGAGGATATAACTTAAAGGGATTTTTATATGAGTTTGTTGTTCATGAATTTCATGAAGCCATCACAATGTGGGGTCGACTCTGAAATAAAAGGGAGAAAAGATTAGTAAATTGCTAAATAAATTAATTTTGACTTACCTGGTATAGTGTTAATAATTTCTGAATAGTATAGTTGCCTAGTGTATAGGTGAATCGTCTAAACCTTAAAAGGAATAAAAAAAGAAGAATTCTTAAAAAATTATTTAAACATAGAAATTTTAAAAATAAACGTCAGAAAAATAAACTGTCAAAAGTCTGTGGGAACTAAATTAATAGGGGTTTTGTTAAATAAATTACAATGATGTGGAGATGAAAAGAATAAATTATATTAGTATTGTTAAGTTTTATATCTGAATTTTTTTTTTATAAATTCCCAAATTAGATGTGATTAAAGTGCTTATGAGAAATTAATGTGGTTTGACAAATATGTCAAAACAGGACAGTTTTATGGTTGAATAAAATAGAAGACGGAATGAAAAAAGAAAGTGGGTTGCTGTTAGCAACGAATAATTTTGGTTGTGGGTGCTAGCTATGGCGGTGAACAAGGAAGAATAGGTTGTTGGAGGCGACGAAAATTTTGGAGGAAGAGCCCTAAAAAGGTGGAATAGTCCGGGAGTGCTTTAAAATCGTTTAATTATAATTTAGTTTTTTCCACATTTTCAAATAGAGATATCCAGAATTTGTTCCAGAGAGTAAGAGAAATTTTGACTTATAAATTATAATTGGAGTGCAGAAATGTCATTTAGATTGAAAAAGTAAAAATTCATGAATTAACTAATTGCGATAGGCCTTAAAAATTGAAATATTAATGATCATTAAAATAAAAATATAATAGTACGTACCTTTAACTTCCGAAGAGAGGATAGATATTCCAGTATCACCGATTATTTTGCGAGTAGTTAGTTTTCTTTAAAAAAAAAATCAGAACTGTTTGAAAGTGAGTTTGGATAATAATTTTGGGGATCATTTGAAATTTTGATTATATTTTAATGCTAGTTATAAGTCAGCGGCATAAAGTGTTCAGTTTTCTTTTCTTTATATTTCATTTAAACACTTTATAAAGTTGCAATAGTCATTTAGATTTGAGGTAATTGTAGAGAGTTTCCACATTTTGTAATCAAATTCTATTTTCACGACACATTAAGGTTTACACGATTCCTATTTTTGTAAATTTTTAAAGGCAACCCAAGTTGCAGACGAATTTTATTGTTTATATTAAATTTGTTCAATATTAATAAATAACGTGCTTCATTTGGGTTAATTTATCAAAAATATAAAGTAAATTTTGGTTTAAATTTTTTTTGAACTCTACCAGGAGACTACAGAGTTGACGTCACACAGTGACAGATTGCTTAGAACAAATAATTGAGCTAGCCGAGGTATAGTATATTAACAACGAACTACATACTTTTAAAATTCACTTCAATTCAATTAAAATTATATTTATTAACAATAAAACATAAAAATAATAAAAACAAAACTATTACAATTGGCGCTAACAACGTGGAGCCTCTGGGAAAACAGAAATAAGGGTGTTTTTTTTTTTTAAGCAGATTTATTAATAATACACAGATTAAAATAAAAACAAATTGGTGTGATTAGAGTTGTAGAGATTCTGGGGTAGTTAAAGTTAAATTTGAGAATAAATAGAGATTAGGATAAAATGGCAGACCGAATGACTTTAAGAAATGGAAAAGAAATCGTACCGAAAGAGAGTGAAGGAGAACAGGTGTTAGAACAGGAACAGGGTATACAGGTAGATGAAGAAAGCAGAGGAGGATCAGGAGAATTTGTAGTACAATATTTAGAGCAAGGCAGACAAGAAGCAGGACAAGGTGATAGAGAGGGAAGTCTAACAGATAGTTTGAGAGAGGAGTTGGATGAGACAGTGAGAGATAGACGTGATGAAAGTGTGGATGAATGTAGAGTGCAGGAGGAGAGACGTAGGGAAGGAGATGTTGGAGAGTCAGGGATGACACAGATGGATATGAGGCAAATAATGCGGATGTTACAACAGATGGATCATAATATTAGGGGAGATATGCACAAAATGGATAGTAATATTAACAATATTAGGGGGGATATGAACAAAATGGAAAATAATATTAAAGGAGAACTTAGGGAAGAGTTAATTAAAATGAGGGAAGAAATCAAAGAAGAAGTGAAGATAGTCAGGGAAGAGATGCTACAAATTACCCAAGGTTTAGAAGAGAAAGTAGAACAGGTCAGAGGAGAAAGTGAGAATTTTAAGAGGAATGTACAGGAGGAGATATCCAGAGAAAAGGCCATAATTAGAGCGGAAATAGGACAGGAAATTGGGAGCAGATTTGTAGAGTTGGGAACAGCCATTAAAGAGAATTTACCAATGGAAATAAACAAAGAAGTTAATAAGCAGAATAAAGAGATTGTTAGGGAGGTAGAAAGTGTTAAAAGGCAAACTCAGGATTATGAGGAAAAAATTACCATTATAAAAAATAATATAAAGAAGGGATTGCAGAATTTGGAACTGGAAATGGGTATGCATGCAAATCAGGCGGAAAAGAGAGATAGAGTATTACAGGGACAAGTTGAGGAATTGAGAGAGAAATTTAAAAATGCAAGTGAGGAGATTCAGCGTTTGGAATCAAATATAGGACAAACAAGAGTAGTGAGTACTGTGGTGCCGAGTTATAATGATGGGGGAATAAAGTTTGATGGAAACCTGAATCACTTACATCCTAGAATATTTGTAGATATCATCAAAAATAAGGTAAAGAATGTAAGGGATCCAATAGAAATGAAATTGAATATTCGAAACATGTTAGTGGGCATGCCATTATTATGGTTTTGCAATAATGAAAATTCCATAAATAATGTGCAGGAATTTGAGGCCAAGTTTATTAACTATTTTTGGGGAGAAAACCAACAGGCTAGTTTCAGGGAGCGGTTGTATTTTGGGAAATTCAATTATGAAAAAAGCACCAACTACAATCTGTACGCAATGCAGTTATTCCAGACAGCACAATATTTAGAACCGGCTATGCGAGAAGAGGAGATTGTCCTATACATTGCCAGGCAATATAACCATAATATGGCAGGAAAATTTGCCACAAGTTGAAAGATTTTTAAATGAGACACCACATGGAATCACCAAACAATGCCCATATTTCCTAATGTCTGGAAAGTATCCAGAAAGACCTTGGGAAATCAGTAATACAGGGGACATTCAAGAAGTAATGAAGAAGGTGAACCAAAATTTAATAAGAAATGCAAGTCGTTATGTAAATAGAATCAATAAGAAGAGAAAGAAAAGAGTTATTTTTGAAAAAGGGGAGAAGGTACTTATCAGGTCACTACAGGTGCCTAAAAGGAATGAAAATCTGTGTGGAAAATTACTTTTGCCATTTGAAGGACCTTATGTCATTAGTACTGAACATGGGGTAAACAGTTATGAACTAAGACATCCAGAAACTAATAAAATTAGAGGGATATTTAATATAGAGGGAATTTATAAGTATTATGAATAAACATACAAGGGTAGGCAATATTATGACACGAATTTTATATTATTAGATATAAGTTTTGTAAATAGAAGGATAATTAATACATAAGCATATCTTGAGATAAATTTGATAATAACATGACTCAAATAATTTATTGGGAACAGATGTACAGAATAATGATGAATTTATATATAAAAAAAAAAGAGGTTGATTTATTTTCAAGTAAATTTATAGGAGTTACAAGTATAAATAAATGAGCAAAGTACTATGGACAAATCGATATTTTGTAGAAATTGGGAAATAGGGAATATTATAATGATAAATAGTATATGTGAAAATATGTGGGAAATAAGATGAAAAATAGAATTATAGGAAATATTGAAATATGAAATATAGAGAGTTATATGTAGAGATGATGAAATGGATATTATATGGGGATATAAAAAGAATAAATAATAATGCGGCAATGAATAAAGATACTGAAATAGTATATGCGGAAATAAATAAATAAATAAAAACATAAAATAAAGAGGGGAACAATTATAAGAATTTCTACGAAATTAGTACGAGAAATAAATAGTACAGGAAAAGAAGTAATGAAATTGGGAAAGTACTTGGAAATTTGATTCTGAAGTTGATATAATTAGTGAAAGATTTGTAGATTTTGTTTGGAGAAGTCTGTATTTTTCATAGAGTAAATTATTAAAAAAAAAAATATTCAAGAGATATGCTTATTAATAAAAGTCAGTTTATTGTTATGTTAATATTAATAAAATGTTTAAGTTTATCGGTAAGAATTTAGATTTAGTAAGTGCTGATAGTTAGCACTGAACAAAATCCAAATTGGGGGGAAGTTGAAATGATTTCAATAGGTCAAAGAGGATATAACTTAAAGGGATTTTTATATGAGTTTGTTGTTCATGAATTTCATGAAGCCATCACAATGTGGGGTCGACTCTGAAATAAAAGGGAGAAAAGATTAGTAAATTGCTAAATAAATTAATTTTGACTTACCTGGTATAGTGTTAATAATTTCTGAATAGTATAGTTGCCTAGTGTATAGGTGAATCGTCTAAACCTTAAAAGGAATAAAAAAAGAAGAATTCTTAAAAAATTATTTAAACATAGAAATTTTAAAAATAAACGTCAGAAAAATAAACTGTCAAAAGTCTGTGGGAACTAAATTAATAGGGGTTTTGTTAAATAAATTACAATGATGTGGAGATGAAAAGAATAAATTATATTAGTATTGTTAAGTTTTATATCTGAATTTTTTTTTTATAAATTCCCAAATTAGATGTGATTAAAGTGCTTATGAGAAATTAATGTGGTTTGACAAATATGTCAAAACAGGACAGTTTTATGGTTGAATAAAATAGAAGACGGAATGAAAAAAGAAAGTGGGTTGCTGTTAGCAACGAATAATTTTGGTTGTGGGTGCTAGCTATGGCGGTGAACAAGGAAGAATAGGTTGTTGGAGGCGACGAAAATTTTGGAGGAAGAGCCCTAAAAAGGTGGAATAGTCCGGGAGTGCTTTAAAATCGTTTAATTATAATTTAGTTTTTCCACATTTTCAAATAGAGATATCCAGAATTTGTTCCAGAGAGTAAGAGAAATTTTGACTTATAAATTATAATTGGAGTGCAGAAATGTCATTTAGATTGAAAAAGTAAAAATTCATGAATTAACTAATTGCGATAGGCCTTAAAAATTGAAATATTAATGATCATTAAAATAAAAATATAATAGTACGTACCTTTAACTTCCGAAGAGAGGATAGATATTCCAGTATCACCGATTATTTTGCGAGTAGTTAGTTTTCTTTAAAAAAAAAATCAGAACTGTTTGAAAGTGAGTTTGGATAATAATTTTGGGGATCATTTGAAATTTTGATTATATTTTAATGCTAGTTATAAGTCAGCGGCATAAAGTGTTCAGTTTTCTTTTCTTTATATTTCATTTAAACACTTTATAAAGTTGCAATAGTCATTTAGATTTGAGGTAATTGTAGAGAGTTTCCACATTTTGTAATCAAATTCTATTTTCACGACACATTAAGGTTTACACGATTCCTATTTTTGTAAATTTTTAAAGGCAACCCAAGTTGCAGACGAATTTTATTGTTTATATTAAATTTGTTCAATATTAATAAATAACGTGCTTCATTTGGGTTAATTTATCAAAAATATAAAGTAAATTTTGGTTTAAATTTTTTTTGAACTCTACCAGGAGACTACAGAGTTGACGTCACACAGTGACAGATTGCTTAGAACAAATAATTGAGCTAGCCGAGGTATAGTATATTAACAACGAACTACATACTTTTAAAATTCACTTCAATTCAATTAAAATTATATTTATTAACAATAAAACATAAAAATAATAAAAACAAAACTATTACAATATGTTCCATTTGTTTTACTATGTACATACTTACATACATATATTTCATACCTGTTACTTTATATATATTATATCCAAGTTTTCTTTTAAATATGCCTATCTTCTAGAGATGTTGGGGACCACATTGACCCATCTTATTCTATTCACAGCTGCTCGAAATAAATCAATTGACGTTAGACCAGTCCACTTCCTAAGATTGGCCAGCCAGGATTATGTCTATGTCCAGTGCTTCTCTTACCCTCAATCTTGTCTTGTAGAATCAACTGTAGCAGTCGGTATTTATCATTACGCATGATGTGGCCGAAGTAAGCCAATTTTCTGTTTTTTATGGTGTTAATCATTTCTTTGTCTTTTCTGAGTCTCTGGAGAATAGTTATGTTACTTGTGAGATGTATATAAGAGACCCTTAACATACGTCTAACGTCATACGACGTAATTAATCAATTTATGTTCTTCACATTTTCTAGCGTTTGGTTTTTTAGGAAATGGAATGAATATTGATAGTAGCCAGTCTTTTGGTAAGTAACCAGTCTCGTAGATGTTGTTGAATAGTTTCGTAGGAGCTGTGATTTGGTGTGCATCTAATAGCTTTAAAATTTCACCATGCACCTCATCAGGTCCGGGTGATTTCCCATCTTTAATCCGCTTAATGTCCATAGATACTTCTTCGTTTGTTATTTCTGGGCCGTAGGGATTGTTTATTTCATTCGGACTTCGTTCTGCATCTTCGAATAATTCTTGCATATATTCTTTCCATCTTCGTAATTTATCTTCAATGGTAGTCAAAATCTGGAATTCATTGTCTACAACTATGCCTGTGTTGCGTGGTTTTCTGGTATTCTGTATCTCTTTAATTTTTTTGTGCATATGGAAATCGTCATGTTTGCGTTGTAGTGTTTCGACTTCCGGGCATTTCTCCGTCAGCCATGCTTCTTTTGCTCCTTTTATCTCCTTTAGTACAGTCTTAAGCAATGTTTTGTATTTGTTGTCATTTCTACCTTTTAATTTTCTTCGCTCTTCCATCTGCAATATTTTATCTGTCATCCATTCTTGCTTCTTTTCTCCTTTTGATTTTAAATATTCATGCGCAATTGTGGTAATAGATGTCTTCATTTCGTTCCATTGTTCTTCTATGCCTCTAGTAGTGTCTTCAACTATTTTCGCAAAATTCTTATTAATCTCTGTTTTTACTTTTGTCTGGGTGTCATTGTCTTTTAGTAGTCTTAGATATATCTTGAGCCTCATTTTCTTATGAATTATTTTGAGTCATATGTTGATATTTGCAACCAATAGACTATAATCTGAGAAGACATATATCAAAGTACTAAATATATTAGGAAATATTTTTCTAGTTGTGGTTTACTCTTTCGCCTAGTAACATAGTATTTAAATGAATAGCCAAATCTTTGATATCTGTCTCAGTCTAATTGTAATATTGCACAATACTGTAAGGGATACATAACTATTATAATAGATTAACAAAATTATCGTTTTTTGTTATTTTTGTAGATTATTTATCCACTACCTAGAGATGCCGATGAATTAATAGCTACTGTTAAGAAACTCAGTAAAGAAGAGTTACTAAAAGAAACGCCTTCACTCTTAGGAGATCACCCAAATACATACACAATTACAAAACATATGGCTGAACATGAAATTCAAAAATGTGAAAGTTTGTTTCCTTGTACCATTGTTCGACCAAGTATGAGTATGTATCATATGGTTTAGTATATTTTGTAGTTTTTGGATATTTACGCTATTAAACACTTAATTGGCTGTTTTGTAGTTATTGGGTGTTGGAAAGAACCTGTTCCTGGATGGACAATAAGCAAAAATGGACCACAAGGTTTCTTAATGGGTGCTGCAAAAGGAGTCATTAGAAGGTTGCCAGTCGCAATAAATTTAGTATATGATTACATTCCTGTCGATATAGTAATTAACAGTCTCATTGTTGCAGGTTTTCACGCTGGTGAGTATTATATAGGCAATATCACTGTTCTAAATTAATTGCATATTAATGTATTCCGTTTATGCACACTTGGTCCTTACACGTGGCTAAAAAATAAAATATAGATATAAAATTCAAATAACAATAGAAAACAATTAAAGATAAGTAAAATATATCGTAAAAATACCGATAGAATAATATATGCACGCCTATATCCAATGGCGCTACATCTCAAATCGAGCCGTGGCCGTCTTCAAACTATGCCTCCAACCTTGCCGGCCCCGCGCCGATCTTCTCCAGCTTCTCACTTTTAGGAAATTTTGCGTGACCTTTGCCACTTCCTCACCCCACCTTTTTTACTATTACTAACGTAATAGGAGAGAGAGCCGACCAGAATGTAGCTTCGACCAAATTTTTTTTTTTTTTTAATAACTTTAAACTGTTTGTCCTTATTTAGTGTAGTGTTATGTACAATTTTATGTTTATGACATTCTTCACTTGTTGGATAGCTGAATATTGACGAAATCTTCCTGCTGTTTTTCATCTCTGCTGTTTCTAACATCCTCTTTGTCCTCTCCGTGTCAGGTCGTGTTTCTGCTGCATATGTCATTATTGGTCTGATGACTGTTTTGTAAATTCTGTCTTTTATTTCTTTCTCAATATTTTTATTTCTTCATATTGTTTCATTCAGGCAACCTGCGGCTCTGTTTGCTCTATTCACTTGTTTTTCCACTTCAGTTTCGAGCTTTTCGTAGCTAGATAATCTGGTGCCTAAATATTTAAAATCCATCACTTGTTCTATTATCTGACCTTCCAGCACCAATTTAGATGTAAATTTGCTGTTATAACCATGTATTTTGTCTTTTTTGGGGAAATTAACACGTTAAATTTTCTGGCGGTTATATTAAATTGTAAATCATCTTCACTTTGAGAGAGTAGTATTGCGTCGTCTGCATAGCAGATTATTATAAGTTGTTTTTCTCCCATTTGGTATCCTTTTTTAGTTCTTACTTTTTTATTATTTCATCCATAATCAGGTTGAATAAAAGAGGACTCAGGGAATCTCACTATCTTATCCTATTGCAAGCTTCAATATGGTCGGTTAGTTCGTCTACTTTTACTTTTATTTTGTTGTTTTGGTAGATATTTTCGATCGTTTTGACTATTCCTAGAGGTATCTCTTTTGCGTACAATAAGTGGATGACGCCCTTTAATTAAATTCAGAATACAAAAATATATATTCATAAACCAAAAAGCTATTTGCTTATTGCTTGTTAACGCAATAAAAAAGTAAGTTTTCAAATTTTTTTTTTTTAGTAGTAGATGTCAAAATAATTTTAGCTGTACTTTTTCCAATAAGCACAGTACTAAAGTGTTCCTGCCACCTTTTCAATACTTCTACTCTCTCCTTCAAAAGAGGTCTTGACTTGGTTCCCTTATGGCTTGAAAACTTTTCTTTTTTGTTTCTGTTTTGTTTGTAAAAATGTAAATTTTTGTTTTTGTGTTCTGTAAGTATTTAAGTTTTCCATTTCTTCAAATTCTTTTGTCTGTCGCTTTGTCTTTTTGTGCTTTTGTTTTTCATCTCTTCTCTTTATTCGATTTTCTTCCACGTTGTTCCTAGCCCTTCTGTTGATCATTTTCAGGTATGCATCATTTTCCTCTTGGGTTACCTGTTTGCATTCCTCACCAAACCAGTTATTTCGCTTCCCTTTCTATATCTCACTCAACGCTTCATCTGCGGTCTGTTTGGCATAGTTTTCATAAACTCCCAATATGTATTAAGTTCAGTAGGACCTGCTTCACTTCTAGAGGGTCCTGATAGTTTACAATTTAAGCATATTTGAAAGTTTTTAATGTCTTCACTACAATTTAATTCATCAATGTTATATTTAATTATGTTTAGTTTAGTTCTATCGTTCCTGGCGTTTGATATACATGCTCTAAGACTACCAGCTATGAGATAGTGGAAGGAGACAATATTATCGCCTGTTATACCTTCTACACTCTAGTATTTGATCCATGTCTTGAATCAATCGATACGTGGTATATACGATTTTGGGGCTGCTGATCTGAGGATGTCCACGTCACCTAATTTATACACTTACGCTTGTGTTGGAAGTATGTACTACTGATCGTCATCGTCCAGTAGGTACTACTGATCGACAATGATAATGTCCCATTATCATTGGATTCTTGTGCTATAAAAAGGTCCTGTGGTTGACCTGTACATTCTTCTTGTCTTGCCTTTCGTGTCCATAATAATCAACTTAACGTTCTTATTGCGACTTTGTCATATGTTTGTTCTTCTTTTTCCATGTTTATTTTATCCTCGGTGGAAGCATATGCATTTATGAGAAGGTAGTAAAAGAATGTTCCAAGTATTTCGAAAAATATTTAGATACCTAAAAAATTTAAGTCAAGGGGAAATATGTAATTATCCTTATTAAAATTGTGCACAATGTATAAAATAACAAAGTGTTGTGTTTGGAGTTTGATCTAATTTACATTTTTGACAAATAACCTTATTATTTTGAAATCATAGAAATTATATCGTTAGCTAATTATTAATTAATTACATTTAAAAGTTGCTCAACTAGTTTCTAATTAAAGTTTTAGTTTCTAATTTTTAATACAAATAAGTATATGTCTTTTTTTTGCACTAACATCTTCCAGCCTTCTTTGAAGACTAATATTGTTGCTATCGAAATTATCCCATATAATATAGAGGTTGATCAACTCTTGTGGAAAGTCCGGTATACAATATGTTATTATAGAAGATACCCAAAAAAGGTATTTACAAAAATGGGAGGTAGCTGTAAGCTTCAAATTTTAAAATTAGTTTTAAATATATAAGATCTTCTGTACTCGACTACTGATCAACGATTCTTCTTCTTTTTGCATCATAACCCTGGATGGGTCTTCCGACCATTCCGACCTCTCTTGTGCCCTTCTCCTTCATTATCTTACGTTCCTAGTTTTCAGGTTGTCTTCCACGTCATCCAACCATCTCCTTCTAGGTCTTACTTTTTTTCGTCTTAGTATTATCTTCCATT
The DNA here is from genome assembly GCA_918026665.1 of Diabrotica balteata. Classification (NCBI taxonomy): domain Eukaryota; kingdom Metazoa; phylum Arthropoda; class Insecta; order Coleoptera; family Chrysomelidae; genus Diabrotica; species Diabrotica balteata. The sequence goes on from OU898277.1 coordinate 59,761,783, forward strand.
GTAATATTTTCTTTGTTGATTTTGAATGGACATGCCCCAGTCATGACAGTTTCTGAGCTGTAACAAAATTAAAATTATTTTCAAATATGCAAGGTCTTCCATAAAACTGTACTGTGTTATATTTTAATTTAAAAAATTCGCTCTATTTACTCATTCTTCTTCTTTTTCTTCTGGTGTCATCTCAGCTAAGGAGGTTGGCAATCATCATAGCTATTCTAATTTTTGAGGCAGTAGCTCTAAGTAGTTGTTTTAAGCTGCATCCAAATCATTCTCCCAGGTTCTTAAGCCATGAAATTCGTCTTTTTTCGATGCTTCTTCTGTCACTTGTCTTTTCTTGCATTATGAGTCACAGGATGCCGTACTTCTCTCCCCGCATCACATGTCCGAGATACTGTAGCTTTCTTTCTTTAATTGCAAGTTCAACTTCCTTCTCTTTACCTATTCTTCTCAGTACTTCATTGTTCGTATCTCTATCTACCCAGGAAACCCTCATAATTCTTCTATAGGTCCATATTTCAAAGGCGTTAAATCGTCTGATTGTGTCTAGATTTAACGTCCATGATTCCACTCCATAGTACAGTACACTGTATACGTAGCATTTTCTAAGGCCTACTTTAAGAGCTAATGTTAAATCTTTGCCACATAGGACCTTTTTTCATTTTCATAAAATTAGAACATGCTTTTTCGATTCTAACTTTGATTTCTGCAGTGTAGTCATTATTTTCTGTTATAAGTGTTCCTAGGTAAGTGTACTTTTTTACTCTTTCGATCTGCTGACCCTCTACTATCAAGATTTCGTTAGCATTATGGTTGTTTTTACAAATTTTCATAAACTTCGTCTTTTTGATATTGAGCGAGAGTCCGTACTCTCTACTACACATTACTATTTTATTTATGAGTCTTTCCAGGTATTTTAAAATATCGGCTATTATTACTGTATCATCTGCATATCCGATGTTCTCATTTTACTCTTATTTTTACTCTATTTACTCTTATGCCGACTGTTTCATCTTCCAGAGTTTCTCGAATTACCTCTTCAGAATAAGCGTTAAATAATAGAGGTGATAGTATGCAGCCTTGCCTGACTCCTCTCTTTTTTTCCATTTCTTCCGATGTCTCTTTTTCAATTCGTACTATTGCTCGCTGATTGTAATAAAGCTTTGTTATTAGCCTTAAATCTCTTTCATCTAGGTTTTTATTTTTTAGAATTTCTATGAGTAGGTCATGTTTTACTTTATCAAACGCATTATTGTAGTCTATAAAATAGACGTAAAAACATCCAAACATCTCTGCGTCAGCACGTTGAAGGAGAATAATGTCTCTCTGGTACCCATACCATTGCGGAACCCATATTGTGTGTCACTAATATCCAGCCCCAGTTTAGAGTGAATTCTGGCGTGGATAATTTTCAACAGAATTTTCAAGGTATGTGACATTAAGCTTATGGTTCGATAGTCACTGCACTCTTTGGCATTCACTTTCTTTGGCAAACACACAAATACTGATGTCAACATTTCTCTAGGGATGATTCTCGTAGTATAGATAGCGTTAAACAGTTCTACTATTACGTCCAGGTTTGTCTCGTTGACCAACTTTAGTAGCTCGCTTGGTAATTCATCTGGACTAGCAGATTTATTGGTTTTAATTGAGTTTAATTCCTGACTAACCTCTGATTTGGTTATCTCTGGGCCTACATCTCCCGTTTGGCTATTTACAGATGTACTAGCTTCTCTCTGGTCAGGAAATAATTCCTCGATGTACTCTATCCATCGTCGTAATTTTTGTTTAGTCTCCAATATAATATTTCCATTTTTTTTTTTCGAGCAATATATTGTAGGTTCCTCTATTTCCTACTCTGACTAGTTCTTTGACTTTTTTATGTAGATTAAAGTTGTCATATCTGTTTTGCAGTTCCTCTATTTCTTTACATTTTTCAGAGAAGTAGGTTTCTTTAGTCTCCCTAATTTTTCTTCTTATTTGGTTTTGAAGCTGTTTATAGCGGATCGTATTGCATTCATCACCTTTAGAATTTCTTTGGTCATCCACTCTTTTTTCTTACATTTGGTTGTTGTAAGTACTTTCTTACTTGGCTCCAATATAGAGGTTTTGAAGGATTGCCACTGCTGCTCTACGTTGCAATTATTTCTTGGGTTTCTATCTAGATTTGTGTTGATTTCGTGTTTCAGATTTTCTTTTGTTTCTTCTGACTTTATAGTGTATTTTTATGTATGAGAGAGTAATAAAACAATAAATTATATATGCAAATCCCTAAACTGTTGATACGGATGACTCAATGAAAAACAGATATTTGTCAACAAGTTTACAGAAGTATATAGGAAAACAATTTCAAATTGAGTATGACCACCAGGTATAAAGGTTGGAGCAGAATAGAATACAATAGTTGTGAGGGTTACTAATCCTTTAATAAGGTTGCCAGTGTCGGAGTGATGGAGGTTAACAGGTACTAATGAATTTGCAAGAAATGTAAGATGTTTATTTTATTGGTTATATATAACCAATAAAAGTTTAATAAGTACCTACCTATTTGCAAAATAAAGTTTAATTCTTTAGATAAAATAAAACGTTTTATTTTATCTGAAATGAGTGCATTCCACGAAGTAAGGGTTTCAACAATCAAACATTTAATTCTTTAATTCCAGGAATCTACGACAGTAATTAACTAGATAATTACCTTCTAAACTTATTCCACAGAAAATGTGATAGTGGGTTTTTCCATTTTGTAGGAAGGTCCAAGTGGCGTATTCAAAATTCTTAACAGTTCACTAAAAGTAGGTACTTCAGTTGCAAGGTGCAGTTTATTGTGTATACTAGTGTTATGGAAAATTTGGAAGTGCCGTGTAAACGCCGAAAAATTGGTCCTTTAACAGTTAATGAAAAAACATTAATATTTAATTGTTTTAAATCATTTACAGACAAACGTTGATGTGAAAGTGTTGATAAGACCGTTGAGTTAGTTAGCAGTACACTTGGTGTTGGGAAATCTACGATTTACAGAGTTATTAAAGAAGAGAAATGTGGTAGTTTTCAAATGCCACGTAATGCTCCAGGGAAACCAAAATTTCAAATAGAATATCATTTTAAAGAAGGACTTCGACGGAAAGTGCATGAATTCTTCTTTAGACAAGAATTTCCAACATTGGATAAAGTTCTTGTCTCAGTTCGAGATGATAAGGATTACCCAGAAATGAGTCGAAGTACGTTATGGAAACTTTTAAAAGAAATAGGCTTCCGCTGGAAAAAGAATCCCAGAAAGTCTATTTTATTAGAAAGAAGCGATATTGTCATATGGAGAAGACATTTTCTAAGAACCATAAAGGAAATAAGAAACCAAAAAAGAAAAATATTTTATCTTGATGAAACATGAATCAACGAGGGTCATACACCAAATAAATTTTGGCAGGATGAAACTGTTACAAGTCAAAGGCACGCTTTTGTAAATAACTTATCTACTGGTTTAAACCCACCATCAGGAAAGGGACGCAGGCTGATAATAGTACACAGTTCAGACGGTTTTGTTGAAGGTGGTTTATTAACTTTTGAATCAACTCGTACCGGCGCGGCGACTACCATGAAGACATGAACGCTGATGTCTTTCAAGAATGGTTCGAACAAATGATAGATCTTCTTCCTAAGAACTGTGTAATAGTAATGGATAATGCAAGTTATCACTCCAGACTTGTGACCACCATATCATTGTGAATTAAACCCGATTGAACTGGTATGGGCACAGATAAAGAGTGAAGTTTCAAGAAAAAATACCACTTTTAAAATTCATGATGTTAAGCAGTTGTTTTTGGAGGCCGTAAATAATGTAAAACCTGAAAACTGGGAAAAGGCAGTAAATCACACTATTAAAGAAGAGGAAAAAATGTGGAAGCTGGACAATATTACTGATAAAATGATCGAGCCAGTTAGTATAAATCTTGGTTCTGAAAGTTCATCTTCTGAATCTGATTTGGATTTGTATCAAGTAGCTGTAAGTTTTATATTAATATTTTTATTCATCTATTTAACATACCTTAGATGGTTTTAAAAACTCTTTTTCTCTTTTGTAATTTTTAAAAACTAAAAAAATGTGAATTTTTTAAAACTCTTTTTAATGTAGACCAGTCAGTTCTAATATAGTGTGTGATAAAAGAGGTCACTTATGTTTACATACACATAACACTTTATAACACTGAAATAATTCATTTATTTTTTACAATTATTCAAAGTAATTTTTCAATTAATCTTGAGCACGCCCTTGGAGTGGTCGGAGGTACCAGTTAAAATTATGTTAATGACTTTTTCGTTCATAAAAATAAACTATAGTTTCTGTATGTTAAGTTTATTGTTGTTGCGGCTTTATTAGGTCTTTTTTAGTTGAAGTTGAAACCTAGCAATAAGGAGACTGTGATCAGAGGATACGTCTGCTCTTGGATATGCCTTTACTGACTGAATTGAGTTTCGATATCTATGTTTTAGTAGGATGTAGTCAATTTCATTTCTGAAGATTTTGTTGTCTTTGTCAGCTGGCTGGTTAACTTACTCATTACAAGAATACAAAGTTGTTTTGTATTATACATGAGTGTTTCGTTCCTCCATACATATTTTTATTTTTGTATTAAGTATTCTTTAATTTATAATTTATTTTAATTCATTAATCAACGTGTGTGTATGTTTTACGTTCGTAAACTAATACGGTCTTGTAGACATCTCCCCTCATTAAGGAAGGCCCAGCTTATTCAGTGCACACACATAGTTTTAGTCTTATATAAACCAATGCAAGAAACACTCCAGTTTTGTGTAAAATTCACCACCCAAGTTTAAAGCGATGCTGCCCATAACCCAGTGCACTGTTGAAGAAAAAAAATCGTTAATTCAACATCACGGGTACCGTAATTTGACTAACATACCCACACAATATTGAAATAATTGATAAATTTTACATTTAAAAAATTTCGACATAAAAAAATAAAACCAGCACATATAAATAAACATTTGGACAATTGCTAATTCTCGTTGTTATTAAATAAAATTGTATCACATGATATTTAAAAAGTTATAAGCAGATTTCAATGAAAAACATAAAAAGTTCAACGCCCTATATAGTTGAAAATGGAGTACAAAAGTAACGACCTGTTGTAGTCATAGTTTTTAAATGTCAAAATTGAAAAAAATGATTGATTTTTCAAACAATACGGATTCTGTTTGAAAGTAGTTGTTCCATTTGATGCATTTATAATTGGAGTAGGACCATTTATTACCTAGGTTAAGTAGGAATCAACACCCCAGAACTATCAGCTTCCAGCCCTTATTGGAATTATTGGCCCTTATTGGAATATCATCAAAAACCATTGAAACGAAGTTCAGCGTAGGGTTAGAAGTCGAGTAAAAAATGGTGGAAACGATCGCATATCAAAAATATTTCTTAAATCCCAATTTACTCAGCGGCTAGTAGCAGCAGCCCAATCATTAATTTACAATTTGCAAACATAAGCTATAACATCATAATTTCTTCATCAAATATACAGGGTGTTTCTTTGGAAAAATAATATGTTAACTGTAAAAAGGGGACACGTAGGCGATCTCAAAAACACCATACTTAATGGGTCTTACTTCATCAATACTAACTAACAACTTTATAAGATGAACAACAATGATTCAGATCCGAAAAAACCTGCGTAGACGCCGTATTTGTAATAAGACAAATCACAGAAAAGGCCATCGAGTACAATAAACCAGCATATCTATGTTTTATAGGCCTGACAAAGGCTTTCGATCGCATCTAAGTCGAAGACGTCTTACACCTACTGTATAAAAGAAACATACCAATGAATATTATATAAACCATCGAAAACATCTACACCATAATCGATTACAGGCAAAGATAAATGGAAAACTAACACAGTGTATACCAGTACAAAGCGGAATCAGATAGGGTGACTCGTTAAGCCCACTTCTCTTTAATATAATAATGAACATGAAATGAAATAATACAAGCAGTACATGATGGGAAACAAAGAAATCCAAATATTATGCAGGCGACGCCGCATTAATCGCCGAGACAGAAGACGAGCTCCAAAGATTAACACATATCTGCAATACAACAGCTAAGAAATACAATATGATAATATCAGCAGAAAAAAACAAATGTATGACAACATCTAAATACCCACTACGGTGTAAAATCGAAATTGATGAAAAAATAATAAAGCAGGAAGCAAGGTTTAGATATTTTGGAATAGATATAACTAGTTACGGAGATGTTGAAGAAGAAGTACGACAACAAAGCTAAAAAGCAAGTAAAGTGGCGGGTTCTCTTAATGACATAGTCTGGAAAAACAAACACCTAAGACAAGACACAAAAACAAGAATCTATAAAACAGCAATTAGATCTATATTAAGATACACGGCGGAGACAAGACCTGACACATCTAAAACGAGACGACTGCTAGAAACAACAGAGATGAAAATACTCCAACGAACATCAGGGAGAAGTCTGTTGGATAGGGAGAGAAGCGAAAACATAAGAGCATGCAATATAGAAGACACAAATAGATGGGTGACAGAACGAAAACAGGAGTGGAACGAACATATCAGTAGAATGGCAGAGGATAGAATAGTACGAATAGCACGAGATAAGTCACCAAATGGACGAAGACGTATTGGCAGACCAAGAAGAAGATGGTGCGACAATTTAAACAATTTAGGAGGCTAATATTGAAGAAGAAACAGGTTTTAAAGCCTACATACTAGAAGGAAGAAGAAGAAGAAGACTTCATCAATAACAAAGATAGTGGGTCTTTTATTATTTGGTTCTTATTTGGTCTTATTTGGTTCATAACTTTTTAACCACACTGTATATTTTCTTTATTTTTGGCGCGAAGATTCTTGAAGGTGTCTAATCGAATAATCTAATATTTATCGTTATAAGTAATCCAGGTCCAAATTTAAAAATATTGAAAAAATAGTCCGACCTAAAAAAACACCCTGTACATTACATTGGAAGTGAAAAACTGAATTTATTGGTATACTTTGGATTTTCAAAAAAAAAAAAAAAAAAGAATTTTGAAATTAGGTGAATTGCAAAAGCTCGAAGGAGAAAAAAAGTATTAAAACGATAAATAAAATTTAAATAATATACGTACGCGAAAAATTTCCTACAAAAATATTGACATTGATATTTGAATTTTGTAACAATAGTACACAATAAATTTTTAAAAATTCAAAATCGAGTGGACGCGCATAATTAACAATTAAAAAGCAACGGTCTAAATTGAAATAAGCTCCTCTATTGCTCTTTAGAATCTTGAAACTGAAAGTTTTAACTTCAATTTAGGCACTTGGCAACCTTAAAAATAATAATTTACATCATGAGTTTTCAAGCCCCGAAAATACGTATTTTAGCATTTTCAGATTTTAAATCGCTTATAACTCGAAAACTATCAACTTTAGAAAAAAATGACAACAGATCTTTTTTGGTTAAAATGACACAAAAAACCCTAAAAATGTTTTCCGACGGAAAAGAAGGTGATTTTTGGAATTTGTTTAAAAAAATTATTGAAAGTTTCTGCCAAAAATTTCGCCTTCCCTTTAGATTTGTTTAAAGGGGACATTTTTAAACAATAATCCGTAAAGAAAACGAATCAGAAACATTTTTCCTACGGGAGCTGCCTCACAACATGGACTATTTGTATATTAATGAGAAAGACAACGATAAAATTTCCTATCGTGTTTTTTTCTTTTATTTTTATGCTTTTGATATATATTGAACTATATCAGGGACATTTTTTTCTGCGAGTGTTTTTTGTATAGGAATAATAATTGTTAATTAATGTTTGCCTAACCAACACGTGGCGCAGTATACTCGCAATTTACTTTTACCTAAATTACCTCCATTTTTATATTGTAGGGAAAAATAAATGACGCTTAATGACAAGAGGAGACTCAAATGTAGCGTTAGTGTTCTCGGACGCGACTAGTTCACGTTCGAGACGCATCGCCCCGCCCCTTATTTTTCCCGTTGGCCCCTCCCTGACCTGGAAATCCCTAATCGCTACTTCAGAAAGTATAAAATTAGGATTTTCAGGTCAATCGGTCAGTCCTTCACGGGCTCTCCGAGAGCTTAGTGCTCTCGGGGCTCTGCTTTCTTGTTTTTAGATTTTCCCATACTCTGTGGCTGAGATGTTATTCTACTGCAACCTGGTATTTTTATTTCGACTTAACCTTTGTCATGTAAGAAATATCTTGCCTTTTTCAAGGCAAGATACCAGAAGAAAACATTTTCGAGTCCATACTTCGAAAATGGACTTAAGTAGAGGAGCTATCGTTGATGTTTTCGAAGCCCTCTACAGAGCACACGGTGGTACAGAAGGTGCTTAGACCCTTATTAATTACCCCGCGGTGACATTAGAAGGTTTCATTGAATATCTTTCAATTTCTTAAACTGCTTCCTTGTGGCATGTCTAAGATAATAATCTGTTTAAATGGGATTAAGCCACAATTGATTGTCAATCAAAAGACTGATATTTTTTGTACACACTTATGACAAGTCAAAAGAAAATGTAGAAAGTATTTTTGAAGTGTGTATATTTTAAGCAATTCCTAGCTGAGCGCTTTCGGCTTTACAAAGCCATCATCAGAGCTATGGTCAAAATTGACCATAGCTCTGATGATTTGAATATTGACAAACTTGGCCGCGGTGTTATAGTGAAAAGATGTGAGTAAAGTTCCATAGGGACAAAATCCAACCTCATATCTTCCCAGCGTGTTGCCCATGACACAAAACAAGATATGCTCACTTGCTGTTCTAATTTTGATCGACTTTGCGCATGACGTCATAGCAAGACAAAGCTAGTGGACTTGTGTGTATCATATTTTAACGATGCATCATATGGCAACGTTGTTCCATTACTGTAATGAACAACTTCGAAACTTAAACTGTTAACGGTAAGTATACCTCGATGCCATATCTTGCACTAAGAAGTCATAATTAGTTTACTTTCTGTGAAAACGTGGTTTGAAAATAAATAATTTGTAAAGTTAATTAAAGAAATCTATGAATCTACGATTTGATTGTGTGTATTACAAACAAAATAAATATTGCTACAAAACAAAAATTAAATATAAAAGGCCGGTAGAATTTAAAGAATTTGGCCATAAAGGAAAAGCGTGTCATACTTGAGACTTTATGAATATCATTTATTTTACAATCTTTGTGATTTTTCTCTTGCGGATATTGTAATTATCTTTAATATTTTTATTTAGAATTCGTATTTTAAAATACATTTTACATCTAAAAAAAGTAATTTTACATCTTCGCTAACGTTTACATATTTTGCAGCTTCTATTAAGTTTTTTAAATAATTTTTTGTTATTTTTAATGTGTCGCCATTATAACTACGAAAAATATGTTCCAGTTCACTACATACATCCAAAGTAATTTTTTTAAAGACCTATCAAAAATAAATATTACTTCAAGTTCTATTAAAATGGGCATTAGTATATATTATTTATCCAACATAACATAATTAATATGAACACTTATCAGCATTTAACTTGCCGTCATTAAAGTTGTCTCTGGCTTACGTCACAAGAACATGCGCGTTGACTTATCTTGTTTTGTTATAGTATCATGGGTGTTGCCCATGATAGTATGAACTAAAGATAAACCCACGCGCACGCGATCAGTCTATCTCTTTTGCACGTGTGACGTCATTTGGCGACAAATATCACCAGAAATGTTCTGTTTTGCATGGAGTTTTGTCAGATTTAGTATTGTTTTAGATGAAATATATTTCAGAATATTAAATTAAAGATAAACTTTTATCACCAAGTGATGTCATGCGCATCGACGTACAAAATTCAATAGCGAAGTGGTTTTATCTTGGAAGTCATAGTATCATGGGTGTTACCTATAACAGTCAATTCCCAGTGTTAATTTTCAATTTTGTGAAATGGCATAACTTTGGCGGTTGTAAATTCTTTTTAACAAAATTCTTATAGAATCTTTATTGAGAACGATTTCCGCAGTGGAAATCGAAACGTCAAATTTTTTAGTTGAAAATGTAAATAGCATTACATTTAATTGTGGCTTAATCTCATATAATATAAACACAGTATTTGATCTTTCAATTTGTTAATAAATTGAAATAATAAACATATATTTTCTACGTCCTACCTTTAAAGTTATTGCACCGATTTGATACGTTTAAAGCAGCTGTTTATAACAGAGTGAAAAAAATTAAGAAATGATTTAAAAAACTGCCATAAAGTTAACTTTATTTCACGTTTTCCATAAGGTAATACAGTTGATTGGTGCAATTAGTACACACTTTTACCAAAAATAAAATATCAAGTCACCTTTGACTTTGACTGCACATGAACTGTAATAATTATTACATCTTAATTATTGTGTGACGTTAACATATTATTATAATATGTGCAATTAATAGTGTAAATAATTTTTATCATTATGGATAGTGAAGATACCGAGCTTGAAATATGTACTCGGGAAGAAATCATAGAAAAGGCAAATGAGGCGACATTGAATTTGCTACCAAAGAAAATTATCTAAAAGAATATGATACTTTTATGGAATGATGGAATCAAAATAATCACAGTTTTACGGAGCGTGTGTCATTAGCGTTTTTTGAAGAAAAATCTAGAAAATTGCAAGTGTTTTACATTATGGTCCAGCTATTCTACCTTAAAAAAAATTAATTACCTTAATCTAAAACAACGTTAATTATTAATGACAACATAAACATAAGTAAATATTCTAAACTAATAATATATAAAACATAAATCGGTTGAGTACAAACATAAATCCAATACTTTTCAAGGGAGGAAATGAACAAATTTTTATTATTTGCTCAAGACGATAAATATTTTATGTTTAAGGTAAATTTTTAAATATTGAATTTGTTTTTTAATTACTTCATATATAACTTCATAAGTGATATTAATATGAAAATAGCAGGAGGTTGCCGATGAGAAGAGTTATACAAAATGAAAATTAATGACAAATATGTGACAATTACACTCATAACGATTTTTATTCAAAAACGCTTACAAGTCGGCGTTTTACAGTTATGGGAAAAACCAGTACGAATAGTAATTTATTACAGCTCTATCAAATATAATATGCTAGTCTGACTAGTCTGAGAACGAACCTTTCGGAGCATATAGAAATAAAAAAACGGTATAAACACTTTTTCGAAAATTCTATCGCTAATTGCGCTATATTTTAATTTAACGCATCCAAAAGAATATAAAGGTATTTCGGCATTTCGACGGTATTTTGGTATTGCTCTATTTGATTCGAGTGAAGATATTGTTCAATTACAGAAACATAGATAATTAAAATCCAGTTGTTGCAAAAGGATATGAACACTCAATACAAAAATTAACGATGCTTAACAAATTTTACAAGGAACTAATATCAGCAGTATTTGGTCATCATATCATCATATTACGAGAATCAAACCACACGAATTTATGAATTTGATTCTTTCAAATATTACAAATTTAAATGAAGTTTTATCCATGAATCAAATAGAAACAAATGTGACTGGATCAAAAATTCACATTAGTCAAACAAACCATTCAATATTTACATTTTTCGTTTTCAATATTCAAATTGTGAAATAAAACAAATGGTCATAATTTTCAATCATTGTTTTAATAATGGTCAATCATTATATATTCGCCACTAGATATAATTTACTGGCAAAAATGTAAAATTAAAATATTCCAAATATCGATTTTGCTGCTCAATTACTTCCCATAGTTCAATTCTATTCCGTGGTCTAGGTTTCATTTAATTTCTTTGCTAACTCCGCCCACACATTTTCGATGGGTTTTGACTCCAGAAAAGTCACGGAAGAACATTAACATGAGTTTCTTCCAACCATTCTCACTCAATTCTACTCGAACAATTCTATTCACTAATAGCAACATTACAGTATTGTGCGAATTAATGGAATCATAGGCTGTTTTAATGAAAAAACAGTTTAATTAGTAAAAAATTATATTTTGACAAAACTATAAAGGTAAACTTACATGATTCAGTAGGAAATATGTCCCCCCTTTCGCAGCAATTACTGCTTTTACCCGTTTTGGCATAGATTCTATGAGTTTCTGGCAGTTGTCAGATCTCCTTTCATCTCGATACCAAAAATGATAGAAGCGGCCCAAATGAATGGCCGCTTCTATCATTTTTGTTTTAGTGGTACAGTCGAATTTTCGCAGTCTAGCTTTGCAAATGGCCCATAAATTTTCAATGGGGTTGAGGTCGGGCGAATTACCGGGCCAATCTAAAACATTAATCTTCTTATTTTTGAAAAATGCCATCATTTCTTTTGATTTGTGACAGGGAGCAGAGTCCTGTTGAAGAATCGCTCCTCCTTGGGGTTGACATTTTTGGAGTTGTTTGTCCAAATACTTTTCCAACATGGATTTGTATTTTTGGCTGTTCATCATGCCTTCAATTGGCACCAAAGATCCCACCCCCATGTATGAAAAACATCCCCAAAACATTTTCTTGTGAATATTGAAAAAATGAAAAAAAAATCACAGTGATTCCATTAATTCGCACAATACTGTATGTTCTCAAGAATATGTTTGTAATATTAAGTTAAGTTTTCTTCTATTCATACCCATTCGTTGATCGAAACTTATCCACTATTTCTTAAATGATGGGTATACCGTTCATCAAACCTATCCTTTCTCGGCCTATAAACTCATATTCGACCATTAACGTTTGACCGAAGTTGTCTTCACGGTTTATGAATTCTTACAAAATACAATGCATCTATTCTTCTGATCCTCAGTAAAAAAATGTTTCCTTGGAGCTGCACAACTTATCAATTCACTTCTTCTTCTACTACACTGCAAATGCTGCCCGGAAACACTATCTCTTCGCTAGCTTTTCGAGCTGTGGCCAACGGACTTTTCTCAGATAATCTACTAACACTGTTGCTCTGCGCAGTTCGTCTACCCTCTTGAACCACCCACCCGTGCTATAAAGTGAAAATAATCACATCTTTATTGGGTTTTTCCATTTGCACATATGGCTCAGTTTTAAAACTGCAGCAAATCAGTCTTAGTGACTATTATAACCTTCTTTGAGTTTGTCAATTGCTCTTGTTTATTGCGTGTAATTCAAATGCATACTACGCATTTTGGATGCGTTTAATTACTATTGGGGTTAAGCTAAAACAGTTACAGAAAATTATTAAACAGAACTAAAACTCACAATTTTGTTTTTATTAGTAATATTATAAGATATTGCTGGTATAAAACAATGAACTAAGGAAAAGTTAATGTAATCGTAGTATGGTCATATAAACCCACCGATGTTATACTTGATATTTTTCTCTCGCGTGTCATAACTCGCATTCTGATTACTTTGGTAATTGTTAAGATTTGTTTTTGTAATTGTTTTCTAAAAAATTAAAAGACACCTTTGTGTCTTGTAGTAGATGATTGAGTCGTGTAGTAGATTCATGTACAATATAAAATCAAAAGTGGATGTGCAGCTTTGAATTGGAATTGTCGATGAATAGTTCAGTGAGAGATAGCATCGTATAGATTGGTGATACTCTTGTTAAGATGCTATAAACCGGAACTGGAAGCACACAAAAGAATATTTGATGGTAAAAGAATGTTGGAAAGTAATAAAAACTTAATTTTATGTTGATTATACACTTTTAACCAATAAACCAACTCTAAAATCAAACGAGCTTAATTTCCACGAATGCCAAGTTGCCTATATCTTGCATATAAAATAAACAATCCCTTTACATTTACAACACTGCAATAAAATCTAAATACTATTTTTTTTGTAGGTCATACCAGAACATCAAAGGTGGAAATCTACCATGCGACATCCAGTACACGGGAACCCTTCCGTTGGTCGTCCGTAGAAAACAAAATCTCGGATTATCTCCACAAATACCCTCTCAAATCTGCAGTTTGGTACCCACATTTGAAGTTTTTACCTACAATTACGTGGTACAAAGTTTCTGCATTTTTCGTTCATTTCTTTCCTGCCATTTTATTAGATACTGTCACAAGATTAACGGGTGGTCGTCCTATGTAAGTACATTTAGCTGCTATATTTATCATTAGACTTAGGCAAACACTCAAGGAGATCATAACTATTCAGATTGCATTTCACATGGGTTACAGATGGATCAAAATTAGTAACATGTATAACCAACCAGTGCTTACTTTGTAGCAAAAATAAACACTAAAAAAGCATAACAATCCCTCAAAGTTTCCCTAAATATTTTAAAACTATCGAAAACATCTACCAAAACTACAAAATGGAAGTCAGAATATATGGACAACTTACAGAACCTATAGAAATAGGCAGCGGAATAAGACAAGGGGACTCATTGAGTCTCATGCTCTTCAATTTAATCATGGATGAAATCATCAAAAAAGCATTAATGACAATCTCATCTCAGAAAACTAAATAATAGTAGTGAGCAAAGAACCAACCAGATGTAAAGTAGAAATTGATGGCAGCAGTATTGAACAAATAATAGAAATAAAATATTTGGGAATTACACGGGCCAGCTATGGAGACCAGGACAAAGAATAAAAACATATAATATATATATATATATATATATATATATATATATATATATATATATATATATATATATATATAAAATAAATATACGTAGACGGTTGCGTTTCGATTTAATTTGAGTCTCTCGAATATTATTTATCATATAGTATTTTATCAACTACAAAAAGCAAATAGACTGGCAGGATGCCTTAATAACTCTATATGGCGAAAGAGACAGATTAACACTGAGATGAAGTCAAGAATTTATATAGTCAGTGTAAGACCAATAATGACATATGCCACTGTATATATGTTACTGAAAACATCAGAGATGAGAGTACTGAGAATAATTATCGCTGAGAGATCGAAAGAAAAGAGAAGCTGAAGCGAGTGCTATAATTAAAGCCCTTAAATGGTGTTATCAAAACCAGTTGAACAAAATTGTCAACAAAAAACCAGCATTAGTAGAGTGCTGTACTAAACGAGTAACGACGAGAAGTAGATCCACCAGGCTTGAGAATGGCAAGTGAGACCTTGCCGAAACGTCGCCAAAACAATGGTTTTCAAGAAAACCAGCATTTTACAACGCGGAGTCAAACCCGGAAAAATAGTGACAGCATGTATATATATTGTAGTTTTGATTTAAACAATAATAATATAACATCATAAAAAGCTCTTAAAGTCATAACATATCTCCACCTTACCTTTTTCGAAAACATCAACGATACGTCCATATAAAAATAATTACATACTAATGACAGTAAACAATGAGATATCAGATATCAACTTTTATATGTCAGTTCGTTAATGTCTGTGTCACGTTTTACGTTTTGGTAAGTCATATATATATATATATATATATATATATATATATATATATATATATATATATATATATATATTTTACAATATCTGTTTGTCCTTATATATATATATATATATATATACATTTTAGAATCTTGACAAAGGCAAGTGTTTCCTGCCGAAACGTTGATTGAGTGCAATGGAAAATAAAATCTAGTATAAAATCTAGTTCGTTCCACATGTAACATATCTTTATTGAACCTAAACCCAAGAAACATTAATTTTATATTTTATATATATATATATATATTATATATATATATATATATATATATTATATATATATATATATATAGCTAAAAATTTAGTAAAGTACCCTCATATATTTATTGAAGAATTTAACACATGTGATCTTCTTGCATATGTAAAAGAGCATATTAAATTTAAATGGGATTGACGTTAGATTAAGTTCGGTGAAACTACAGGCACTATTTTTTTAAATTACAACCAACAGTGGCTGCGAACAAACTTTATAAAGTTTTTGCACTCAGTAGAAATACAGTGTAGACCATCCTAAGATTAAAAGTAGATCATGAATTTACGAAGCATCTACATAAAATGTTCTCCCAACAGACAGATGTGAGTGTGGAACTAATATCGCTGATCTAAGTGACATGTCAATTACATGTCAATACAAGTACGTGGCTGCTTCAAGAATTGCTGAAAGCAGGAAATTTATTTCTACGTATCTATTGACAGAACCACTGATTCGTTAGGAAGTGGTACAGTGCACATACATTGATTTGTCACATCCTTATCAATCAGATCTTGTCAAAATCTTATTTACTGTCTTGTAAATAGAAAAAATAATTTAGCTTTAATAATTTTAAATTTTTACAAGAAGAATTGGCAATTATGATGCTCTACCATGTATGGTGAAAATAGCACAAAATTTAAAAATAGTTTAACATCTAAGAAAAAAGTTTATTGTTGTAAATCAAGCCACAATCCTCTTTAATATCAAGCGTCAAAAAAGTATGTCGTAAATCTTTTATAAGAATTCAACTTTCTAAAGAAATGCTTCCTCATATTAAATTTTTTATCACATCCTCTTCCAACACGATGGAAAACGCGGTTGGAAGCACCTTTTTCTATTCGACTCAGTTTGTAGATTTAAATAACATAATTGTTATGTTTCACGAATGAAAGTATCCAATTGCATTTGGATGCTAAAAAATTAGAAAAAAAAAACAAAGTTTTTCAGCAGCTACTTTCATTCATATAATCAAATTCTAGTTAAAAAACTATTACTCAATTGGAATCATCAAAATGGTAATTTTTATGGCTTATTTAAATGGGTTATTTTATTTATAAATTTTTATGGTTTATTTTAAAGATAATACTGGAAGGGATATTTTTTTTTAAATTGAAGCAATTATTAAAAAAAAACAATGGTTGCCAGATTGTTTTTGAAGTAACTAACAGGTCCAAACAGTAACTAACAATCAACAATTCTTAATGCTTCTCTCTACCATCTACTTCTTAGTTACGATACTATAATATTAATTATAATACTCCATTAATCTTATAGTACTTTTTAAAATATATAATGTTAAAACAAAGATAGAGAACTGCTACACTGTTAAACATAAAAAAAATGACTTATCTGGGACACATAGTAAGGGGAAGTCGATATTAGATCAATTATATTACAACTGATCCTTAAAGGCAAAATAGAGGGCCGTAGAGGTATAGGAAGAAAACAAGTTTCTTGGTTAAAAACCATCCGTGAATGGACTCGGATATCAAATGCAGGACAATTATTTCATGTTGCAGAAGATCCGCAATAATGATCGCCAACGTCGGATAATTCTGATATGGCACGCGAAGAAGAAGAATGTTAGAAGATTTCATATCAGAATCATTCATTAGAACATATCTGAATACATTAAAACAACGACATTGTTGCCACGTTATTATATTTTATTGTAACCATTCATATACAACAAACTAAATCATAGAATAACAGATACGTTTTATTAGTTTAGTTATGTAACAAAGTATATTTAATAACAAATATTGATTGAAAACCTTTAATAATACGACAGTAATAGAGCAATTAACTTTAAAAGTACATATTATTAAAATGTCAAAAATCTCCTAAACTTGGAATATTCTGAGTAGCTTACGGGAAAAAATTATTTAGTAACTATGAACTTATGACAACCTAGCATTATTTAAAAAAATTAGTCTGTAATAATTCGCGCATATTTGCATGTTTTTTTCCCCTAAACAGGAATACATAATCCTTCAGAAACTAATGACGGAAAGAGTGTTTATGCTTTTTCGCTAAGAAAAAACTATTCCACTGCTTTAATAAATAATTAAAATGTAAAAACTAAAAAATTCAAAATTGATACTTTATTTTAATTAAACTTAGGAATTAATAATAAACTGACTATAACTTATATTATTACATTTTTGTAATTTATTTGTTATTGATTTAATATTTAGTTCAATCTTTGTGGTGATAAGCGTCATGGAGAAAGGAAAATTTTATTATGTTTCACATTTCAACTATTATTTTTTAATCGAAATGTGGACCTGACGATGACAATTTTAGTAATGTTCCTGCGTGTATAAAGTCCTTTATTTCTATTTATGCGGTTACTTCACGTCGAATTCAAACAATCAGAGAAAACTTGTCAGAAAGTCACATTGTTCCCTAAAAAATAATGACAAAATTTATTTGTCTGATGAATTAAATATATGTAAGTTGTGGTCAATGTCATCATTATCATCAACCTGTATGCGGCCACTGCTGGATATAGGTCTCCCTCAGCTCTTTCCATCTGTCTCTCGCTTGTGCGGCTTGCATCCAGTTATTGCTAATACGCTTCAGGTCGTCAGTCCATCTAGTTTGTGGACATCCTCTGCTCCGTATTGCTTCTTGCCTTGGTTTCCATTCTAAAATAGGTTTTGTCCATCGGTTGTCTGATAATCTGCCGACGTGTCTCTATTGTCATCTATTGTTTTTGTTCTACGACGTATTTCTTCATTTGGGATTCGGTCTCTCAGAGAGACACCCAACATCTGGCGCT
The DNA here is from genome assembly GCA_918026665.1 of Diabrotica balteata. Taxonomy (NCBI): domain Eukaryota; kingdom Metazoa; phylum Arthropoda; class Insecta; order Coleoptera; family Chrysomelidae; genus Diabrotica; species Diabrotica balteata. The sequence goes on from OU898277.1 coordinate 59,780,275, forward strand.
CCATAGCCATCTGAGTCACACGAATCTTATTAACTACCCTTTTTGTGAGTGTTAATGTTTCCGCTCCATAAGTGAGTTGTATTCACTTGTGGAGCGGAAGTGGTCGATGTATCAAGAGTCAAATCCAACAAATAAAGGGCATATGGCTCTTTTATGGAAATATTTAATCGAAATTACGATTTCTCATTCGATTACCTTCGTAAAGATAGTTGCAGCACTTTTGACACTAATAGGCCAAAAAAGCTGCATTTGAACAATCGATTGCATCCACTAGTGAGGAGGAAAAAGTAATATTACAAAAGTGTTTGTACAAGAAGAAATCTAGGAAATCTCTTGACCTTGAAGCTATTACCATTAACTACTAAAAGACACATTCACTGTCCTGGTATAACCTCAAATGATTACTACTTTTAATGGGAATAAGCCACAATTTAAGTTAAAAAAAGTTTATTTTGGACGTTTCTATTTTCACTTCGGAACTCGTTCACAAAATTCAAAACATTTGTGATGTACCTTTTTGTTTTAAAAATGTGTATTCATGATCATCATATTATTGTCTAAACGGAATTCAAGTAATAGTTTCCCATTATTGTTGATTTTGTGCTCTCCGTATGATCCTGTAATATCGTTCCATTTTTCTACTTTTTTCCCCAGCATTCATATCTCTTGCGGTTATTTTTTTCGCTAGACAATCTTTTTTTGTTGTAGTAGTTTTTCCCAGAACTTATTCTTTTACAATATACATATAACATATAATTAGGTTTCTAATGTATAAGTATACGCTCATTGAAATATATCACAATTCTTTACTTTTGTGATATTTTTCTTTGCCATGCGTGCTACCCCTACCTGAACTCTCTTTTTTCTCTTCCACTCCAATATATTAGTAAGTTTCCAAATGAGATCGTAGGCTTCCACGGCCAGAGTCAGAATTATAATTTATTCGTCTTCCGGGTTTGGACCGTGTCATTTGTGAATGACCCAAAAGTGGGTTCATCTCGACGTTTCGCTACAATTGTATGTAGCTTCTTCAGGAGAACAAAGAAAAAAAAGAAAAAGAAAACAAAAGACAGGAAGATGGGTAGTTAGCAACGGTAACTCAGTTACTCAACGCAACCAGAGGCGAATACTAACTACCAAGATGGGCATTTGGTCACAGTAACTCAACTACTCAACGCAGCCAGAGGTGAAAACCAAATGCCAGGACAGGGATTCACGTCCAACAGCTCAGAACACTAACGCGTCGAGAGGCGGGGATTGAATCTGACGATTACACACTTCATTGTTGCGTTGGTTCTCTCTGTCTTTGGTATGGTACTTCTTTTGTTTTGGGGTTTTGGCATCCTGTTATAGGCTTTTGCCTCTTCAGGATGTGGTTCTTGTGTTGTTGGTGTTGGCTTCTGGTTCTTTGCTTCGTGATCCACTGGTGGGTGCAGCCAGGGCAATCAGTGGAGAAAGGTAGTGGTCGGTTCTTTTCAGAATTGTTTTCTAAAAATAATATTAGTGATAGTTAGTGAATGTTAAATTAATATATGTACAGAATGCAATATTAATATATGTATAAATACATGCATTAATATGTTAAATAGTAAATGTGTTAAATGTGTTAACGCGACGCGTGAGGGCAGCTGCGGCTGTATCCTCAAAATAGACAGGTATCATTTGCAAGTGGGATCGGGAAACCGCAGAAAACCGATCCCCCCCTGTCTAGGCAAGCTCGAAGTGAGCAATTTAGCTTGGAATGCGACGAAAATAGAGGGGAGTTGCCTCCTGTATGTCAATGTATTCATCAGGGAGTTCGTTACTGGCGAGTTCCAGTAGAATTGCGGGTAGGTGTGGGATTTTGGGTTTAGGATGTCTGGTGAATACATTGCCGCGGGAAGAGCAGACAGTTTTTAGGATGCGTTGAGCTCTGAGGTTTTGGCTCCGGATAGTGCGTGTAGTATAACTTCTGCTCAGAGAGTGTAGTCTCTCATTTAGGGGCTGGATATTAGATAGTTGATGAATGAGGGCTGAAGGGTAGTCGTTGCGTTTGCCATTCACTCTACGCAGAATCCTCCGCTCTAGGCTTAATAGGTTTTCTTTGACTGGTTTTGATATTGTAGCATAAATATTTGATCGGTATTCAAAAATAGGTCTAATAAAAGTTTTATAGGTGAAAATTAATATTCTAGAGTGCGTGGCCCCGAAATTACATCTCAAACTATTGAGGAGACTCAATCTGCTCCTAGCCTTAGCACAGGCTGAGCTCAAATCGGCCCTCCAGTTCAAAGTTCGTGTGAACTTCACACCGAGGTATTCGATTTGATCACGGAGTTGGAGTTGATCTCCCATAGCGTGAGATAGTTTCTTTCGTTAAAGGAGGCCGCGCGTACACTGTGGTTAGGGTGTCTGAAAAGAATCATTTGAGTTTTGTTCGGATTCAGGGACACTCTCCATCGCCTGCACCAGTTTTCGACTAGTCTAAGGTGATTTTGAGCATTCCTGAGAACAGAATCAACGTTCGTTGCTGTAGTTACCAGAGCAGTATCATCTGCGTAAAGTAGAGTGGTGGTTCTGTTACGTGTAGTATTGGGGAAGTCGCTGTTGTATATTATGTAAAGTATGGGGGCCAGTACGGAGCCTTGTGGTACTCCGGCTGTTGGAGTAAAGGAATCGGAGAAATAACCACGTTCCTTAACTCGGACCAGACGTTCAGAGACGTATGATTGGATTAGTCTGACGAAAGGAATTGGTAGTCCAATGTTCAATAGTTTCTTGATCAGTCCCACATGCCAGACTTGATCGAAGGCTTTTTGAACATCGAGGAAAATACCTAATGCGAGTTTGCTGTCGTTCAGACTTTGAGTAATGTGTGTGACAATCTCAGTCAATGCCGTATTAGTAGAGCACCCTTCTCTAAAGCCGAATTGAAAAGAGGGAATGATGTTGTGTTCGTTGGTGAAGTCAATGAGTCTTTCTTTCAGGATCCTCTCAAAGACTTTTGCTAAAACATTTGTGAGTGAGATCGGCCGATAAGAGTTAGGATCTGTGCGGGGTTTGCCCTTTTTTAGGAGCATAATTGTATTTGCTACTTTCCATTGAGATGGGAAATAGCAGAGTTTGAGAGTGGCATTGACGATATTTGTTAAATAGAGGTAGACACTCGGAGGAAATTGTTTCACGCAGCTCCTGGCAATGTTGTCAGGACCCGGTGAATTCGATTTGTCGATATGACAAAAATTTTTGAAAGTTTGTTGATCCACCGGTGCCATGATGGGATGGTCATGCGGCACCTGCGGATCGAAAGGGGCGCCGAGTAGTCTGTTTACATCTCTTTCAGTCTTAGTCAGGAAGGCGTGGTCAAATCTAGGATTATTAGGTGAGATTAGAGTGTTTTGTAAATGGTTTTTAAAGGCTTCGGCCTTTTGTTGATGTGTATTAATGATTTGATTGTTCACAATAATGTGAGATGGATTATTGGTTTTTTGTTTAGTTAGGCACTTGAATTTATGCCAGAACTTACCACCGTCACGGAAATCAAGACTAGAGGTGGCTGCCCGCCATTGTCTGACTTGCATCTCTTTCACCTGTAGTTTGATCACCGCTGACATGCGGTTATATTCTGCTTTGATAAGGGGGTTTCGAGTGCGTTGAAACTGACGTAGGAGTCGTCTCTTATGTTTGATATTATTGATTATGTATTGCGGTAGAGGAGGCCTATTAGGGTTGATAACCTTATTAGGGACTGATATATCAATTGCTTGATTTATCAGATTTGAGATGGCCGTGATACCTAAATCGATATCATCTGTGTGTGCTAAGTTGCCTAACTCTGGAATGTTATTTGACAGAAAGGCTCTGTATCGGTCCCAGTCAGCGTGCCTATAGTCTCTTATTACTTTGGGTGGTGCAGGAGGGGTGGGTGTAAATATCTGTTCTTTAACCAGTAGAGGTAAGTGATCCGACGTGATGGAGTCACCGAGAAAGCATTCGTCATCTAACAGATCGATCACATCATACGTACATACAATATGATCGACTATCGACATGCCCTGGTGACCCACAAAAGTCGGCGCACGATTACGGATACGATGAATAGGGAGATTAATGAGCATATCCGAGAAGTCGTTACCTGCGTTATTTGTGGCGGTGTCGCCAAATTGAACGTGTCTGGCGTTGAAAATCGCCGAGAATAATAGCCTTATTGAGGCTGGAGACATAATCGAACAAAATCTCGGACATGTCCTGATGAGGATGTTTGTAATAAGAGACTATTGTAATTGTCGTGTTATTGTCTAGGTGAATGTCCACTGCCAGGAAGTCAACATCATTGAGGTTAAGGTGCATAGGTGTAACATGAGGGGAAAAGGGGATACCGTATTTAATAAGGAAGCCAATACCGCGAGATATTTGGCATTTAGGACGGTGTACCGTGCAGTAACCGGGGAAAGTTGGATCAGTTTTTGAGAGGGTGTCGGTGAGGGCTAGGATTTGGATATTATGATGTTGAAGGATATGTTTAATAAGGGGTCGCCTATTCCGAACACCCTGGCAGTTAACAGCACCTATTGAACTGTCCATTAGAGGGGCAGGAAGGAGATGGAAGCTCTGTTGTTATGAGCCACAAGAGTACTCTTGTGGCCGAACATCAGAGTGGAGATGCGGTTGGTAATATCCAGGATAAGCTGACGCCTATCTGGAAGGAGGTTTATAAGGATGAGGGAAGTGAATTCCATCACTGCCTTCATGTCTGAAGACAGTTCGTAAGGTGGGTCACGTTTGTCTGTAGTTATGGGTTGTGTTTCTTGCGGGGTTTTAGGAATTTCCCTTCTGAGTGGGCAATTGGCTGAATAAGCCGCATGCTCACCACCACAGTTAGGGCATTTAGGGGCTTGTGGGGTAGGGCAGGAAGAGGATTTGTGGTCTTGACCACAAGTAGGGCACCTATACTGTTTTTGCGGGCACTCCGCAATGGTATGCCCGTTAGCACTGCATTTGGCGCAATACTTGGGTACAGGAGGAACAGGATTGGAATTAAAGGGTAGTTCCACAGTCATACGGAGGCCGTCAAAGTACACGCCTCTGGCGAGCATCTCCGTGTATTTGGATTCACTTGAGGTGATTAATTTTACATAGGTGGTGGGTTTATTCTCTCTGGAGATGATGCGCCAGAGACGTATGACAGGGATGTTTAAATTAGTGAAAAGGATGGTTAGTTCGGCGTCAGAGTATCTTCTGTCAACTCCTTTGACGACCACCATATAACCAGGATTGTGGGTACGGGTAGTGGTATTTTTTGAGGTTGATGGGTTCGAATTGTGCTTCGGAGAGATTTGGATTTTAGGATCCCCGAAAGCATCACGGAGTCGCCGTTGGACATCGACATGATTTATCGGGTGAGGTGTGGTAAGGTGTGCGGTACCGGTGGGTAGAACTTTTATAGTGGTGATTTGGTTAAGGAGTAATTCTCTGGTATTTATGATTCTGAAAAAATCACGTTGTGTGGATTTTTCCAGAGGGATATTGGAAATGAGATAGTTAAAATGTTTGGGTTGTTGGGAAGTTGTTTGAGGAAGTTGTGGTTTCGGAGAGTGCGCTGCAGTAGCGTAGGAAGGGATTTGTTGAGGGATGGATGTGTTTGTATGTATACTAATTTGAGGTGTAGGTTGTGGTGTAGGTTGTGGTGTAGGTGTAGTTAGTATATTGGTGGTATGTGTGGTGGATGTTTGTTGGTGTTGGTGTGCTAGGGTATTTGTTGAAGTAGAAGGATTGGCGATAAGTGAAGACCGGGACAGCTGCAGACGCGCGATCAACCGGTCGATTTGGTCGATGGGTAGTGTAGTCACCAGGTCCTCGACGAAACTGTCGGTGGCGACGTTCATCTTCGGAGTGGTGACGTTGGTTTCAGGAATGTGAAGTGTAGGGATATTGTAGGTAAGAGGAGACGGTAGTATGTATTGATTAGGTGAGATAGGGATCGGTGAAAGTGGTTTTTGAGGTAAAGGTGGAAAGTCAGGTGTGATAGCGTGTGTTAAGTCATTGCTGGTATTTGATGTAATCGAATTGTTGTGTGCGGGAGGAGGATCAGGTGGTTCGGCAGGACGCGGCTTTGACCTGTTTGAGCGGGTCGAGCGCGGCATTTCAGCAGTGGTTGGCTAGGCGTACACCCAGAAGACACCCTTTTTCCTATACGCTGTGCAATGTATAGGATGGCGGGTCGCCGGACTAGACTTACAATAAAATGAGCTGTCGGTCCCCCGATGCACTTCCTTGTATACCACTGAGTTTTATATGGATACTAATTTGACTTCCTATTAACTTTTCCTCAAGTTACTAATTACAAATTAGTAACTATATGGAATTTCACAGGAGTCAGTTCGTGACCCAAGTACCACTCTTAACACCAGGCCAGCTAGTCGACACTCAGTTAGTAAACAGAGAGAACCGGCTACAGCGTACGCAGGTGGCCTTTTCTTACGGCAACCACCTACTATGCTTTCACCAGTCACTAGTTAACTAGTAGAATGTGTAGGACGAACTGCCCCAGATGAAAAATTTGCAGCACCTATAGATCTCGACTGACTTATTTATTTTCTTTTTATTTCCTCTTAAACCTAAAAATATACCTAAAAATAAATTCAAGGAACCGCTATAATGCCGGACTGGTCGTCCTATCACCCTAACGGAGGCTGGAAGCCCCGGCTACGGCCGCGGATGGCTCTTACAATACCATCCACCTAGCCTTCACCGTGACCAACAGAATCTCCGAAACAGTAGACGGGAGCACCCAACCAACACAATAACAACTCTATGAGCCCTAACGGTTTTCCGAAAAACCGTTGAAGTTGAACAATGGGAATAGAACAATGGACAATGGTCCTATTGTTCTATTGTTGTCGCTCTTATCGCCTTCTTTGTTCTCTTATCTCCAGGTGTGCGTCCGTCCAAGCGATCAGCTTGTAGACAATGCCTATGGCTGTCAACTGATCCTTTGCTGTAGGACGAGACGGGAACCTAAAAACGAGAAAACACGTAAACAACCGTTCGCTACGAATTCACGAAGCAGAATGTGGACTACCACTGACTCGGCTCACGTCCCTGACGATTACTCCGCTACCGCTCTATTTATAGTCGCGGTGACCTGTCGTGTCGGGACGTATCGGCACACTCCGTGGCGCGAACGTCAAGAAGCGCGCGCTGGCCAATCATGTGGCTGCATCGTGGTAGCGGGACCGGACGGAGGCTCTAGACTGGGATTCCAGATGGGGGACAAGTAGTAGTATCCTTCCTTTCGATTGATGTTATGTGGATTTTTTCGGATCTCTAGAGATTCGCGGATTTTCCTGGAATAAAAGAAGGGGCTCTTAGAAATAATATGGGTTTTTTCGAACAATATGGAATGACCGGTTTCTTGGCAGTGTTCTGCAACTGCAGAATGGGAGAAAAGACCTGATCGAATGCATCTTTGATGCTCTTGAATCCGAGTTTTGACGGAACGACCAGTTTCGCCAATATACACATGTCCACATGAACAAGGAATAGAATAGACACCACAGGAAGATTGCGGCGGTAATGGGTCCTTAGGAGAGGGTAGATATTGTGAGATTTTCTTGGGTGGTCGAAAAGTAGTCCTGATACCTTCTTTGCGAAGAATTTTGCCAATCCTATCAGTGACATTTCGAATATACGGAAGAAAAGCCACAGGAGTATTACCCGAAGATTCTGAATTTGTCGTCCTAGGGTGTAAAGGGGGATGTAGATGTCGGTGTGTAATATTTTGAATTGTGGACTTGGAGTAACCGTTGGCGACAAGGGTTTTTTGCAGATGGCCAAGTTCTTCTCTAAGGTTGTCGGGTTCAGAAATCGAAATGGCCCGATGGATGAGAGAGTTGATCACAGAATTCTTTTGGGCGGATGGTGGTGTGATGAAGCATGTAGGTAACGATTCGTGTGAGTCTTTTTTCTATAAACAGAGTGACCCAATCGGCCATTGGGCTTGGAGGTGACTAACACATCGAGAAAGGGAAGGGACCGATTATTTTCTACTTCCATTGTGAATTTTATACTCGGATGTTGTGAGTTAAGATGATCTAGGAAGGGAGAAAGGGTATGTTGACCATGGGGCCAGATGATAAATGTATCATCAACGTAGCGGAACCAGACTTTTGGTTTTAAGGGGTAAGATTCTAGGGCTAAAGACTCAAAGGCTTCCATGAAAATGTCAGCAATGACAGGGGAAAGGGGAGAACCCATTGGTGTTCCAGATATTTGTTTGTAGAAATTGCCTCTAAAAGAAAAATATGTTGAAAGGAGGCATTTTTCCGCAAGATCTGCCAAAACCAAAGACTTGTTATCATTGGTCAAGTGATCTCGCAGAACAACTAGAGAGTCATGTATGGGGATATTGGTAAATAGGGATGATACATCGAAACTGACGAGAATGTCTTGGGGATCGACCGTGAGGGAGGAGATTAAGGTGATGAAATGTGTGGAATTTCGGACATAAGAAGAGGTACGACCAGTATAGGTCTTAAACTGATTCGACAAGTACTTTGCGAGTTTGTAGGTAGGAGAGTTAATCGTAGTCACAATGGGACGAAGAGGTACGTTGTCTTTATGGATTTTGGGAAGACCGTAAATTCTGGGGCAGATGGAGTTTTTCGGAACTATGGACTTCTTAACATCATCGGAAAGATCGGATTGTTTGATGGTATGGGAAATTTCGCGTTCGACTCTAGGAGTGGGGTCTCGAGAAATTGTATTATAACAGGATGTATCCCTAAGTAAGTCGTTTACTTTCTCTATGTAGGAAGGAGTATCCAGGATGACTGTGGCATTATCTTTGTCTGCAGGAAGGATTATTATCTCAGAAAGAGAACGGAGATTTTTGAGAGCTATGAATTCCTCACGAGATATATTGGAAGTAGGGATTTTGGCTGTATCAAGACATTTAGCGACGTCAAAGCGGATACGGTCGGCTGGAATTTTGGGAATTGTGCGGAGTGCCGCTTCCACATTTGAAACAATTTCTTCGGTAGGAATTCTGGAAGGAGTGATAGCAAAATTAAGACCTTTAGATAGAGGACTGCTTTCTGCACTTGTTAGTTGGTGAGAAGAAAGATTAACGACGGTGTTAGTAAGAGGTGAATGAGAAGTAGAAGTGGTGGAATGTGATTTTTTCTTAGATACAAGGGATTGGAATTTCTTTTTGTGAGTTTCGTTGCTTAGAAGAAGGATTTTATCGGCTTGATGATAGGAAATGCGGTCTAAAAGTAACCAATCATCGACACTAAGAATACTGGAGAGTTCAAGATGCAGCTTAAAAAGTTTTTGGGATTAAAAATTAAGGGTTTTTCGAAATAAGTTTCCGTTTTACAATATCGTGGTTCATTTTCCTTTTGTTTCTGTTTTCTGCTTATCTTATGGCCTTCTCTTTGTTTGTTATTATGTCGCCCTTTAAATGTGGTTTCTTTTTGTCTGTGTTATCATCTTTATATTCGCTCATGTTCCACTAGTTTTTTTTTATCTACCTGGCACTGTATTGTTTGCAGCTTTTGCTCTAAATTCGATCTAAAAGATCGGATCTTTGTTTCTAAATTTATATTTTTTTCGACTAAATGAAAATTACTCATTTTTATTATACCTTATATATATTTTTTCTATTTTTAGTTTGATGAAGTTACATAGAAACGTCAACAATTCATTAGGCATGTTATCTAAATTCATATTCACTGAATGGACATTCCCAGCTGTGAAAACCATTGAGTTACAAAACTGGTTAACAAAAAGTGATCAGCAAGAATTCAATGTCGATTTGCAAGGACTCGTCTGGCCAGAATATTTTGTTGATTTAACTCTGGGAGCTAGAGTTTATTTGAACAAGGATCCTAAGAAAACTTTGGATGCTGCGAGAACAAAAGATAAAGTGTAAGTACAATTATATTTTTTATTAGATATAACTATATCTGTACTTATTTAAAATTACCAATTGTTGTGGTAGTCAATTAGGGTGTACTTTGTAATAAAATATATGCTTGATCATTGGACTAACTGGCGTAGCATTATAGATAAGTTAGATAAAGTGAGTTTATTCCTTCATAACTATAAACTAATTTCTTTATGTAAACTTTTATTGTAGAAATATCTTACAGTACGGTTCAGAAATAATTGACAGTGATTCATTAATATTGTAACGTAATTTAAACCTGGTTGGGGATTATTGTGGAACATACATATTAACGCAAGGAGAAGTTTAATGTTGGAATTTAAGTTGAGTGAAGAATTCTAAGTTTAGATACGTTCACTATGCAATCGGCACTCAGGTGTTTTGAAGGACACACCGGCGAGCTTTTGGGACATATACAGTATAGGTAAAAGTTTATGGTCGGTATGGACCTTACATGAGATGGAGTGAGAAACAACTGTTTAAAAAGAGAGAGATATATTAGGTGTCCGCCTTTTATATCACCGAACATAAATGAGTGGATATGGAGTGGATATAATAAAAAGGGGAAATTCAACGTTGCCAAACTTATTGGTTCTATTTGACCTGTTGTCTTTTTCGCATTTGAACAATGCTCCAAGATAATGAAATTTGGGCGAAATGGATTTAAATGGCAGCTTATTGTTTTTTATTGGGAATATGCCACAATTTTACTTTACAATAAGTGTAATATAACATTTTGATTTATACTTCGGAAATCGTTTTATATAAATAAAATTTATTAATGTTTGGTATTTTAAAAACTATTTCCGAATTAAAAATCTAAACATCAAAATAAGCTTATTTTAAAGTGACATTATGCCTTATTTCCAATAAAAATATTAAACTGCATTTAAATAAAAAAGCTTCGTACAAAACTATTTGCCAACGTGCACGTGGCGTGTCGCGTGGTCAACTCACCGAATCAAAACGTACACAGGTATTTACGAATAGAGGTGGGTCATTGACGTCGCAAAACCGATTTTCGTTAACAAGTAACTATGATTTTTTAATAGTAGTTTCAAGTAAGAAACTACCTACATAAACAAACATAATGGCTATTATCGTTTATCTGTATATTTATTGAAGTGAAGGAAACTAATAAAATATTTTATTATAACTTGAAAACTAAACTAAACAATACAAATAGTAAATCGTACCTACGTTTACATTACACGTTATTATTAAATCACGAATCGTCTAAATTGACATTTAAAAACATAAGTTTTTTTACTTTACTTCTTATTAATTGTGTTTTTCTTTTATTTAAAATTAAACCTGATTTTGAACATGTGTTCACATTTACAATACTTTATGAATATAGTGGTTAAGTTAGGAGATACATGGCGATGGTTTTTCCACCATTGTAATGGACTCTCGCTACAGGTGTACGTTTAGATGAGTCATGTCCAATTAATTGATCAAAAATACACCATGGACTTAAGTCATCTTTATCGGTTTCTTTTTCTTATACTGGTTGATTTTCAATAGTACAATCTTCTTGTTCTTTAATTATAGAAGTAACCAGCTTCTTAACTCTTTCTTTTGTTTTTTTAGCGTCATTTTTATCAGAAAATCCCTGCACTTTAAATCGTGAATCCATAAACGTACATAATGACAATATGCCACTGTATTCTATCCCTCTAAATCTTTTTGCTAAACCCGAGATTAGTAATTATCCCGTAATTAGTAATAAAAACCCGTACTACGTCGGATACTAACTATGGATGTAAGGTTACTGTTTGCTAAAATTTTAGTGCAAGATTTTTGCAGGCAGCGTACCAGAACAATCACTGAACTATCATTCAAGTATTTTTGGCCACTCATTGTACTTGTTATTTCTTTAAAAGGCCGTAAAATTTAGGACAATTACGAAAAAATAATCCAGTCTTCATTATTTAGATTTGGTCTAAGTCTGTATTAACTGATACCAATGTGGAACGGATTGCCTCATCTAACTCCGTCATTCTTTCTAACATGTAATAGGTGAAGTTCTACCTAGTGTCCACGTCTTGGATTGGCCGTTTGGGATCTTTGTTATGTTGTAATTGATACTTTAAAAGCGTTTCTGAAGATAAGGTACTTTTTTGAAATGTGTTTTTTGCCGAACTGTCGAAAAAAAGACTTTTTATTTTATCTATTTGTACACGACAGCATTTAAGTGCGTCCTCCATCAATAAATTTAACGTATGAACAAAACAATTTAAATGTTTTCATTCCAAAACATATTTAATAGCTATGATCATATTTGAGGCATTATCAGTTACTGCAAAATTTACTTTTTGTTTTAGACCCCACTGAATAATAATTTCACTAATTTTAAAAGCGATGTTTTCTGAATTATGGTTTCCAGAAAAATGGCAGCAGTCTAATTAAACCGTGTTAAACTTTAAATTTTCGGTTAAATTCGTTAAAATCAACTAGTTGATGGTTGAAACTGGTTACTTCTATAAAAAAAAGAAAAAGAAGATTATACTATTGAAAATTGACTAGTACAAGAAAAAGAAACTGATAAAGATGACTTAAGTCCATGTAAATGTAAGTACTATTTGTATTGTTTAATTTATTTTTCAAGTTATAATAAATATATTCTTCGTTAGTTTCTTTCACTTTAATACTTATACACATAAACGATAATAGCCAATATGTTTGTGTACTCGCTAATTTGAATACTGGTAAACAATCAACTAGTTACAGTTTACGAAAAACGGTTCCGATAAAAATTTAAAAAACTAAAGGACCCACCTCTAGCTTCTTAGCTTTATGAGGATCGGAACCACAGAATATGTAAAATATCTCTGATCGGAACTAATCGTCTCACTAACAGGCAAAATGGGCGTCAAGAAGATTTATGGAGGGGAGACCAAGGGGGAATATGATTGTTATCTTTGTCTATTCGCTGAAAATATGATTTTATATCTGTGTTAGATATCCTGTTAAGTTTTACCATACCGACCATAAAATTTTACCTACACTGTAGAAGAAAATAAAAGTAATAACAGGAATTATATTTCCTTTTTTATATTGACTACCATACGAAAATATTCAGCTTAGTAATTATCTGCTGAAGCAGGCTAAAAAAGTAAAAACTTACTTTGAATTTCTTTGTTTTACTATATATGCTTTGACTGTAGACTTTGCGCATTCTGTTAGTAGAAGAAAAACTGCTTCCCGGCGAACAAATTAATCAATTACGGACACTGCCTCACCTCCACTCCCATAAGCAGGAAAGTGGAAATGTTAGGGAAACCATAACAGGTTTCTCAACAATAAAGTCACAAAAACTTATACTTTCACTGCCATGACGGGCGAACGAAGACAGAAATTTTTACTTGACTCTCAGATTGGCTAAACCAAAAGTTATGGTACCTACTGAAACAAATCCCAGCACCTGGCGAAAAATTCTCCTAACCTTTAATTAAAAGGCAATTTAGCTGTGTAAACAAACAATTGGATGTTTAGTCTATTCCAATAGATACTAAAGTCTTTTTCGTCGAAGTGTAGAGATGAAATTCTAATGTTTACAAACTTTCGTTCAAGTGAAGTGTAAGACGCAAATCTAAACTTTATACAGGCCGGGCATTAAAGTTGCTACAATATTTTGGATTACTATTTCTATCGCTTTTAATAAAATACGATAGACCGATGATATTGAAAAAAAAAAGAGTTAAAATTAAAATCGAAAAAAGAACGAGTTAATTTACTAGGGGCAACAGATGAAGCATTCGGAAGAAGGGTCATTCGAAAAGAGGAAAACGAAATACAAAGCCTTAGTTCATGTAAGAAGTTAAAATATTAGCTGAAGACAAATGAAAATCATATCTAAAATTCAGATCAAACATAACAACATACAATGAGTACAAAAATGTAAGGAACATAGTTAATGAGAGGACCCAAGAACTTAAAAGAGAACATTAGCAAACATTTTGGAGCGATATGGAACACGGCCTGTATGGACACCAAAAGAAAATGTATAATCAACTAAAAGCCAGGATAAAACCAATTAAAGAGTACATACAACCCAAGAATTACATCAGAAGAATGGGAACAATATTTCAAGAATTTCTAAAGTGCACCTGAAAACAACACGATGACACAGGAAACACACCAGGAGGACGAGAACACCAACCAACATTCAAATTAGACCATTTCCTTAGAGAAAGGAAAGCAAATTGCGAGGAAACTAAAGAACGGAAAGGCACAAGGCATCAGTGAAATAACGAATGAAATCAAGACAACTGAATCTCTTTAACAAAATAGTTGAAGTTAAAAAAATACAATCTGAGTGGAACGAAAGTATATTGATATCAGTTTTTAAAAAAGGAGAAAAAATAACAACATAACGACCGAGGTATTAGTTTGATAAGTGCGGTACTAAAACTTCTTTTTTCTCTTTACAAGCAAGTCTGCTTGTTCATTGGCGGATTAATACATAACAATAATATATGTTATTAAGCCTTTTGCCAGTCTGTTTACTTTTTGTACTTGATCTCTTACTTCTTTGTCCAGGTCTCCATAGCTGGATAGTGTAATTCCAAGGTATTTTATTTCCATTACTTGTTCAATACTAATGCCATCAATTTCTGTTTTACATCTTGTTGTTTTTTTGCTGATTGGTATTGTTTTAGTTTTCTGATATTAGATTGTCATATTAATTTCTATTGCTCTTATGTTAAATCTGTGGACCAGACTGCGTAACAAAGTATTTTTACTTCTTTGTTACTTCTTTGTTTCCCATTCTGTATCCTCTTCCTTTATTAACGCTTTTGATGATTTCATCCATGATTAAATTGAATAGCATATAGCTCAATGAGTTCCCCTGTCTTATTTCGCTGCCTATCTGTAGGTTCTGTAAATTGTCCATTTATTCTGACTTCCATTTTGTTGGTTTGGTAGATGTTTTCAATAGTTTTTATGCTATTTAGGGTAACTTCTCTATTATACAGTAGATGAATTACATCTTTAAATCTCACTCTGTAAAATGCTTTCTTTAAGTCACTCAGACACAGAAATGCTGGTCTATTATACTCTAGCGATTTCTCAGTAATTTGCTTTATGGCGAATATTGCATGTGTACACGATCTTTCACTACGAAAACCCTGTTTTTTATCTGCCAAACTTATCCTCTGATTCATTAGTTCTTGTAAAATTTTAGTTATAAGTTTTAGGGTAGTATTTAACCTCTGTTAAGTTCATGTAAGTTTATACCTCTAGTTTTCTGACTGTTTTTAGCCTCTGTTTTGAATAGTAGAATTAGTTCGCTCGTTCTCCATTCTTCCGGTATTTTAGTGTGTTTTATAATTTTATTAATTAATGTTGTTAATTGTTTTGTCATTGCTGCTCCACAATATTTCAGTAATTCAGATTTGGTATCCCGTCTTCGCCTGCTGCTTTTCCGTTCTTCAGCATTTCAAGTATTTTACGAACTCCCTGTATATTTATATTACGTTCTTCATTTGTGGTAATTTCTGGTATTTCCGGTTCTAGCGTCGTTTGTTCTTTCTCCGCATAGAGCTTTTTTTAAGTAATCGATCCATGTATTATTTTCTCTATGATTTGCTTCTATTATTATCTTACCTCCGTTTGTCATCTTATAAAGCGCCATATTTTAGTTTGCAGACCATAAAAATCATGCTCCATTTCTTTTGAAAAGCGTTTCCAGTGATCATTTTTAATTTTTTTTTACAAGTGCATGCGTTTCGTTTCTTAGTGTCCCGTAATTATGGTTTGCCTCTTGTGTTTTGTTTCACATGTATTTAAGGTAAGTCACTTCTGTACAAAACCATGGAGTTCTTCGCATTGGGAACGATTTATTTTTATTCATATTTCTTTTATCAAGAACCTTGGCTGAGACTAAGATATTAGACTTAATTTTTGCCCAGCTTTCTTCGATTCTATCACTGTCCGTGATATCTATGTGTTTTTGATTTTTTCGGATATTCTTTGCTACATCTTTCCTGTCCATGGAGTGAAAGCGTGGACTCTAACTGAGACTATGCTTAAACGCTTGACAGCCTTTGAGATGTGAGTATACAGACGACTACTGAAAATAAGCTGGGTCGACAGAGTTAGAAATGAGGAGGTCCTTAGACGGCTGAGCCAAACAACACAACTGGTCAATATAATAAAGAAACGCAAGCTGGAATACTTCGGTCACATTATGAGACACCCTGAAAAATATTATCTTTTACATCTGATCATTCAGGGAAAGATCCAAGGTAATCGTGGTCCTGGTAGACGAAGAACATCATGGCTGAAAAATCTAAGGCAATGGTATGGAAAGTCAACTACATCGTTATTTAGAGCTGCTGTCAATAAAGTCACGATAGCGAATATGGTAGCCAACATGATATCCAACGATCGATAACGGTCATGGAACTAGAAGAAGAAGGATATTCTTTTTTATAATAGGTATCTTGTGGAGTCATCCTGTAAGCTTTCGACTTTTATCTATGTGGTGTTTCGTTATGTGTTTTCATTCGAATTTTGCACAATAAAAATTTATCATCGCTTCCTATTTCTGATGTTAATGCTCTTACATCCAATATTTGATAGGGGTGTAACTCTCTATTCTAAAGAATATAGTCTATCATAGATCTTTGTCCTCTAGTGTTTTCAAAAGTGTATTTATATTGTTCTTTGTGTGGGAAAAATTTATTATTACTACTAAAATTGTTACGAAAACTGTTTTCACCAAAATTCCAGCAGAAGAAGTAATTTCAAGTGGACATTGTGAAGAACAAGTTTCAGAAAGTATAAATATCATAAGAGTGATCATTATAAATTTTGTTGTAACTGTTGAGTTTTGCTTTGATTCATTTAAACGCGTAAAAACGTTACCAGGTGACGATAAAACTGAGTAAAATTACCAAGTACTATCTTAGCTAAAGGAGCGAAACATTTTGAAGGTATAACCTTTATTAATGTTATTAGTACACTAATATTATTTTTGTTAATGAATAATAATGTATATTATTCACTAATGATATTCTATACAGACTCAGTAGCTACAATTTATTAAAATAATATCAAACTTATAATAATCAAACTATTACTAATCAATATTGTTTCAGATTGTTGGTTATCCACATCTTATGGCACCTTCTGATATTTTCACTATTGTGGTTCATCTTCGCCAGCATTACAGGAATGACAATGTCTGCTTCAATTTTCATCGTGCCTCTTCTCCACATTTTATTTCAAATGTTGTAGTTTAGTTTTTTAAAATTTAATGTTTCACAGTATTTTTAACCAAATTTTCTCGTATTATAACAAGATCTGGATTAATTGTGGTTTTTAATAAATTCTAATAAAGATATACCTAAAATGTAATCGTTACTGTGTATTAAGTAAATAACCAAATTATTATACCTAAGAAAATATTTCTTTACAAATGTAACATTAGTTTGAATGTTTTATTTTTATTATTTTTAGACTTATGAAAATTTGAAATGTAAAATGTTTCCAATGTGTTATTTTAACCCTTAATTTGCCAAGCCTTAATATAACAGTAATTTTTGTGAAATTGTTGTTTAGGTAGTGTGATATACTATATCACAAGGTATTTTGACCATTTTTTGATTATTCTTTTTATAAATAAGAGAGATATGGAGTGTATCCCACAAGATACATAGTTAATTGTAGACCACCTAATATTGTAGGTGAAACCTCGCAATAAAAGCAGAAACTAAAAGTACTCCTCCTCCTCCTCTATCATTTATCCTTCGTAAGGATGTGGAGACGTTATGGTATTTGACGAATGGTTGCTATTCATTCTGCTCTCTCATGAGCGCGGTGTGTTGCCTCAGACAGAGAGTAACCGTAATTAGTTAGTTTAGTAGTTTTGTACCTTTGGTACCAAAAGTACTAAAACTAGTTTTTTTAATAAAAATGGAAGCAAAAAGTAATAAAGTAAGATAATAATTTTTCATTCTAGTCAAAAACAACCAAAACTGTTCTAAAACTTACTTTATTATGAAAATAATTAAAACAATTTCTATCCTTTACTAAACACAATCTAAGAGAACGTTTTGAACATGACCAGTGTGTTTCTCCTGATTTACAATACGTACACCTGACTTTGGTATCATAAATAGGAATGTTCAACTTTTTCCAATCGTATTTCCTCTGATGGTCTCGACAGAACGCACTTTTTAATTTTGTTAATTTCTTTGTTTCGCTCGGCAAACACTCTTATTTTTTTCTGCTTTGCTGTTAGAGCCTCTGCTATGCACTGTCTAAAATATTTGAGAGAATAATCTTTGGACGTGTGTTGTAAAATATTTTTATCCCTTCTATACAGAATCCATTTATACAAATATCTTGCATTTGTGCAAATATGTAGAGGTACCAGCGACGAGTTTTTAGGGGAATTCTGTAAAGGCTTCCCAGCATGTACATCAGATCTACTCCATCCATGTGAGAATTGTAGTTTTTAATGAGAGAGGGACAAGGGATTTCAATGATTGTTCGCTGACTTTTATCATACCTTTTAATTGTTTGGACAGGTGTAGAAGATATATACCGATACGGCAAATTTTCAACTACCGTATACGTTATTCAGTATGTGGAACAAAGATAACACTTAATTGTAGCGAGTCTAAGTTTTAAACAGTTTTGCAAAATTTCTGTTACATAATTCCTTCTAAAACATTAGTCGGATACATGAGTGTAACATAATGTTTAAATCCACTACAGTTCATTGTAGAATGAAAATTAATATTGCCCCAACAAAACTTACATGAAGTAATCATGTAACTGTTATTTTTTAAACGATTATATCATTACTTTGATTAATTAACAAAGAACACTGAATTGAGATGCGACCACTGCGTAAGCTAAATAAATAACGAACTTCAGTAGACAGACTAAATAGTATAAACGGTTTGTCCTTCCTACGATTTCCCCTCAAAAGAATAGGCGGTGCTTATCTGTACAGCAGGTTTAAGGTCAATAAGGTAAGGTCTATTTCTTTGATTTTTAGCTGTCGTGGTAAAAGGTTGAAAACAAATAATTAACATGCCAAGCGTATATTTTCAAGAAAAAAAGATTCAAATGGTGAAATGATATTATGGGAACCATTCTATTGTAGAAATAATACAGTTATTTATTGCTGCTTTGAAAATCGTCCAATTCCGACAAAGAAAACAGTACGATCAATTATTAAAAACTTTGAAAATTTCGGTTGCATAAATACCTGTACGAAATGCCGTCCAAGGAATCAACCACGAGCGAAACAAATCTCTTTTGAACGCGAGGCTCGTGAAATGCAAATTTGTTTAGCTGCTGAAGAAACGCCTTGTTCGAGTAGACAAATTGCGGATGAAGTTGACATAAAGGAGAGAACTGTAAGGAGTATTTTAAAAAGAAATAGATACAATTGCCATAAAGTGCGAACCAGCGAAGAACTTTTTCCAGACGATCATTTTAAACGTATGGAATTTTGCGAAACTATGATGGAGAAATCGAATGAGAACAATAACTTTTTAAAAAATGTTTTGTTTTCCGATGAATCTCCATTCACAATCCATAAACGTCATAATCCATCTGTCATCCGCTATTGGTCTAGGAAAAATAAACATTTTGAGTATTGCTGTAAAAACACAATACCCAAAGAAATTAAATAAGTGGACTGGCATTTATAACGATAATATAATTGGTCCATTTTTTATTACGGGAAATCTAAATGGACGAAAGTATCTAGATTTATTACGCAATCAGATTATTCCAGCAGTTCGAAACCTTGCGGTCAACTTCGATGATGTTTGGTTTCAACAGGATGGTTGCCCAGCACATAATGCAATCGTAGTTACAAATTATTTAGAACAAACATTTCCTGGACGAATAATTTCTACACGAGGAACAATAAAATGGCCCCCTAGATCACCAGATTTAGCACCTTTGGAGTTTTATTTCTGGGGAATGCTAAAAATGGCGGTTTGTTTGAACATTTAATTGGTTAGAGATTTTGTTTAAAAATGCCTTTAATTTTAATTATTTAGAATAATTTTTTTAGTTGGTTTTTTTCTTATAAAAATAATATTTATATTTAGTTAATGTTTGTTAAGTTAATTATTGTTTTATTTCCCAGCTACCACAGCTAAAAATCTACAAAAATTACATTTAAAACTCGAATATAAGTGTTCGAGTTTTTCTTAAGGCTTACCGACGGAAAGTTAGCGACGAAATAATTTTATGCAAAGAACTGCGCTCCCATTCAGTGTCCGATAATTACTGAATGCCGTCCGCGATGTATCGCGGATACTTCCACTGCGAAAGAAGGCGTTGCTTAAAATTTTATAACTGATCAGGGGAATAATGCGCTGTTGCCACACATAAATTCCTTAAATCAATGTTCTTTGTTAACTAATTAAGTAATTGATAGAATCGATTAGAAAATAACAATTACGTGGCTACTTTATTTGAGTTTTTTTTTGGGGCAATATTAATTTTCATTCTACAATGAACTGTAGTATATTTAAATATTATTTTAGACTCATGTATCGGACTAAAATTTTAAAAGGAAAGATGTAACAGAAATATAGCAACACTGTTTAAAAGTCATACCTACTCCTTCGAGGTAGTAACTGCCTCTCACTTCTATTTAAACAATTAAGTGTTATCTTTGTTCCACATACTAATTAACGTATACGGTTGTTGAAAACTTTCCGAATCTGTATGTACTAACTGGGACAACGGGCTTGTTATCAAACTATTTCACAACATTTATTTTATTAATGTTGTCACTTCTTGAACAAAACGACCCTCTTCCTTTTTATCTTCACAGAGTTATCCTCTTCTAAAACACAATTTTTTAATCGATCCTTTCTCATTGTTCCCAGGGTTAAAATTCCATAATCATGGTAAAGAATGTAAAACAAATCAAAATTTGAAAAGAAATTAGAAATTATCGAAATAGACACAGAACGCCGGTGATTTCATTGATTGTGCTCGAGCAACTTTAGTCCCTATCAGTCCTGATTCTTATTTTTATGCTGCCTAAAAGTATCAAAGTATCATCTCCCCCCCCCCCCCCCCCTATAAAGTATCCGTCGTGAACCAGCCTTTTCGTCTTTATAAGGGACCATCATCTCGTCAATACTCTGGCGTTTTTCTTCTATAATACATACTAACTATGTCCAAAGCTGAGCGAATTCCGTAGTACTGATCGTTGTTTATATGATCTTTATTAGCGAACTGAATATACTTTATCGTATCTGAAGTTTACACTCCAGTAGTCCAAGTATGATGGCGTAGCTACTATACCCATCAGAATCTGTATCGCTATGAAGTCACTTATCTCATCTTTAGTAACGCTTATCGACTTGCCTGTTTGATGAACGGAATAAAGGTTTGTATTGTTGACAATTAACTCTTATAGATCGTTTGAAAAAAACATTTTGAAATATTTTAGTGGTTTAGTTCATCCACCACAGAAATGTTATTTTCGAGAATGTTCACAGGATATTGAAATTATACTTTCGTCCAGTGGTATTCAACCAAATTCTGTCGTTTCGTGCGTTTACTTTGTAGCTTGCCTTTAGGTTGCTTAGTATTGTCGTTAATCTCTTTAGATGGTCCAGGTATCTAATGTTATGATCGTGTTTTTAGAGGACTCAAAGGAGATTTAGGTATACTGCAAATAGATTTAGGCGTACTATAAGCAGATTGATGTGTTGATAGCTTTGGTTTTATATGTTCAGTTTCGGTTACTGAATCTGTATCTAATAATGTATCAAAAATCTCTAAAAAACTTTAGAAGGTAAACTTGCGACTTCAGAACTTTCGAGTTCTAGAAGATGGTTTAGTATATCTTTCATTTTTTTCATCGCTCGAATCATCCATATCAAATGCAGGTGGTGTAAGTTATGCCAAAATTTTTTCGGACCTTGATTATGTCATATTGGTATTTCGCTGAAACCAAGGAGACACCATACTTATATAACTAAACGAATTCATTTTGAAACGTTTCATTAAACCAAATTCTACTAATGTAGATCTAATTTACTTACCGTTGCACGTCATCCGCGTCATAGTCCGTGAGGTCACATGATACCAACACGAAATATTTAGGCAGTAGGTGTGTTCTTTTTTAGAATCTTTTCCGAGTACATTGGCATTACAGCCAATATAGTAAAATTCATTACGCGATGCAGGATATGTAAACATTAGATCGTGTCCGAACCTGTATGAGCTGCCGACAACGTCGGCAGATGAAATAAAGATGGAAATTTCGGTTAGTTTTTAAATATTTTTGAAGAACTTTTACTTGCATTTATGCATAAAATATTCATTATAAATCGGATTATTTTTTCACTTACTATGTATGCATTGATAACAATAATTTATTTACTATGCAATAGACACTCATATTTGAGAAAAGAAAAAAAATAATAAAGTGTCATAATTATACTTTTACTTATTGGACCGAGTAGACTCATTTGGAACATCTTTAACAATTATCTGTTAAATTTATCGTTGTTTATATGCCCTTCATCGCTTAATGAAATAAGATATAGACATATTTTATTATATACGAGTAGAAATAATATTTAAAGATTTCTATTAAAGCAATGCACAATAATATGTTACTGTAACTGTAATCGAACAAAGGTGATATTTTGGCATAAATTTTTAACACTTATTTGACAGTTGCGGTGTTGACACTTTTTGTACTTTATTATTTTGAATTTTAACGTGAATACCTCTTGTTTTATATTATTACCTATTTAATTAAATCTGTTCTTTTTAGAACAAAATTAGTGTGTTTTATTTAAAAAATGTCACGTAAGAATTTAAATAGTCGTTGTAAAGAGATGGTAATACTTTTGCAATAATTATGTGATCTATTTGATTTAAAATAGAATCAGGATTTTTTTATACTTTGACAACTATGTCAACTTCGATCTCTGTCAATGATAATGACGTGCAACGGTAAGTAAATTAGATGAAGTATAATTGGAAATGAAGTGTGGGATAGGTACAAAACAAAAATATTTCATAATACTGAATACATAAATGGCAAAGTAAACTATAAGATATATAACAAAAAAGTTCCGTTAAGCTATATCTTTGCAAAGTAGATTGTAGGATACAAACATCGAGCAAAAAGATAAAAGAGGGAATGTAAAGGTAGTGGGGACAACAATATTGTTAGACAGGAAGTGCCATCTTGAGAGGCCACTTTAAACAAGGAAAGACAGTCTCTTTCCTTGTTTAAGAAGTCAAATTTAGTTTGGTTATGTTATTGTTTGTCCCAACTGTCACATGAAATTTTATTTATATTGAAGTTTTTTACCAATTATGTCACTTTTTAGACTATTATCGTTAATATTTAATTAAAGCTTTCTTGTCTGAAAAATATTTTACAGGTATTGTTAACAAGTGTTGGAAAATTTAAATTTAGCGCCTTTGCATTTCCGGATATGTCCGCCATCAGAGGCCACTTTTTTGGTCTCCTTTTCATAACGATTAGATTCCCTCTTTTATCTTTTTGCTCGATGGATACAAAACAAAAATGCTCCTTTATGTTGTATATTTGCCAAATTAGATTATAGGATACAGCTTAAAAAATAGTTCGGTATGGTCACTTTATATATAAATATTCGTATATGTATGAACACAACACATCATCATACTACAACTTCACCTCCTGTATTAAATACTTATTTCTACACTAATACTGAATAAAACTTACCAGCCTTTTTCTAATTGCGTTCACTGTACAACTATCTTATATTATAAACAATTGTGATTAACTTTGAATGATCACTAGAGATGGCAGTACTATTAGCTTTCTGAGTTTAGTAGACGTATAGGCAACACAATTAACAGACAATAGTAAGTAAATTATTTAAGAGATAGCCAATTTGAAAATGACGTAGCTTATAATATACAAATTCAAATTAAGAGTTAATGTTATACTCGGTTGAAGCTATTAAGGCCCAGAAAAACAATAAAGCCCCGGGAGTTGACGAGATTCCAGCAGAACTGTATAAGGTAGGTGGCAACCACCTATCAAGTCATATCCACGCGCTTATCAAAGAAATATGGCAAGAAGAGAAAATACCCGTCGGCAAATACCCGACGAATGGAAGAAAAGTATAGTATGCCCAATCTATAAAAAAGGAGACAAACTCCAATGCGAAAACTACCGTGGAATTTCTCTACTATGTGCAGCGTATAAAGTCCTCACGTATATTATAAACCAGCGACTCCAACCACTAGCAGAAAATATTATTGGAGAATATCAGACGGGCTTCAGACGGGGAAGATCGACAATGGATCAAATATTTACAGTCAAGCAGGTCTTGAGCAAATCGTGGGAACACGACATTGATGTTCACAACGTGTTTGTAGACTTCAAACAGGCATACGATTCAGTCAAAAGGGACAGACTATACTATATATTGGCAGAATTAGCAATACCACATAAGCTAATTAGACTCATTAAAGCCACAATGGATGAAACTCAGGCATGTGTACGAATACAAAACAACCGGACAGACTTTTTCAAAATCTCGCAGGGACTAAAGCAGGGAGATGGGCTGGCACCAACATTATTTAACCTGGCACTGGAGTATGCGGTCAGGCAAATGCAAACTGGACGAGAAAACCTACTGACCAATAAAACGGTTCAACTGGCTGCCTACGCCGATGATATTAATATTATGAGTAGAACATCAACAGGAGCACAGGAAGCATACGCAGAGTTAAAAACACAAACGAAAAGGCTAGGTCTGGAAATTAACACAGAAAAAACAAAAATAATGGTACAGACGAGAAGAAATATAATCCCACAAAACATTATACATGAAGATGACATTGAAACGGTTGGAAAGTTTAC
The DNA here is from genome assembly GCA_918026665.1 of Diabrotica balteata. Taxonomy (NCBI): domain Eukaryota; kingdom Metazoa; phylum Arthropoda; class Insecta; order Coleoptera; family Chrysomelidae; genus Diabrotica; species Diabrotica balteata. The sequence goes on from OU898277.1 coordinate 59,805,084, forward strand.
ATACCTGGGAGTAGAAATATATGCCGATGGAGCAGAGGATGGAGAAATACGAAAAAGGATAACGCAGGCAAACAAAGCTTATTTTGCCCTCTCCCATATATTTCGGTCTAAAAGTGTCCACCGAAATACAAAGATGAGAATATATAAAACTTTAATTCGGCCAATAGCATGTTATGGCAGCGAAGCATGGGTCCTGAAAGAAACATCCAAAAACAAACTCGACACATTCGAAAGAAAAGTACTGAGGAGAATACTAGGACCTGTGAGGGAAAACGGAATCTTCAGAATTCGATATAACAACGAGCTCTATCAACTGTATAAGGAAATACCCCTGTCAGACTTCATTAGAATACAAAGATTGCAATGGGCCGGACATGTGATACGAATGGGAGAGGATAGGCTACCAAAACGAGCACTGAACGCCAGAATGCAGGGAAAGAGACCAGTTGGAAAGCCAAGAAAACGCTGGGAAGACACAGTAAGCAGCGACGCACAAGCACTTTTAGGAGTCCGTGTATGGAGAAGAGCAGCCACAGACAGACAAGGGTGGAGGCAAAAAATAAAGGAGGCCAAGGCTCATTTTGGGCTGTAGTGCCGTAGAAGAAGAAGAAGTTATACTCGGTTCGCTAATGCCAGTCCGAACTGTCTAGTGATTTTAGTAATTATGTTTTTACGAAGTTAGTTACTTTTTGACAGACTAGAAGTGGCTGGAAATTATTATACAACCAAGTACACGTGCTCATAGCGCATTTCATTAGAGTATTTCGTCGACCTCTTTTGCAAACTTATACTATGAATTAGAAATTTATAGCATGTATATAGAATGTAAATATAAAAAATATATTTTATAAAAAAAGTTACGGTAATTTAGTTTATATCGTTAGGTTGTGCCAAATGTAGGCAACCAACTTTTTATTGACATTTAGCTGGAGTCATGATACTATAAATAACAAGATAGGATCTTCCCGTAGCTCAAAATCGGTCGGGTTCGCGCATGCCGTCATTGGAGACTAGAATTTGAATTCTTGTTAAAGTTAAATGAGATTTGTATGCATTCTGTGATGAAATTACTAGACGAAAATAAGTTAAGAGGTTTAATAATTACAATAATGGTACACATAAGGATATCTCCAAACTATTTATTAAAGATTATTTATTGATATATACAAAAACTGACATTTCGAACGTGCAAGTCTCCAATGACGTCACAAAAACATGCGCAATATCTTATCTTATAGTCAGTATCATGGCTTGAGTTTCTTGAGAATATATTTAATATTTTCCAGTTAATTTATTATTTTTTTGTTAAGTGATGATAATAATGCTGAATAAGCAATATTTCAAATGATATCTAATCACAGGACGTACTTAATATTGTGTTATAAAGCATCAATAGAAAAATATAATCCAATATCAGCAAAAATATAAGTAAAACAAATCATAATCTAACGTACTTTATTATGAGGATTTTACTATGACACCATATTAAGTACGTTTTGTGATTAAATATCATTTGAAATATTACTTATTCGGCATTATTATCATTACTTTTAAAAAATAACAAATTAACTGGAAAATAATAAACGTTTATTAAAAACATTCTCAAGAAACTCCAGCTAAATCCTAACAAAAAGTCTAAGTTGGTTGCCTACATTTGGAGCAACTTAACGATATAAACTAAATTACTGTGACTTTTATTTAATTTTTGACGCCATGTCAAACTGAACTGGATGTTAACTGAATGTTTTTGTTATTAAAAACATATTTACATAATTTTATAAATATATTTTAATGATCCACCTACGCCGAATGGGCAAATAATTAAACAAAAATGGTTGGTATTTTGAATAAATCTTTGTGCAGTTTGATTAGCTCGTAATTTAACAGCATCCTTACTCATCTAAAAATATTAACTTTTAAAGAACATTTATCAGATTTATATTTATTTAAGAAAAACTTACCAACGCATTATCTGATAGAACAAATGGAAAACTTTGACTATCTCTAATAATAAAATTCAAAAATTTGACAAACAAAGAATTAAACAAAAATAATGGAACAATAAAACTATATTAGCTAAAATAAACAACGCGAATAATACTAAAATTTTCTACAATATGTTCAATTGTAACAACTCAAAAATTATATTTTAAATGTACAGGGAAAATTTTATGGGTTTAGTATACACTTCCATTATTTGGAATAATTCTTCTTTTTTTAAAGGAAGAAGTCTGCAATAGTTGTATATTTGAGCTATTAATACTGAGAAGTAGGAATTTTTGTGTTGTAGGTTTTCGACAATGAATCTGTCAAAATATGCCCGAGCTAAGCGAATGGAGAATACGTCTTTTTTTTCGGTTAGGCCGACTTTGTTTTTATTTAGTTATTGATAAAACTGTAATGAGAGTACATTAGCCTTATGACATATCTTATTGTACAGTTGCTAGATTCAGCGTTCTATAGAGACTTCAATAATGGTTCTATATCTGATAATTGGCTATTAATTTTAATCTTTCTCTACTACAATTGACTGTCACTAATGCCATCTTCAGTGACATTTAAGCAGTGTTTTATCTTTACGTGTTTGTTCTTCAATGCTATCTGGGTTTTGAGATGACTAATTTGAGTATCATTCTCTACCAATATTGGAAATTTTTTGTATGGTAACAATTTCTTATAATAAAGCCGTTTAGCCATACATCAAGTCTCTTGATGCTTCGTTTTTAACCACAAATTAAGATTCTCTACTAATATTTTCTCATCTACATCATCGTTGCAGCTGTTCGTAAAACCTATTTTATCAAATACATAAGAGCTCTTACTTCTTGGTGGCGGGAAATTTTTTTATTTTGGCGGGTTTTTTTAATTAGGTTGGATTGCGCCCTTGATTATAGGGGTTTTATATATACTTGTTTACAGGAATTCGTCCTAAACTATCACTCGCTAATTTATTGTAAGGAGGAGAAAACTGTAAGTTCATTTATTGTGAGGAGAAAATACTAACACATGCCACATCATTCAAATTCATAAATGGCTTAAATACACGAGGTTTTATTGAGTGTGTAAGTTTCAATTCAGCGATAGTGTATCTTCTACGATTGCCATCTCCATGACGCCAGGTCTACCTCCGTTAGCAGTTCTCACTCCCCTAATAGACCAAGAGTGATCCTTTACGATAATTCCACGATCCGTATGCTTTAACACATTGAATGCTTACTCGAATATAGAGATGTCATCAAGGGGCGCATGTCATAAATAATGATATTACTACTTAAGATAATAAATTTGTGTTATTAGATTATTTTTTATAAAAACAAAAATGTTTTTTAGTTTCATTTTGAATGTCACAGATCCGTGATAGTAACATGACAAAAATGTCTTTAAAGATTCTATCTGACACGAATACGTGACATTAGGTTTATAGGAAATAACAAGGTAATTCTGATAATTCGAAAAATACAGCAATACATATTTATGTGATATTTAGTAAATCATTCGCCTGTACAAAACCCTGGTGTATCATCACAAAAACTGTAACTAAAAATTTACACTGTCAAAAACTGCCATTTTTGTAAAATCAATAAAATTTGTTTTTTTATGTTCGATTCGCTGATCCCGTCCCGAGTGTCTAGTAAACTTAGTAATTCATTACTATATTGGGCAAATTTTGACTTCGAATGTAATTGGCTGAAAGTTATTATACAATCAAGCTCATGAACTCGACAATATAAATACAAATTTAATTTTTTAGTAAAGTAGGGGTCTCCCAATAAGAATGTCCTGATGTTTTTATTAAACGAAAACGGTACAAATTGCCGTAAATAAAAAAAATTATTGCAAAATATAATAGATAACAATTATGTTCCGAATAACACATCATTCAAAGGTCCACCGCGACTACTTTTGCAGGAGCGAATCCGATGGACCCAATTTGCGGTGACTTTATGCAAAATATCCGCAATAATCTCACGGATCGTGTGCTCTATGTTCCACTTCAAGTCGTCAATAGATTGTGGTTTGTTCACATAGACCAATGACTTAACATAGCCCCATAAAAATAATCCAACGGTGTTAAATCGAAGGTTCTTGGAGGCCAAGCATCTGGCCGAAGTTGCTGAATTCTCCTGGAATCTCTGTGGCATCAAGAGAAATCAATGTTTCCGGGAAATTTTCCTTCAATAAATCAATGGTTAGGGCAGTAGTGTGACATGTGGTGTCCTGTTAGAAAAATATACCATTCAAATCCATTTCATCCAACGGAGGCCACAAAAAATCCGTTATCATCGTTCGATACCTTTCACCGTGTTCAAAAAAATAAGGTCCGATGATGCCATCATGCCATAAACCACACCAGACAATGACTTTTCTGGATGCAAAGGCTTCTCAAGAATCTTATGTGGATTATTTTCACTCCAAAAACTACAATTTTGCTTATTTACAAAGCCGTTTAACCAAAAATGAGCTTCATCGGAAAAGATTTTTTTTTTAGATTTAGATTAGAGCTTAATCAGCGAACAAACAACGCTTATGATGGTAAAGTGGCCTCAGTTCTTGAGTCAGAACAATCTTGTAAGGGTGTAGGCCTACATCTTCTCTCAGAATTCGCCAAGTTGTCATTCTGGTGAGTCCAAGTTCTTGAGAACGACGTTTTATGGATACATTTGCATTCTCCGCTACACTGGCGCTTACAGCAGCAATATTGTCCTGAGTTCTTGCATTTCGGCGTCTAGTTGGTGGTTTCGTATCGTACAGAGTAAATTCACGTTCAAACTTTTCCACGATTCGACGAATTACACGCACATCAGGACGATGATTTGGTCCATACTTTCACGTAACGGATAGGTATTCACAAAAAAACGATTATTAGCATAAAATTTTAGGATAATTTCCAGGCCGCTATGACATTTCAAACACAGGACGTCCATATTGGGAAACCCATTAGTAAGTAAAGAATTATTCACACAGTTTTTATCAACAAAATAAAACTACATCAATTAAAACAAAGATTTAAATGTTTATTTTTGATTTTTTTTTATTCAATTATACATTATTGTTTACAAATACAAAGTTTTTAATCAAAATTAATAAATACACTCTCATTATTTAAGATTATTCGTCTTTTATCATATCTATTATTTGTAAAAATTGTTTTTAAAAATCATATTTAAAACAGTCGTTCAAAAATTAATTCAGAATAACAATTGCTATATTTTTGTGTTGCAATTATTTTGGGTATTAAATCACAAATCGCCAAAAACTAATATTCATTAACATTTATTAGAAGTGCTAATAAACCATGTACAAAAATAACTATACAAAAATTAATTATGTTTACAAAATGATTTTGTAATACTTAACCTAATAAAAAATAAAGTCTTTACAACAAATAAAGTCATTACAACAAATAAAGTCTTTACAACCATGGATGCCATGCTGGGTCCATTCGACAGAGATTATCTGGACTATTTGCAGCAGCAACCAATGTAGCAACCTAAAATTAAAAAAACGTGATATTACATGGTCAATTGATATCATCCTAGTCATGGAAAAAAAGAGGTCTTTCAGAACATTGAAAGAATCGCTAACTTTGTAGCATATTTTTGATAATTAACTTTTGAATGTCACAATTTTCCGAAGGTAACTGAAAAGTAAATGAATGAGCATCGCTGAGTTATGAAATATTTCTGATCGTATTGCTCATCCATAAGCCGACTTGATTCATCCGTGAATTGAAACTTAAAATTTGTACACTCGATTTGTATTCTATTTTACGACGTTTGAAAATTGGTTGTGTGCATCAAATCAATTACCACTACATCGCTCACAATAAAGCGAGCGCTGATGACTTTCTAAGCTGACGAACCGATATTTTTTATATATAAGCACAACGCGTTTTAGAAAACAATGATTCGTTTAATAATGTACATCGATACCATCAATATTTCGCCCATCGAAACAGCAAGTTTAAAATTGTCCTTTTACCTAATCCGAAATGACCAATTTTATTATTCATAAACTGTGGAAGGCGAATTCTAAATTATTTATATACAATTATTATTATCGTTTGTATTTAAAATATTAGTTGGTTAAATATTCTCATTTCAGTTATAGCTTAATTGTTTCGGACTGAAGGCGGCCATTGAAATTTATATCTACCGCCAATCATCGATATACTCGATATATCAACGGATTAATTAATTTCATAAATTTGGATATACAATATAAACTGATTTTTTTCAATTAATAACTTAAATAGACTAATTCAATATAAAAAGAGAAATAGAAAAGAAGTATCAAGAAATTTCTAAAATGTACCTCCCACTGGAGGTACTGAGTATTAGAACGAGTTTCAAGCAAAGCAAAGATGTAGACATTTTCTTGCCATACAACAACTCTCGTTATTAATATTATTTAAATAAAATAGTTGTATCCAGCAAGTTATTTATAAAATTAATGTTTCTAAAGTACCTGTTTATAGTTTAAAAGCTCTTACCTTACTATCAGTGCCTTCAAATTGTGCTAAATTGGTAAGTCTGTTTGAAATAGAAGTGACTGCCTTATTTACCATATTTATGATTTGCTCAGAGGCGTCATTCATTTTCTCGGGATTATTTAAATCTTCGGCTTTTTTGGCTCTAGCCAACATCATTTCATCTCTTATAATAGGTTTCAAAATTGACAATACCTAAAAAATATTTTTTTATTCATACGAATCTCGCTACATACATAGAGGATTAAAAATAACGTTTACTAAATATTCTATGGACGGCGACGGCTAGGGTGTTGTGATCATAAGACTAGCTATGACACTGAAGTTGAGAAGTTAAAAGCAAAGTTGAACAACGAATGCAAGTCGCAAAGAACTTCAAAGAAGAACTACAATTATATACAAAACACTGCTGAGGCCGGTCCTCACATATGGAGCAGAAACGTGAACCCTAACGCAAAAGGATTGAAATACTCCTCAAAATATTTGTAGCTATAAACGATCAAGGGCAGTGGCGCAAAAGATATAACTTCGAATTATAATAACTGTTTAATGAACTAGACGTCGCACAGAGTGGTATTTTATATAAAAAGCTGTCAAAATATAGAAATGTGAAAAACTAGTAGTTTACGCCGAGTCTTCTCCCTAAACCAGGTAGCTGTATGTGACGTTATGTGAAACGACCCCCACCCCAAATAGCCTCACCAAACAAATTTTACAGTACCCACTTCCTAACACGGTTTGGCTGCGTTATGTATGAGATTTTATTACACATTTCTGAAGAGTTTGCGATTTTTGTGAAGGGGATCATTATGGATAAACCAAAGGAATGTAAGTACTCAATATTGAACCATTTTTTAAAATCTTGCCATTCTAGAACTTCAATCAAAATTAATCCAATATTTTGTATAATTTTTAATATAAACGAATGTTTTAAGTAACCCTCTACTCATTGACGCTACATAAGAGTTATTTCATAATGAAGTATCAACTGTAATAAACAGTTTTCACAAAATAAAATAAAAACAAAAATACTGTGAATAGATAGTATTTATAAAGTCAGTTGAAACACCCAAAAAGACTGGTTGCAAGGTAAAGTATATCATATTACGAGACATGGGCACATTTTTTATTTTTATATTCAAATAGAGATTATTGAGAAACAGAATAAGGACAATTTTAAGGTACATAAAACGGTCGTAAAGTACATAAGTGTATAAAAAAGTTGTCAACATGTAATATTTAGCGACAAAAATAATTTAATTTCATACAATGTGTCAATGAATAATAATATGACACTAAAATAGAATGAAATTATATCAAAACAGTTTGTATGTTTGCCCAAAGTTTCATTATTTAAATAGTAAAATAATATGCTTTCCAATGCTTAAATACTAGTAAACCATAGAACCACTTAACTAGACTATGAATATAAGTTTTACACTTATACTTTTAATCAGAAGTATAATCATCATATGTAGAGTCAGTGTCCAAATTGGGCCCAATAACAATAATTGATGAGGTTGAAGGATCCATTATGAGGTATTCATTTTCTTTGTCGATAACAGAGAAAATACAATTATTCCAAATCTGACTATCAAACTCGCTGATTGCTTATATGCTGTAAGATTATTATAAGTTTCCCCATTTAACATGGTGTATTTAAACTGCAGCTCTAGGAGTTATCTACCCAACCATACTTAACGACGTTATATGTGTATAGGTAAAATGCTGATGCGAGCGTCACAGAACCAATAGATAGCGTCTTCACGGGTAGCGTCATAAAATAGCGGTTCTTCACATCGATTCACTACTCTCAATCAGTTCGTTTCTAGTCATCATATATTTATTCTAAGCAGGTTTAAATTAAAAACTGCATGAAAAATAACTAACAAAACGGCGACATTAAATAAGAAGTAAAAAATTAAAAGAATATTTGTCAATAAAAGATTAGATTCACTATGATTGTCAAAATTTAAAGATCATAAATTTCATCCGATTAATAATATATTGAATCATCTGTTTACATTTTTAACACAGTTTTCGTTTTAAAATAATTTCATATAAATACAATTAATGTTTTTAAACATATTACATATTTAGTTTATAATATATAATCATTAAATTTACTATCAAATGATATTTATTTATATTTTATTATAATTTAATATTTCGTTTGAATTTAACAGATCTACCAAAAGTAAACAACGTACGCTCTCTTAATACGTCAACATGTGGCGTTAGGGGAAAACATAATAATTCGAATTACTTAAATAAACAAAACAACATCGAATTACTTAAATATAATATATATTTTTTAAAATATAAATATTAAATAAATAATAAAATTACTTTATTCCAATTTAAAAATATAGAAAACATAGTATAAAGCTTCTTTGATTTTATGTAAATATTCATGTCTAAGTTTATCTATTCGTTGCCACTCCATCATTACCATTTTATTATTTATTTTCTTATATATAAACCCACAGTCTATCAAAATACTTGAACGCAATGACGCAATGACGCTAAACATTAGTAGTCATAATCAGAATTTTCTCTTAATGCATTCTTGATCATATCTAGTGTAGGTACCTTGTTTTCCTTGTAGAAATTATACATAGTATTTCTAATAAAATTATTATCGATATCGATAAGATATATTATAATATCGATGATTCGTTCGTTTCCGTTTTAAACAGTGATTTATAACGTTTCCCTCCCTAACAATACGATAAATTGTCAATAGTGATAGTTTTGTAAGTAGACTTCGATTTACGATAGTTCTGTCAATGTTTTTCATTTTCTTTTTTTAAACACTCATATATGTTCAAAACAATACGTAGACACCGTCTTTGTTTCTGCACTGCACATGTTTCTTATCAGAAAACTCTCGCCGGCGGTAGTGAACGTCAAGTAGCATGAAAAATATTATTGATTTTGAATAAATATCAATGTCCAATATTTATTTGGTGGGATAAACCTTTCATTCACTGTTTCTTCCATATCTCTCCTACGAAGTACGGAGATTAATCAAATACGTTTAAAACATTGATGCGTGTTATTTATAATTACTGGTAAATGTGAAATTAAACTGCCCTTATAAATCGCGTTGACTGAAACGTGTCAACTGACTTTATACGTCTTACAAAAAAGTGTAGTAAAATCTCAGAACTAAACGCAGCCAAAAGGTGTGTGCTTTAAAGTCTATTTGGGGTGGAGGTATAATAATACGTCATATACAGCTACACGGTTTAGGGAGAAGAATCGGCCCGAAATAATGTCTTGAAATTTATATTTTTGGCTAACTTTTTATGTAAAATACCACTCTGTGCGTCGTAACATTCATTAAAACACATCGGCTCAGATGGACTGGACACATAATACGAATACCAGACAACACTATCGCTAAAAAGCTAAAACCACAGGAACACCTGTAGGAAGAAGAAGCAGAACAGGCCGACCACGAATTAAGTGGTTGGATGAAGTTGAGACCGACTTATGGGTATTAAAAATCAGAAGATGGAAACAGGTCGGGGGAAACCGAACATAATGGCAACGAATCTTGGAACAGGATAATGCTATTAGCATCAACACTAAAAAATGTCAAAATGACAGACCATAGGTTAAGATGGTTAGGGCATGTTCAACATCGAAATGATAAATAGGAAGAATTGCGGATTGCAAGTTCCTAGAAAGAACATGAGAGAAAGATCAAAGAAGAGATATCTGTGAACAGATATGCATTTGTATCAGCCAAAATGGCAAGTTTTTGAGAAACGTAATTACTAACTAATTAGGGAGCCAACGCATAATGATAAAGGCAAAGAAATGATAATGATGGTGCTCGTGAATCGTGATCAAAAACTATCCTGCTGGGTTTAAATAAAGAGTTGAAACTTTAAACTTTTTCAAAAAATGAGTACACAACAGATACATTGGCAACACAGTTTACTCCCCCACTCAGGTTTTTGTAGATTCATAACATCACTGTCACTGAGATATCGAAATTTTTTGTAAATTGTAAAATGAAAATTTGTTTGGCTTCATAAATGCCTTTAGATGTCATCATGTATGGAATCTTACAAAAGTCAGGCTGATTTTGGCCGATGGCATGGATTATGTTCGCTTCTAGAGCCGCTGTGGTTTGTAGATTATTCGCATAGACCTGCGACTTAAGGAAAACCGCACAAGAAATAGTGTAACGGGGTCAAATCACACAATCCCAGTTCAGTTCACATCATCTCCACGTGAGATGAACATGGCCGAGCGAAGTCCTGTTAAAACCACATGTTGTTGGTATCATCATCATCCAATTCAGGCCAAAATAACGGCGTTTTCAAAGAAATATGTACCGATGACGCCGTCAGCCAAAATTCACACCAACCAGTGACTGCCTCGGATTAGCGAACTGCGCGTGATGTTGCCCAGAACAGAACACCCATTTTGATAAAAAAATATTATCATTTGCATGTGTGACTGAATAAATGACAGCTAATATGACAAATAATTTTAACCATATAGCCGCTACCAACTTAAACGTCAAAGTTCTGAACTCCCCATTGGAAGCATTGCGTATAGATTAACATAGACCAAGAGGTTTGTAGAGCTAAGTAACGAAACCATCTTTGTTTTCGTTGTCAGTTGTGTCTCTATCTTACATCAAGTAAGTATAGCCGAGTCTCTTTTTGGTCGGGAGAGAGCGAATGGTGAGTTTCAATGTGCTAGAGAGAGGCAGATCGAACAACCGCAAGATGTCGTCAGTGCTCGTTGCTGGCATGCTCAGTCTATGTTAATACACACGTCTATGATTGGAAGACCCTATGTTTCTTTCAGTATTAACTTTTAATCGTCGTTCTAATTAAAACATTTTGTAACAAAAATAAGATCTTGACTCACCTTAAAATTGGGATATATGAAACATCTTGATGTTGCTATCATTGTGGTTGTAAGAGGACCAGTCACTCCAATCGTAGATAAATATTCAATAATATTAGGAGTCAACCGGAAAGGCACAGGTCGAGTTGTATCCAATTCACCTATAAATGTTGGAAAATTTATTCTATAAATTTCTAAAAAATATAATTAAAACAGTTCTAAAAAAGTCCAAAATATAACACCTCGATCGAAAATATTCATCCAACCTTAAAATGCCTGTAGGGGTTTCAATTTATCAATATTCGCTGTGTGCAAGTACTTGGAGGGGATACGAGAAGCAGCGAAACCTTGCATTTTTATTAGCACATTTCATAAGTACTATTATTGAAGAAAATGTGATCTCGCAAATGTATTATAAATTGTAAAAAAACAACAAGAAATAATCAATTGAAGTTCTATTCGTTTCCAAATTAAAAGCAAAAATTAATGCAAAGAGAAAAGTGGATTTCTATTATAAGTTACAATAATTATTCTATTCAATAAACACGCTTAATTCATTTTATTTGCAGTTTGCTTAAAAATTCGCTAATCTATGACACTAAGTGTCACTTTTCCGAAATGTTTAGCTTTTAATAACTTCTATTTTTAATGTTCAAATGATGAAATCTAAATGTCAAAAATATATTTACCCATTTTTACAATTAAAAATCCATTAAACATTTTTCGAAGTTATATGATATAAATGATATAAATTACAATAATTATTGTATTAAATAAACAAGTTTAGGTCATTTTATTTGCAGTTTACACACGAGTAATATAATAAAAGTACTAATAATTTCGCTGATCTTAACACTAGGTGTCACTCATCCGAACTTGCACATAGCGATATTAGCAACGATGAAATTAGCAACAAATATAGAAAGCACATTTCAAATGAAAGAAATGGTCACGGTTAGTATACTTCAAAATACTCCTGTAGATGTCGACTGCAGAAATTTTATTATATTATTTGAAGATTTCTACACATTTAAATTAAACAATTGCATGACAATATTGTTTATAGTTCTAAAAAGATTCAATTATTAAAAAGTATTAAAAATTTAAACAAATATAATGGATGAGTAGGATTTGATCTCTAATTTTATAAAATGTAAAAATTTAAGACTTAAGCAATTCCCAGCCCAACTCTTTCATATTTCAGAAGCAGTAAGGCGGTGAAGGGAGATCACATGGGCGCTCCCTGGTGTTGCGGGTACAATGCTTAAAAAGTAAAATGTTCCCGTAGACCACATAACAAAAAATTAAGTTTCAGTATTCTTCTATATGCGTCTGTTTTCATTGAAATTAGTGAAGAACTGCGATAGCCATATTCGCGGTAAGCTTTTAACGTGTTGGTTTAGTGTAGTATCAAGACGTGATAAAAATACGAAATGCCCGTGATCAAAGTAATAGCAGGAGACTTTAAATCCAAAGTCGGAAGAGAAAATATATTTTCGCTCGCCATCGGAAAAGAGAGCCACGCAGACTCTAATGATAACGGTCTACGAATCATAAACTTTGCGATGTCTAAGAACATGGTAATAGCTGAGACACGCTTTCCCCATAAATATGTACATAAAGGAACTTGGAAATCTCCTGGTAATGAAACGATTACCAAATAGATCATATAATTATCGTTGCAAGACACTGCTCTAACTTATTAGATGTTAGGTCTTGTAGAGGAGCAAACATAGATAGTGATCACTATTTAGTTAAAGCACGATTTAAAGAGAGAATATCCAATTTAAAAAATGAGATCGGGAGAAGGAGAGAAAAAATCGACATTAGGTACTAAACTAAAAGATCCCAAAATAAGGACAAAAAACTTAGAAGAAGTGTTCCAGAAATCGGTTGAAATGTTGGGCAAAACCAAGTCAGAAAAAAGAAATCATTGGTTTGATCATAAGTGCGAAATGGCCACACGAAAGAACGCAGCGTATCAAAAAACCATCGACGCAGGTTGTACACGAAGAAAAAAAAAAAGAAGAGTATAGACGTCTTAGAAGAGAGGAAAAACGTATCCATCGACGTAAGAAGAGGGAATACGAACACTTTTAATGGGATACAAAGTTTATTCGATAAAAATGAAACGAGGAAATACTACAAATCCTTAAATAATAGCCGTCGAGAATTTAAACAACGATTAAAAATTTGTAAAGACACTAACGCTGAAATTTTACATGATAAAAACTCAGTTCTTAACAGATGGGCACAACATTTCACCGAACATCTAAATATAAACGATATTGAAGGAGGTTATAACATAGAAAATCAATAAAATCTACAATGTCAACTACACAGTGAAGATCCAACAAGAGAAGAAGTGTCAAAAACTCAAAGACAATAAAGTCTTAGAAATGGATCAAATCTGTTCGGAAATGTATAAAAAGGTGGTGATCAACTTTTTGCAGAAATCCGTAAACTAACAGTACTTATATGGCAGAATGGATGGGTACCAGAAAAATGGCCAAAGGGAATAATATGTCCGTTGCATAAAAAGGTTGATCAACTGGAGTGTAAGAACTATGGAGGCATTACTTTGTTAGCATCTGCGTATAAAATCTTCTGCAATGTATTGTTTGAAATACTTAAACATTTTACAAATGATATTGTTGGTCAATATCAATGCGGATTTACTGCTGAAAAGTCAACTACATATCGAATTACAGCACGTAGGCAGATTCTAGAAAAGTCACTAGAATATAACATAGATACACACCATCTCTGCGTTGACTTCAAAACAGCCTATGACAGTGTGAAAAGAACTGCATTATATAATGCAATGATAGACTAACAATGCAAAACGTAAGCTCATGCGTTATAATTGAAGGAGAAAACTCTACGTTCTGAAATTAATAATGGTATAAGACAGGTGGACGCGCTGGCGTATCTCCTCTTTAATATTGCCTTGGAAAAGGCAATCAGCAATTAAATATTAGAATGAATGAAACTATTTTTAATAGATCGACGCGATATAGTTATAGTAGGCAGAGACATAGTGCAGTGTTTTACAAGGCTTGCGGATGCAGTATGTGAATTAGGACTTGTAGTAAACGAGGAAAAAACCAAATATATGTTGGTTTCTAAAAACCCACGAAATATCCAACAGAGAATTCAAATTAACAACCATACCTTTGAGCAAGTCAAAGAATTTACATATCTTGGATCGCTAGTAAACGCAACAAACACGACAAGCGACGAAATAAAAAGACGCATAGCAATAGCAAACAGAACTGTTCACGATCTCCAGAAACCTTTAAAAAATAAAAATACAAAACGTGCAGTAAAGCTTAATATATACAAGACCTTAATAAGTCCGACTTTGATATATGGGGCTGAAAAGTGGACTTTATCTCAAAATGACGAAAGACTTCCTGGTATTTTTGAGAGAAAAATTCACGACGAAATTAACATTTTCAAAACCAGAAGCACAAGAAGTAGACCTACAGATTTTAAGGGTCAGAAGATGGAGGGAAGTTGCCAGGAATCGACAGAAGTGACGACTTCTTTGTGAGCAGGCCAAGATCCAAAACGGATTGTCGAGACACTTATGATGATGAACTGATCTGTGAATTCAGAGAGAATTAAGCTTTCCCCCTTTTTCGAATTTTGTCACTATATACCCAGAACTTGCGTCTCTTCACTAATTTGGGCTGGTGTACAAATCTTATAAAACATTATTGTAAGGAGAGAATCGTAAAATATATAATATTTGGTATATTATACAGGGCGATTCTTTGGAAGTTCTAATTAGATGTTTTAGAAAAACTTGACATAATTAATTAACATAACATTAACTTAACAATAATTAATATTTGAAAATTTAGAATGAGGGGTTTTTAAATACCCAATTGATTTAAAATTCCTTTTAAAGCAGTGCAAAGTAATTTAAATTTGGCAGTGCCAAATTATGAATATTAAAACTAACATACCTATTATTTATTAAAAAATTTTGTTTAAAAATTATCTGAAATTTTTACCTGTACTGTCGTCCACGTCAAATTTAAAATACGCAACGTTCATCAGTCCTGAGTCTTGGTGCAAGTACATCATATCTGGATTAAGCCTCGTTAAATGAAATACATACTCAGCAAAACAGGCTAGAGCCAATTGTAATGTGAACTAAAAAAATAAGGATACATAAAAAATATATTCCCATATATGGATGTTGTCTGTTCAAACTTTTTATTTTAGTATGATGGTCAATAAGTTTATTCCTTTGAATTCAAAGATATTTTCTTAATGTTGTTTTTAAATAGGCAAATTGAAGTGCTGTAAATTTCATTCCTTAAATAAAACATATTTTTTTGAATGTTTTGAAAAAATCTTGTACTTTTCATATTTTTCAATTTTTCAATGTGCGATTCTTTATTTTTATTCGTAACTATTATTTAAGTTAAATATTTTCTCTTTTTTAAGTGGGTCTACGTTCAATGTAGAGCGCTATAAAAGTAATTTCCTTATCGCTTCCAAATATCGTTTGGTTACTAATTTTCGGACGTTCGATTGTGATATTCTCCTTATTAAAAACATACAATAGCCTTGTTTCTTCGTCATTCATTTAGCAAATTTCCAACTGTAAACAAACGCACGTGTTTATATTCGCCCCATGGACGTATAAACACAGATGGACTTAGTTATTTACATAAAATTGTGAAGTCAAAATTATTTGAATAGGTCACAATCTGAGCATCTTCAACTGTTGTCACGTTTTGTTTTAAAATTTCCTATTCGCGAGTCGCTGAAAATATTACTCCGTATTTTATACTCTACAGGTGCTATCAAACCAAAATAATAATTTATTGGTTATATTAATATATTTAATTGTAATCAAAATATCATGTGTGCACATAGTGTGCATTATCATTTATTAATAGCGTATAAAAGATATCAATCAATTATTTTATATGTAGAAGCACTGAATACTATTTATAAATGGCAAAGGTTGTTTACATTTCTCTGTCTTATGGATCTACGTCAAACTTCAAATGCTGTTCCATGTTTGTTTACTTTTAACAGTAAATGAGGAAAAAGTTATTTTTCGATATTTTGGCTGTATTTTGAGTGATATTTGTGAAAAGTGAAATAAAATAAACGAAATATTTACATCCCGATCTCTCATTTCATTTGTAAGTACATACAATTTACATTATTTAAGATGAGGAAATGAGGAAGCGTGTTTGTTTACATTTTAATAGGCGTATCATTGGGTTTATTCATGTTCAATAATGTATTGAATAAGATATGAGTTCATGAAATTAGTAGACATTTATAAATTGTAAGCAGACATCATCTGATTAAAAAAGATCTGTTTAGTACCTTTTTAATTTAATATTTCTCATGGATACAAATAAATTAGTGAAATGAATAAAACTCATTTATTTTTCTATGTAGGTTTCCAAATAATATTGACGATCGAACTATTTGGGTAGCAAATAACATAAGGAGAAAACATAGATTCTTTATTGTAGCATTATTTTGATACTATTAAAAAATTAACTTGAATTCAACTATATTTAATTGTATTAATTTTAAAGCAAATAAAATTGTATTTTAATTTTTCTATAAAGACGTGATTTGTTAATAGTTAAACTCTCGTTTTTTTTAAATTCTTTGAACGTGTTTTTATACATTATTACTACTTCCAATTTATAAAATCTGAATAATTACCCGCAAGTAAAAATTCATGCACGCTTATGCTCATTGCGGAAGCATCACATTCTATCGAAGCTTCAAAACATTGTGTGTTAAAGGTATCTTATTGCTGTGTTCATCTATATTTATACGTCCATGATTCGCCCTCTCATTCGTCAAGAGGCTATTAAATATAAATTATTGCCTCTCTATAGCCAGACGGATTCTCATTTTACAGGTCCAAACTTGTCAGTCAGATTAAATTTCAAGAAATTCTTACACTAATAGTTTCAGAAGTAAATATTTTTAAACATCATATGATACAACTCAGTACGACGCTGTTTGGCTTTCACGTACGTTTGTTTACAGTTGGGAGTTTGTAAAACGAATGTAGTATATTTATGCCATCGATACGCAAATGAATCATAATAATAAATACATGAACTATTATGACTGAAATAACATTATAATTTTAAATCAACCTTACCATTTTCCTAAACTGCCAGTAATCCGTTGCTGATGGGAATGTTTGAATTGCCCAATGCTTTATAATATTTCTTGGTATTTTGCTCTGCTGTATACCTTTAAGAATATCTCTGTATACTTGATGACTCGCCTTTATACCTCTACTTTGGACTTGAGCTAGTCTTTCATAATAATACTGAATCGGTTCATCGTGTTCGATACCTACAACATATTTCAAACTTAACGAAAAACAAGACAAATAAATATATAAGGAACTGTTCTAGTATGGTAACATCATCATGGAGAAGTAGGAGAAACAGAAACTTGTTATAAAATACAGCTGAGTTAAAATAATTGCTTCTGCTTGGTGAAAAATGTAAAGGGTAAAAGGTGCAAAAAATATTAAGGAGGATATGGCAAAGAGAAGAAACTAAAAATTTGTTAGGCTTTATTAATATAAATGTAATATTTTTAAAACTTTTCATGAAGAAAAACGAACGAAACCTGTAAAATATTTTGGACTGCTTACCTAATTTGGTACAACTCTTTTTAAATATATCTAGGAGTGATATAGATGCAGGATTGTCTTCTACCAGTCTTATCTGTTGTGAAACCGCAATTACTCGGGGTACAGTGTAATGCAAAAATCTTCTTGCAGTTTCCTAAAAAAGTTAAAGAGGCCAAATGATAATATTTTTAATACGAACATTTACAAAAAATGGCTCGTAACCTATATTCGTTTAAAACGAACGTGTGGTGTGATTTTACAAAAAGGTTAATTTTTGCCGACAATCTATGAATGCCGAACGTTACGCGTTATGAACGAACTGCCTTACAAGAACGTTAGTATACTAGATTTGCTGTTAGAGAGAAGCTTGACAGAAATTACCTCATTGATTGTTTGAACATTTGTTTAATATGGTTATGAAGATTATTAGATGATTCGGTTGACAATGTTTTGTATAATTATAGATTACTATACAGCGTGCGGCAGATAAACGACCAATTAGAAATATCTCGAGAACTAAAAGTAACTGAATCATAAAAATGGGAATAAGGGAAGTGGATTTGAAGAGTGACCTATTTAATGAAAATATTTTCATCCATTTGGTACTTCCGGTTATACCGGAAGTTGCTTATAACTTCGTTTTTTTAATTGTGACACCCTGTATATTTTTTTAATTTTAGAAATATACACGTTATTCTGAACATTTTTTGTTAATACTTCCCTATACTTATTGTGAACCGTTTTTGAGTTATAATGGTTTTTATATGAAAATTGCACATTTCTACCATCTATATAAAGTTCAATATCCTTTAATATAATTTGAATTAAAGTTTAAATTCCTTATGAACTTATTAACCAGATACAGCATAATATTATACTGTGTCTAGTTGAATTTTTCATTCTACAAGGTACTGTTAAAAGTGGCATAAAACCGGTATCCTACATTTTCGCCTAATTACTTTTTTGCAAATGGACACCCTGTACGTGATTCATTATTTTAGAAAAATAGGTTTTTCGCTATCGATCTGTATTAGTGTGCCCTATACCTATCTCTTGCAGTTTCAAATAAATTAACTGTATACATTTTTGCCACAAAAAAATTATTTATCAAGTAGCCTATTGAATTCTGACAAAAATATAAGTTATTGTTAATGATTCAATAGTAACCTTGGATGCCATTGGGTGACAGTTATAATAGTAATAATAATTTGCCTAATTGTCTTGACAAGATAATAATGGCTCATTTAGGATATACAAATGATGATTTTTTTAAATTTAATTATAATTTACGGTGAGTGTAACAGAATAGTATCCATAACTTGCCGTGTTTTTGTTGAGAGATATCCGTAAATGCAAATGCTTTTACGGCAAGTAATTGTACCAGCACTGCACGGTTCACATAATAAGGCTAACAAGGCTTGGTTTCAACAAGATGGAGCACCGGCTCACAATATTCGAGGAGTCGGCACATTGCTTGATGAAATATTTGGCAATAGACGGATAGCTAATAAAGATCTGTTTTTCTGGTCTCCAAGATTCCGTTGTCACCGTTAGATTACTATATTTGGAGATATGTTATAAATAAAGTGAACCTGTCACTACTGAGGAAGCTATAATAATAAAGTCCTTCAAGTTCTTAATTAAATAGATAAAGAATTAATATCAAGAGCTACTAATGAAAATCTGATTAAAAGAGTTCATAAATGATTGGATGTTGATGGGTAACTTTTTGAGCATTTATTACATTAATAAGCTAGTGGCTTTTTTTGATCGCATCTTTTAAATTGTTCAATGTTTAACTTACAATATGAAAGTTGTAAATTAACACAACATAGTCTACGAACAATTTTTTTTTGTGACAAAATGTATAAACTCAATTTATTTGAAAACTGCAAGAGCTGTATAGGGAATACTAATTTTTTAGGAAAAAAGGATTTTTTTTGAAAATTTAGTATGCCGGATTTATGCCTATTTTGACAGCACCCTGTATAATGAAACAGGCAAATTTACACTGTAACCTATAATGCTGTATCTCGTTAATAAGTTCATAAAGAATTTAAACTTTCATTCAAAAACATTAGAGGAGATTAATAAACTTTATATACATGATAGAAATGTGTAATTTTCATATAAAAACCATTATAGCTCAAAAACAGTTCAGAATATGTATAGGGAATAGTTAGAATAGTTATAGAAAACAGTTCAGAATATGTATAACAAAAAATGTTCAGAAGAACGTGCATATTTCTAAAATTAAAAAATATACAGGGTGTCCCATTAAAAAAACTTTATAAGCAACTTCCGGTATAACCGGAAGTAGCAAATGGAATAATATTTTCATTAATTAGGTCACTCCTCAAAACCCCTTCATTCCAATTTTCATGATTCAGTTACCTTTAGTTCTCGAGATATTTCTAATTGGCCGTTTATCTGCCCACCCTGTATACATAAGAATTTAAATCGTAAATATGTAAATATTTTACTACAGATTCCCGCGGTTGACAAAATAAAATATGGAAAATATCAAATAGTAACTGTCAAATTCTAATAGAAATAAAGTAATTGTGATATATAAAACGTGTAGCAACATTTAATGTTTTAATATAGAAATTACAAATATGTATAATAAAATAGGTCTTACCTTTTGTTTTCCTAAATACAAATTAAGCATCCTCATTAACTGTAAAACTCTTTCTTCTCTTCTAGCATCTGCCAGACCAGAATCGTTTACTACTAAGTAAGGATATATTTTGCCGTTGTGGCCCCTAATGTATAATCTTCTTGCTGCAGCATTATGTTTTTGCACAACGTCAACTCTTGGCATGAATCTAGTAATTCTAACAAAGTAATGATTGTGTTTTGGAAGCAAAAATTCCCCGGGTAATTCTACTTCTGCTGTTTTTAGTGTGAAATTAGACAAGAAACGACACTTTTCTTCTATTAGGCTTGATCTAAAATGTACAGTTTACATTTAATACTTATTTTTCGATTCTTTGAATACATATTACAAATTATTTTCTATACACCAAAATCTATTCATATAATAAGTCAACAGTGATAGTCAACGATCAATATTATTAGGAATGCATTGGGAATAACAAAACAACTTTAATGGAATATTATCTAGCATCTAATACACGTTGATGATTTAGTATTGGTAGGAAATAAGGAACTGCGTCTTTGGCATCTTTAGATAATTTAAGTGTCTTGATTATAATCCTTGTATCGGCATGTAAGTAATATTTATTAGTTATTTAATTTCAATTTCACTAGATTGTTTTTTCAC
Source organism: Diabrotica balteata (assembly GCA_918026665.1). NCBI lineage: Eukaryota > Metazoa > Arthropoda > Insecta > Coleoptera > Chrysomelidae > Diabrotica > Diabrotica balteata. Next base: position 59,826,384 of record OU898277.1, read on the forward strand.
TTAAGTTAAAGTCATATTATAATCACACACACTTTTTAGTTCTCCTTCTATATAAATGGATTATTATAAGTATTTTGCAAAGTTTTTTATTTTTTAAACTACTTACCGTATTAGGCCCTCTATAATAATAAAAGTTTACTTTATTTTGTTAGACAACTATAAAATTCCTGTCAAAACACACATGATAATTTAATAATTATATCGGTCTTAGATTTAATTTTTACATAATTATTTATGTGTTTAAATAAATAATTAAAATATTATTTTGGTACGCCTCTGCAAAGTTGATAAGTAGAATATCATTTCATCGATTCAAGTGCGACGTTGCCAATAAATCACCTTCAATTAAAAATTGTTTTACTATAGTAATAAAAATGCATGAATCAAGATTTGAAAAAAAAAGGGAAAATTCCTATGGGAACAAGCTGGAATGTGAAAACTATCAAGGCACAATCCTCTTGTGCCAGTTTACGAAATCTTTACATCCATCCTTGATAAACGAGTCTCTTTGACTAAAAATATTGTCGAGTAATATCATACCAACCTTCAATAAGAACCGACAAATTCTAAATAAATGTTGGGAGCAAGTTATTCACGTGCATCCTAACATCATTGATTTCAAACATACTTATGACTTAATATATACAAAGGAGCTAACAGTATAAGATCCTACACAGCTTAAATATCTCCTTGAAATATGTCCAACTACTAAAAGCAGCGATGTGCACAAGAGCAACGGTCCGCACACAGAATGAGCTTCCTTGATTTCCGCCTTGAGACGTCTTGTTTACTATTCTGCTCCTAATCAACATTTGTTAGCACCTTTACTTTCATATACTACTCCTATAATCTATTAACAAAGTATATAAAATAAATATTAACAAATAATATCCATACATTTATACTTACTGTAAAAACATTTTAGACCGATCATCTAAAATTTTAATCCATTTCTTCAACTTAAATATTAAAGTGTGCAGTCTCATTGAATTTGATTGTGAAAAATCGAAATCTTTCGTAAACTCTAATTTCATAGCTTTAAAAACTGGATCCTGGTAAGTGGCTTCGGCCCTTCTAGCTAAACTTTCTGAAGCAGCAGAATTAAAGGTAACATTTACTGAGCTCGAAATAATATTTTCAACTCCTATTCCAAAGGTAGACATTAATTTCTTCACGAAATTGAGAATGTGCGGTGTTATTTTTGCCTCATTAACACCCTCTCTATTTTCAAATGCTATTGCGTAGCATTTCGTCAAACCTTGTCGAAGCTGTCTCAGTACTTCTTCATACCTAGAATGATACACTACTGTTAAAACTAAATACTCAACAAAGGGGTAGATCAAGTAAAAAAAAAACCAAAACAGCTTTGCTAAATGCCTACACAAAAGAATGCGTTGATACAATCATTACCGAAAGTATTTATGGAGTTGTTGATATGTTTCGCTTTACGAAAAATTTTAAACTATTTTAGTATGGAAAACAATTTTTAATATTACCTAAAGAAAGATTTTAAACAACAAAAAGTAAAAAAAAATAGACTTACTCGAAAGTATAGAAATCAATTAACTATTTGAAAAATAAAGATGTAGTTTTCACGAATAAAATTGATATTGTTACTTAGTTTCCGTTACTTAGTCAAACGGAAAGTTATGTAGGTAGGACGTAGGTAAGACAAGTAAAAACTTGCGTGTGGCATTGTTACAAATTGTTTTCCACTCTAAAATATTTAGTTTAAAATTTCTGTACAGAAGAAGCTGATGTTACAGCTAAACGTATCAAGTTAACGATATTCTATAAAAAACTCAATCGGGATTAGCAGAAGCTTACATACATGGAGCACACAAATTCAAAATAAGCCTCCCTCTGAACTGTTGCATATTTAGTGGAGAAGCACTCGCTATTTTCTAAATTCTCATATGTGATGTCATCACATATGAGAATCAAGGGAAGCGAAGCAGTGCAGTGGACCAACTTGAGAAATAAGCTGCACTAGATGAAAACATCCCTCAGTCAAACATGCTAACAAAAAACGACCATAAAGCCTCTGCCTCCACTGGTCCAAAGCCTGTAGAGTAACTGGCAGTCCACACCCAACAAACTAAAAGATGCCATAGAATATGTTGGCACCAAATTACCACCCCCACGCAAACAGTAGTGAGCAAGTAATATTAAATCGATTGCGATTAGGACATACTATACCAACTCATATCCAATTAATAAATAAAGAACCAATCCCTTTCTGTTACAACTGCAACATTCCAATCACTGTTAAACATATTCTGTTATAATGCCAAATATACATTCACTAAAGAAGAAAAAATAACCTGATTACCAAGATGAAGGATCTACTAAACTACCAGTTCAATCAAGTGCTGAAATACCTATTTAAAAGACATTAAATTTTACAATATTTAAAATAATATATTTAAATTATGTACTTTGTAAAAATTGAAAAATGTAATTTATGTTGTACCCCCTGCTAATATCTAACTCTCAACAGTAGATGCAGGGTTATTTTTGTTTAAATAAAAAAATATTACGATAATGGACTAAATAAAATCAAAAGTAATTGAAGAGAAATATTACAAGTTTATTAGTCCAATTGAAATTGATTTATATGAAAGACAAACTTACAAAATGATGAAGAAAATGAAGAGAATACAAAAAGAGACTTACAGATGGAAGTCTTATATATAACTTATATATAATAATATCGTATGGTAATTTTGCCGGGGAGATCCTTTCGAAACGTTCCGGTGCCAATTGCATCTTTAACCCTTAGATTACACTAGTAACTTATTTAGTTATAGGTAACGAGTGTCGATCTACACTGGCCCAGGGGGCCGACGGTTTTACGGGGATTCCGAAGCACGGTGAACAGTACATATCACTAGAAATGAAAATTGAACTCATGCGCTCAACTTTGATGCGATAACTTTGATAACTTTGATGCTCAAAAGCGATATGACCATTTGCACAACTCATGTGCAAATGGTCATATCCTTTACTAAATTTTGCATTTTATCCAAAAACTATTGCTGATTTCGGATTTTTTGTAAAAAAGATATAGAAAACAACAAACTTTGCCTCCTATTTTATAAAATATTTTCATTTTTATAAAATATTGTATGTAAAAATATAAAACGTTTTACCAATTTTCTCTAAACCATTCCATTTGGTCAGCAATACCCTCCAAACTTGATAATACCGTAGTGTGTATATCCCTCTGCATTTTCATTATCTTAGAACATCTAATCATCGCAGGCGTCGCTTTTATAGAAGATCCTTCAGTAGAAACAGTAGTAGTACTAGCACTTTCTGAAGAATTTGACAAACTGCCTTGACTGTTAGACTGAGTACCAGCTTCGCTGTTTTGAGATTCTTGAGATTGGTGTTGCTGTAGAGTTAATCTCTGAAATTTAAATGAAAAATATAAGAAATGATATTATTTTAAGAAATTAAAGCACCCCTAAATGATTTTCAGGTACATCCAGTACTTTTGATTTCATAAGTATTGTATTTTTATCTAATTAAGAGATTTTTTTATCAATAGTTGTTTGAATCAATCAAGACATTTGTATATAGATATTGTCAACAGTTTGATAACTTGTAAATTGTTTGACAGAAAATTATAATAATAAGCGGAAAGTAACAGCAATAGTGGTCAAAATAAACTAGACAGCGCAAGTAGAGACAGTAACAACGTTTGTTTAATAGAATTAATGAGACAAATGTTATATGAATGGAAAAGTGGCATCTTAGTATACACCTGTACAAAAATAAAGTTCGGCAATATAGAGGTACAAAACATGGAGCCTAAAATAATGTGGTCACATCATCAAAAAAAAAAAAAGGAAAAATGTATGCAAATTTTCATTATCAGACAGCCAACGGAAAACTAAATTAATATAAACACAAACATTTATCTGGTAATAATTGATTTTGAGAAAGAATTTGATAAAGTACCTCGCCAGGCACTATGATGGACAGTAAATATGAAAATAATTTCTGGTGAGTCGAGGAATATGGGATAAAGATGTATGATTGAGTAACAATCAGTGTTAGTGGTATGGAAGAGACTGATAGATTTCATGTAAAAGTAAAATTGAAATTAGTCTTAAGCACCGTTTCAATTTATAAAAATTTTAACCCTCAGACAAGGCGTTAAGTTGTAGAATAATTCAATATATTAACCATTCAAGTTATTACTAGAGCTGTGATGTTTGAAGCCGGTATGGCAGACATCCGAGGCAGGTGTGATGTTGGAATTCCTATGCTCTACTTTTCGCGAAGATAAATTAGGCACATTTTGGCCAAAGAACGTTTTGCAAAGAAAACCTATTAAATGTAATTATGATATTTGCAGCACCATATAGAAAAAATGTAAGTAACATCTTTTTATTGATTAAATGTTTGCGTTAGTTTTAACCTACTATTTATTATGTGAGAAGTAACGTAGAATATTTTTCGTTTTTTTTAACTGCACCATTGAACTATTCTTATAGCTGACTGAGCACAAGTTAACCTGTGTTTTAGTTACGATCGTAATTTAGACAAAAAGGGCAAGGAAATATTCTGATTTATTTTGTGAAAATTGTGCATATCAATAAAAAAAGGCAGTAAGTGACAAACGATATACTATTTTTCACTTAATTATTCCAAATAACAAACATTTAATTGTATACACCAATAATATAACATTAACCAAGAAATTTTCAATCGAGCTTTAAATTGATAACAACTGGTTCGGGTTCCCATCAAATGATAGGGCCGCACTCACTCATGCGGATAACACCTGTTATTTTAAAACAATTTTACCGAAGCAAGCATGGATATAAGTAATGCATAACAACTTGATTTCGAATCAGTTCAACATAAAAGAAATGTACCAAAAAGCTACTTAGGAGTGACCAATCAATTTAAATTTCCATCCAAAGAACAAGCATTAGTGTTTCGTGCAATTGAAAATACTCCGCTTCAAGTTACCTAATTCCTCTTGGTAATAAATTTCAACCAAAAAATATCATTTTCGCCTCTCGACTTTCCAACAAAAATATCCTAGATGAGTTTTTCGATAACCATGGTCAAATCACTATCCGAGGAGAAGACAGCTAGTACAGACTTCGAATTCTACAAAGACAACTGTATGGTGTTTACGAAAAAATCATCCATTACACCAGTCCTTTATCTTCACAACAGCATCATTCCCTTCCAAAACGCCGTGAAATTCCTTGTTATATGGCTGGATCAAAAACTTTCCTATGGAAAAAGCACATACAACACTTTGCGCTAACATGCAACAAAAGACTCAATTTGCTTAAAACCGTATCAAATCGTTTCTGGGGTTCCGACTTCTCTGCATTACTCCTTCTGTATAAAACACTAACTCGAATCAAACTCGATTACGGTTCAATTGTTTATGCCTCCGCAATCAAGAGTACCCCATAACCGTTAGATGCAATCCACAATGCTGCACTTCGGATCGTTCTCGAAGTTTTTCACATTTCACCCATAGAAAGTTTATATTTCGAAACTGGAGAACCATCATTGCGGTATAGGCGGGCACTATTAACACTTTCACACGCTTCTTCTGTAGCTGCTAATAAGGATCATCCACACTTCGAAAATACTTTTCCTAAAAATAATCTTGACTTTCTCTTTAATACACTTCGTACTGGAAAACCTTATTACACACAAGTAAGATCAATCCTCTGAATAATTTTGACACAACAATCCCAAATGAATTTCACTGTAACATCCAACTCCATGGTTAATAAGCATCCCAAATTGCAACAACAATTCCAACGTCTCCTGTCAAATTTAAACTACCGCCTAGCTCAAGTATTTTCACCGATGAACTGTTTGCTTTGTACCGTGCCCTAAAACATGCAAACCTCGAGAATTTCAAAACCTATGTTTCTCACCGACTCGCTCAGCTCTCTTCTTGCAATACAGCATCTGTATCCTAAACAGGCCTTGGAGCAACTAATAAAAACTGAACTACAAATCGCCCAAGAGAACCACATAACTCCTAAATTTATATGGATCCTATCGCATATAGGAATTATCGGCAATGAAGAGGCAGACAGTAGTGCTCGTGATGCAGCAACAAGTGCGGAATCTGAATTATTGCGTGAGAGTGTATGTAAAGATCTCAAAACGTTTTTTAAACAAAAAGTGATTGGTCAGTGGCAGCAAGAATGGTTTCTATCGCAATCTAAATTGAGATCGTTAAAACCAGATACACGACAGTGCTACGCCTCTTACCATCGCCCATTTGTTAATTCTTCTTCTTCTTCTACTTTTTGTAGATCTTTCGATCTGTTTAATTCTGAAGCTGCCTCTGGTTAATTTCTTGGGAGGTAGATTGCCAACTATCCCTCCATCTTTTAGGTGCTCTTCCGGGGGGTCTTGAACCAGGCGGATTGTTTTCTAGGGCAATTTTTGGGAGTCTATTCTCATCCATTCGTCTTACATGGTTGTACCACATCCTCTTGCGCTGTCTTCCCCATATTACAATATCTTGAATTTTGCACTGCTCTCTAATGTTTGTATTTCTCACTCTGTCCCTTCTTGTTTTTTCCATTATTGTTCTTAGGGTTTTCATTTCGGCAACCCTTAGCATCTGTTTCGTTTTGTTGGTATCTTCGCGCACTTCTATGCCATATGTCATGATCGGTCGTATGCAAGTCTTATAGATTCTAATTTTACTATCTGTGCGCATATACAGATTAGACCAGACTATCTCCCGCAGACATCCTGACAGTGCAGATGCTTTGTTGATCTGACTCCTCAGGTCCTTTACTGGGTCATGAGTGCTTGATATATCTATTCCCAGATATCTGAATTGCATCACCTGTTCTATGGGGTTGTCCTCAACCACTAACTTACATCTGAGCGGATCTTTTGCTATTGTCATACATTTAGTTTTGTTGGTAGAGATGTTCATATTTAATAGTCGGCTTGTTTGAAAGAACTGAAAGAGCTGCCTTTGGAGATCATCTTCTGATTCGGCAATAATTGCTGCATCGTCTGCGTAGCACACCATACCAATTCTTTTGTTGCCCATTCTATATCCGAGATTAAGAAATGTTACTTTGTTGATAATTTTGCCCATGAGAAGATTAAACAAGAAGGGGCTTAAACTGTCGCCTTGTCTAATTCCTCCCGGTGTTGGAATATTTTCAGTGAATTCGTCTCCTGCTCTAACTTTGGTTACGTTGTTGTTATTTAGGTTATGGAGTATCTTTGTTATACTGGTCGGTGTTTCATTTTCTATTAATATATTTAGAATGTCTCCCAGGCGAACTCTGTCAAATGCCTTCGTCAAATCAATGAAGCAAATATACGCTGGCATGCCGAACTCTATAGCTTTTTCTTTTATTTGTTTTATTACAAATACTGCGTCTGTTATATACCGCCCTTTTGTAAAACCTTGTTGTTCTTCAGCATTAGTGATTTGCTTTTCCAATTTGTCCTTGAGAATACCCGTGAAAAGTTTCATTGTTGTATTTAAGAGGGTTATTCCTCTATAGTTTTGTGGGCAGGTTTTTTGTCCTTTTTTAAATATGGGGATTGTGATACTATTATGCCATTCCTCTGGTGTTTCTGTTTTGTTTAATATTTTGTTAAATAGTTGTGCCAGTTTACTTGCAAGTTCCGGGCCTCCATATTTTAAAAGTTCATTGGGTATACCATCCGTTCCCGGTGATTTTCTGTTTTTTAGCTTTTTGATCTTTGCTTCTACTTCTTCGTCATTGATTGTAGCACTCACATCTGTTTCGCCTTCGTTTATATTCAGCGTTTCTTCAGCATCATATAGCTCTTTAAAATGTTGTTGCCATGTTTCTATAGGTACTCCTTTGGTCTGCACGAACTCGTTAACTGGTTTTTTCCTGTTGCGGAGCATTTTCCATACTTTCTTTTGGGCACCATATAGGTCGTAGTCCATGTCGCAAGTGAATTTGGCCCAATGTTCTCTTTTGATTGATTTTATTCTGGCGTTTACTTCGTTTCTTATTTGGACATATTCTGCATGAGCTTCTTCCGATTGCGTGCTTTTATATCTCAGGTAGCATTTGCGTTTTAATTTGCATTTGTTAATTGAGTGTCCAAAATACCATAGAGAACGTTCAACAAACAATATACCAAATACTCTACCAGATTTATTAGGAGAAAACTGTCACGTAACAAACTTATTAAAGTACCTAAAGTCAATCAATATGTTGTATCAGATTTTAAGTTTTGTTTACTGAGTAATGCCGCTAATAACCTGTTGGTGGATGGGGCAATATTTCTTTTTAATAATGAAAAACTTCTTATATGAATTAATTTTGATGATATTAAATTCGTGGAGATAACACGTGTCTTAGAGCAACGTCGTATATCCTATCTCCCTTATGGTATAGTTTTTCAATGTTTAAATAATAACCCCGTTATTTTAAACGTATCTTTATTTAACACTATGATTTCTGTTCATCTAAGAATGCGCTTATTATACATATAGAGATTATTTAAACAAATATTTATACTAGTAGCGAATTAAAAATATTATCGTAAAATAGTTTCAAAACACAAAATATTATCTTACCTGAACACTGTTCGTTTTTCTAGCAACAGAGGTACGTAAAGTAAGATATAGCGTTCTTATGGGGAAATAAACAGCTTGAGGAAACATTCTTCCAACCTAAAAAATAGTTGATAATGTTTTTCTTGAATTGAATTGGTTTTTGTTAACAATCTTTATACCTGACATAACAAATTAAGAATGACGTTGCCTTCATATTGTACCAAACAATTTAATAATTGTGGTGTCCACGGTAGCCACAGTAAGGGTGGCACGCCCACAGAGTATTTATCCAGTGCTTCCATTAAACTAAAATATAGAAATGTAAAGTAAGATGGATTTTTTACAACCACACCACAAAGAATAATATTTTTCAAATACCAAACAATTTTTTTTAATACACGTGCAGTCAGAAATCCGTTAAAACAAGTATAAGTTAATATATTAGAAGAGAACTTGCAAAATTGTGCTAAGAAAATAATCAATCCTTGAAAGACTGATCAAAAAACGTCTCATTAGTAAAAAGAATTAAACAAATGCACCAATTCATTTGTATTTTGAGAATTTTTGTTAATTCCCATTCCCCAAGTGTCCAAGGATGTATGGAAGACTTATGCTACAAATCTTGTAATAACAGACTTACATTTCTGATCAATCTAGTGGTCCAATTTTATCGTAATCTCAATTTCAACGAGCTTTGGCATTTTTAAAAGCAATAAAATTGCAGGTGAAGTATATAGATAAAAAAAGTGATACAGTAGGCGGCACTAAATATGTTTTCAGAGTTTTTAAAATTGATTATTTATTGATATGATATGATATTGATTATATTTATGACTTATTATTTTTTATTTTTTTAAGATTTTTTATAATCATCGATTTACAAAGTTTTGTACATTCGAAAGGTAATTACATTAGTTAATATTCTTGTTGTAGATTTTAATAAAATTGAAAAAGTTTACATGTTGTTCAACGAAATCCCCTCGTCGCGTAATTTGACTCTGCCAACTATTTAATGACGCTGCTTTCGTGACGCTCGTCTTGGCATTTTACTATAGAGAAAAAGTAACATAACGCCAGTATAGAAACTTTGCTTCAAAATTCTGAACATTCACAACAGACCACTCATTAAAAAAAAAATTTATCACAATTCACAAAAATTAACAGTGCAACGATTTTAGACGTATTTGCTTAACGAAAGACCTTCTAAAGACATAGAAGGTGTAAAGGGATGAGTGATGAATCTTTTCTCGTTGAACTTTCGTTTAAAAAGGCTAAGTTTACTGCAGCTGATAGTATCCATTACTAATGATATGATATACAGTACCACAAATCTTTAAGGTAGTTATTGAAAATATGAAAGGGTAAGATATAGCTACGAACATTGAGACGAAGCAGCAGCAGAAACTTCAACGAATAGGAATCATTAACGAATGGGAAGTATATTGTTGCCAACCGTAATATTATTAATATTGTTCTGAAGCTATTTTCTTGTGGCATTTTAAATTAATTACTATTTAACTGGGAATAAACAATAAACGTATTTTTATCTTTAATTGTGGTTATTCCCAGTTAAATAGTAATTAACGTAATATTATCCTCTTAAAACATTAAAAGAAAGTATAACGAATGCTTTTTTATAATATACGGCATAAATTGTTTGGTATAGTCGGTTCGCTATTCACAGTCCGAACAGTCTAGTGAATTTAGTAATATTTTTTTTGCGAAGTTAGTTACTTTTTGACACACTAAAAGTGGCTGGAAATTACTACACAACCAAGTACACGTACTCATAGCCAATATTAATAGCAAACAAACTATATAGTAAATAAAATAGAACTTTACGAATTACCGACAATCAATATTTATTTATCTGGACCATATAATAAATAGTTATATTAAATTATAACAACTGAAATATATTTTTTAAATACATATATACTACCCAAAATTTTATGGGTTTAGTATACACTTCCGCTATTTATAATAGTTCTTCTTTTTCAATGAAAGAGGTCTGTAATAAAAGTTTATTCAAGCTGTTAATACTGTGAGCTAGGAACTTTTGTGTTGTAGGTTTCCAGCTATGAATCTCTCAAAATATGCCAGAGTTGAGCGAATGGACCTTAATACATTTTATATGCAGTCTATGGACGGAGAAATAAGCAGGGACAAATATAAACAAAATTATATTTCTTTTCACTAAAATTTCCTTTTAAGTCAAAACTAGATCAGTTGGAACTAATATTTTCCTATGAAGCTTTAAAAATATTATTCTTCATGATTTGTAAAAGGTATATATAAATTTGAACTATTTAGTGACGTATTTTTTCTCAGAAAACGTTTTATTTTGTATGAAAAATGGCAGTTACATGTTTTAATTTATTACCATCCAAAAAAATAGTTACCTAGAATTTTCATCGTCGTAGCTTAATAACCACAAAACTTTAGCCAAATATTTTCTTGCTTTCGCTTCATTTTGATGTCTACAGGCGTGCAGGAGACATGTCATAGCGTTCACTCCTAAATTAATTTGTCTTTGATCCCTTGTGAAGATCTGTTCTAAATAATCACCGTATAAAGCCCAAGCCTTAGTAGAAGCATCGTGCATTTGTACTGCAGCCGAAAACATTTTATTGGCTTCGTCAGACTTATCTGCAAAAAATAAGTAATTAGAAGTAAACTAAAATTATATTTATGTTACGCCATAAATTGAGAACGACTTCGATTTCGTTCAACTTGTTTTAATTTTCTAATACTGTATAGAAGGTGGTTATGGAAAGAAAATTTAAGAGAGTTGCCAAGAAAATGATCCACCTGTCACGCGGGGGACTGAGGTACGATTCTCCACAGGCGATTTTTTTTTAATTCATTAACTTTTTATCTTTTATTATTTTAAATCTTATAAATGATTAACCAATCAATCAAATTAAAATGAAATAAAACATATGATGAAATTGGAAAGAAAATAATAAAAGCAACATTTTTTTTTTATTGATGATGATTCAATAAACATAAAGGAGTGAGTTGTGAGTAGACTTTTCCACTCATTAATAGTTTATTAATACGTTGCCTACAATCCCGATCTATGTGACAGAGAAAAAATTGCTCTGAATTTTATTAAAACATTTTAAGCACATAAATGGCTCTTCTTCATCCTTGACAGTAAGTTCGAATCTTCTTTAAATTTCTGGCAATTTCGGTTCTTCACATCTTTTGTTCCTGTTTCGTGACGCCCACATCGTTTTCAAGTGAAGAATGCTAATATCGCTATTATTTACTTCTTTGTGCAAGATTATTTCAAATATTAACTTTTTGTACCACCTTATAGTGTTTCTTAGTGGTGACTGATATGCTGTCATTTGATCGGATTGATTAACACTAGATTTCCCCTCGTTGTAGACCAATATCATTTGGGGCTTTTCTCTTACTTGACCTCGTCGGTTTTTAACTTGAGCAGTTTCATGCGAATGTTTTGTTGGAAGCGTAAATATATATATATATATATATATATATATATATATATATATATATATATATATATATATATATATATATATCTCTTATCTTTCTATGAAAGTACTGTACCTTTCCTATTTTCGTTTGCATAAAATTCTGCAAATTTGAGGTTTTTTCGGATTAACTCTTCAATTTCTTCTTAATGTAACAATCAGAAGCGTTTGTCTATTTATAAGTTGTTCTGCTAGAGGTAAACTAGTGTACCAATTATTGATAATATTTTTTTTTTGTAAGAAGGGGAATTTTGAAAAATTTTAAACATGAATCATTACAGGCTATATAAAGGTACCTCTGCGAACCGTGGTAATTTTTTCGACCATATAGCAGAAATGGCATTGGCGTGAAAGGATAGTATTACAAATTCCTCTAAAGAGGGCAACCTGTTATAGATACATACTTCTTTTTAGCTTGTTATATCTTTCTTAGAAAATTTTTGAACGCACCATTAATATTTGACAATAAACAAATATGTCATTCATATCCTTGTGACTAAATCAATGATGTAATATACTAAGGATGGAACATAAGGTTTGTCCCAAACCCTTTTTTCAGTGCGTCACTAATTTTGACGTCATATAGGATTTTAAGAATGTCGAGAATTATTGCATGACATTTTAGTTAAATCTGACAGTTGCAGGATCGTAATCGGCTAAACGTGAAAAGGTTATTTTTTTTAATGCATAGCAGTTTGTCATAATTCTATTCTATTCTGTTCTATTTTATACATTCCATGGAAAGTGCTTAATTAGCTAAGATTTGTTTATGGATTTATTATTATTTATTACAAACACTAGGGAATTGGAAGGTTTGTTTGTTTAAAATAACGCTTCCTCCTAGAATCTTTTAAGAGTTGACTGCAAGGTAAAAAAAATTACTGACAATTGCAAGGCATCAAAGTAAACATTCCTGCGATAAAATAATATCGATTTAAATCAGTCATATTTGGATAAGGAATTTTCTGATAAGTTTGTGTGGCAGCTAATAGTTTAATTTTGTGAAGAGTTGTCATTAAATAGTGGAAATAGTTTAAATAGTGAAGCAGTTGATTTTTGAGTTATTCTACCAGATTTGGTGTGCAAATGAAAGAAGGTTATAAAGTTTAGTTAAAAAAACAATATAAATAGTTTATATAGTGAAGCAGTTGATTCTTGAGTTAATCTACCAGTTCCGATATCCAGATGAAATCGTGTTAATGGAGTTTAGTTAAAAAACAAGATACAGAATGTAAGTTTACCTTCTTTTTTATGAATAACAAAAATGAATATTATATTTCAAACAATCTATAATCCCATTCAGAATCTGATTCTTGAAAATCAATGATTACACTAGATATGTGGCTGGTAAATTATATCCTACATTTCAAGAAAATGTCGTGGTTCTAAAAAGAACCGTTTTAATACATATAAATATCCATAAAGGTATTAGTTTAAGATATTTCCTTAATATCATTCCGGAATTCACAATCTGAGTCGCGAGCGACAGAAACTGAAATAAAGATAACTCAGCCTCATTTTCTAATTGAAACTAATTTAATAATTTTAATATTAGTCTTTTTTCATTCTCGGTATATCTCGGAATATTTAAAATATTTTTATGACAATAAATACAGAATTTAATTTTCACTGTAGTTAAAATGTCTGAAAATACTAACCTGGAATGGCAATTATCATTTTATCAGTTGTTGTGAAAGTACTGTCACTGTCATTATCAAGATCATCTGTGTCAAATTATATTTATATGCATAATTGGATATCTATTTAGCATATTCTAAACTCCAACCAATTATACGTTCGTAAGTAGAATTCGCTTTAATATGCGAATACCCGTAAACGATACCTAATTTTCTAATTTCTATGTATAATAATAAGCGACTCACGTTTTTTTCTGTCACTTCTAGCTTAATGCGTTAGAGAGAATTCGAACAACTATGACGCACTGAAAAAAGGGTTTGGGACGGACCGTATGAATAAATATTTGCAACTAAAGTAGCCGATAACAATGACCGACTCTTGTTTCCGGAATGTCAGTGGTTTACGAAAAAATTCTTTTGGTACAATAATATTTATTATAATAATTATATGTACTTACATATTGTACTACATATGTACAATAATTATTTATTTTCGTTGTTATTTATATTTGAATAAAAGATACCTGTAATAGTATATTATGTAATAGTATATTACAACGAGAGTTGTAAGAAGCTTATTACATGCGAGTAAAAAAGTTGCGCGCGAGCCGTGTAGTGGCGAGCGCAGTAATTTCACAAGCATGTAATAAGCTTACAACTCAAGTTATGTACTATACTTTTTCTACGATTATTTTCGTTTATAAAAATAAAAATTAAATTACCACTATATTTACACTGACAGATTAATAATTTTTAATCTGTCAAAATAACGTATGTTAATTCGTTTCCATGGTAACTCGACCAACTGACTTACGAGGCTTATGTGATATTACACATTTTTATAAAACTGAAGCGTAATTTTTTTTATTACGTGCTAGTCATTACGTGTCTGTTATGATGCATTTACTTAGCATCCAAATAGTACGTAATATACAATTTACTAGTAAGAGATTAGAAAAAATATATATTTTACCGGTACGTAGTTGAACTTCGCAAATAACTGATGTGACTAGATACAAAATATTAAAAATTAAAGGAATTTATTGATTTACCAAAAAGAATACAATAACTTATCGACTTACCATATAATTACCTGTTAACATTAAAATATCGGGGAAAACTATATTCAAATTAATCACCTGTCAAATTCACGTCGGATATTGTAGCTAGTAATATGACGTCAGTTCCGTCGTTGATCAGCTACATGTAAAAATATCAACATGTTCCATGCTTAGCATACTACATCGTCTAGGTAAGTAATGCCATTTACTATTTTTTTAGTATGATTAGTGAAATAGCTTAGTAGTTAGTGCGCGAGAATTTTTTTAATTTACAATGCCCAGGAGGAGACGACCTGATTAAGGTTGTAGAAGTGGCAAATGTGTGACGAACTAAGTCACGTGCTGACCGCACTGATGAGCAACAAGACATAGAGAATGAAAATAGTCGTATTGTCATGTCCACATTGCGTTCTAGAGTGATAGAAAATGAATTGGATACGCTTAAAATGGAACGAGTTCGTGCACATCGAACAAAACAATAGCGAGCTCGATACAATGTCAATTGTGCCACATAATTTTTGAATTCAGCAAATTCACGATAAACAAATCGCCAGGTAAATCATTGGAAGTTTCGAGAATCAATTTGCAATTTCCATGTTTTGCGCATGGACAATTATACGTCGCGTTTTCGCGCGCCGGAAAACGTCATCGATGTATATTTACGCACATTAAAAAATACCAAAAATATTTTTTATCAGAAAACATTAAATTGATTAAACTATTTTTATACAGAATGCTTTTGAGTATTTTTCTTTTTGGGTTGTCTGTAATTTTTGATATTTGATATCTGCACGTACTATTGTGATATTTATGCGGTGTTTAAATTTTAACTTTTCGTAATTTCGTGTTTTTTTTAGCGAAGTTCCAACTTTTGCTTTTTCAGGCTTGAAACCTGCCTAATATCGAGAAATTCTTGAGTCAGAGCTACAATCTCTTATATAATATTTATAGATAAAGAGGTCGTTTGACTGAGTAGACATTTCCACACAGATTTGAAAGATCTACTGTATATAGGCTTGTTGAACCTCTTCCTTGCTGCACCGCTCATGCTCGCTCGCTGGATTTTTTATGATCATTCTTGTCCGTCAATAAGAATGGGTCCGGAATGAATGGTTACTTCCGACAAAGTCCCGCATGTCCAAAGAAAGTTAATGAAACCTAGGTGTCACCTGCTTCCTGTAGTTGAACCGTTCTTAGCTTTGAATCGGTAGAAAACATTTCGGAGAATTAGCAACCATGACTAAACATAAAGAGACCCCTCTACAACAAGATCTCACGATTGTCAGAAGGGTCTTATTTAAGTTTTTTAACCATATTTTGTATTCGGCGTTTATTGGTCTAGGGTCATTTAACGGTGGCTATCCAATTCCTAGATTTTTATTTGATTCTCGTTGGTAGACTTTTGACATATTAGCCTTGGACACAATTCGTCTGTGTTTGTTCTTCCAACTAATTACATCAATTATATCGGGCATATCATGGGTTATATGTTGCCTACAATGTTTAAAACAGTCTTGTGATTCCATCGCTATGATGGCATATGAGCAAACTTGAGAAGGTCACATGGACTTTTTAGTACTAGGAAGATAATGATGATGATGATAGGTCTGGGTTATTTCGCGAGAACCGGTACCCATTAAAGCACAGCACAACTACACAATAACTATAAATTTTAAAAGTAGATTAGAGGATTTCTTAAACTACTACTTTATCATAGCAAACACTTTAATCAAAATGATACTGTTTAAAATAAAAATTATTCTAACATGAAGCTTCGATTAATAATTTATTATATAAATACAAAAAAAAATATTTTTTTACTGAATATGTTACAAAAATACTTACTGCTTAACTGAAACAGCAGACCATTCAAAGCATAGAATTCGGCCGTCATCTCCTTGGAGAAGTACTGCATTTTTGTTCTACTGAGGACCTCCAAACCTTCGTTAATATCATTTTTGTTCACTGAAGAATTCTGCAGATAACATTTTACTTGCTGCCTAACTTTTTGGAAACAATCTACAATCCGAACACTTGAAATACTGTAGATTTTATTAAGCGATTCCAAACACACGTTTACCAATTTGTGCTTTCTGGCTATCTTTCCAAAATGAATGCTTGACTAAAAAGTATATTTGAATTTTATAAAACACTATTGCGCAGTAAACAAATATAAAATTATATATAGTAATCTGCAGCTAGAAAAAAACCAAGGCTATTACTCAGAAAGATTAAATCTTTTCATATCGCGCCGTGATTGGTATTAAAACTTTTTAGATTGGATCAAGGTAAAGAAGTAAGAATCGTAGCGCTGGTTTTTCCTAACTGAAGAGCACTATATTACTGTTTGGATGCCTATTTCCTAATTTTAAACAATTTAAAACCATTTGTGTGAAACACAAATTTTAGTTTTATTAAGAAAATTAATAGTTTTAGATAATAGAATTGAATAGTGATTAAGCGCAAAATATCAAAATAAGCTGAGCTGAGAAATCGTACATGATTTTACTAACTCATACCTGAGCTGAAGCCGAGTGAGTAGTTGAAGCGTCTCTTTGGTTGTCGTAATGGTTGACAATGACTTGGTAGTGATGTTGACGCCATGTGAAAATATCATTCCAATGAACTAAATCATCTGCTATAACTGGTAATCTATTTCGCCAAGTTTTTACAATAGCCTTCATATCATGAAGAGAATTGTGATGGCTCTGTAACAAACCTTTGTGGATCTGGTAAGCTTCTTGAAGCTCCATAATCTGTTGAGCAGCCTGGAGGTATGGCAAATGGATATGACTTACAATATGAGGAAGTCGTCTCCATTCGTTTAAACATAAAGCACTGGCACTTTCTACGTATCGCTCAACATATTTTAAAGGTTTACTATCATCTGGCTGACATATTACTAAAAATCCTCCATACATAGTTATTTTCCAACCTAGTTCTTTGGGACAAGAGTACTCTACATTTGCAGACGCCTCTTTCATTAAGTCCCAATTAGGTATTCTCCATGCACTTTCTAGAAGCAAGTAAGGATCATAACATCCATTTTTTGCGTATTCCATAAGAGTGTCCCATTGATTAAGCTCTTTAGCACACCTAAAAACGTACAATATGTCATATTAATCATTTTAAACGTATCTTTCCAGATCATACGTTGGTTAAATATTAGTTGTACAACTGGAAGATATTAGCTGGAGAGACTTACCAACCCAGATAACGTTCATATAAGTAGGATATGGAAACACGGATTAGTTGTGAATAAAACGGTCCAGTGGAAAGAAAATAAAGGATGTAGAGTGACAAATAAATAAAGCTGATATAGTTACAGGAAGTTTTACAGATCCAATTGGTAGAAAATCAAAATCAAAAGTAAAATATCAATCAAATAATCAATCAAATGTAATGATTAAAAATAGCTGACATACTGTAAAAAATTATTTTAAATAAGATTATATGGCAAACAATAAGCAACTTACAGGATCGTTTAAAATTTTTATTAGTCAGAAAACCAGATGAGGCACTAATTTCACATGGGTTCAGAAAATATGTTAGAACGGTGTGGGGAGGGGGCGGAAAACTTTAAACACCGACGGTATTTATACCGGGATATAAATGCATAAATCTCTACTAAATACCACTACAACATACACGGATAAACTGGCTCCAAATTAGCAAAACACAAACAAAATAGTATAGCTATATGAAAGAACAGACATTAAATTGAAGCCCAAATCACTGACATATATGAGACATTCTACTTAAAGTTGGCGGTCTCAATGTCACTGAATAAGAAAAAATATATATTAAAATGTTGAGAATTTCTTTAAATATATCTAAAACCATAGAATTTTGATTTGATTATTCAAATATTGTTTATTTATCACAATACGGCAAAAACTGACTGGAAAACGGAAAGATACTGATTACTAGAATAAAAAAGATAGCTCGTAAAATGTATCTTTTGCCTCTTACCTAATCCAATGATCATTCCACAACAAAGTTTCCCTTTGAGTATGCATAGGGACAGGACCCATGCTGTTATCGGCTTTATGCTTGGCCATTGCAGCCTCGTAAGCGGCTTGAGCTTGTTCGAAAAAGCCATGCTGCTCATAAGCGATTGCAATACTGGTCTCTTTATAGTGAGCGTGTCTTTGCCATAATCCAGCCCAGCAATCTTCTTCACATAGTAGGTGGTAGAGTTCTCCGAGACAATCCAGTAGTTCCTAAAAATATTAAGTTTACAAATACAATTATACCACATATAACAATAGTGAGTGATGTGGTAGTATAACTTATCTTAAAAATTATTAATGTTTCAATATATATACTTATATATATATATATATATATATATATATATATATATATATATATATATATATATATATATATATATATACATTAAATGTAAATTTTTAATGGACTAATATTATGAAATACTAACTTCGTTAATGTGGTACGTGCCACTCAAAATAGGGAGAGAGAAATCGTAAAAAGGGCAATACGATCTCTGGAAGAAACGCAACATTCATGATCACTACGCGTCTCTTAAGAAGTATAAATCAGAAGAAAGGTGTGGCGATACACATTTACAAGTCGCAAATGAATTTTGGTCAGCGTTAAATCTCTTTTATGAATAATTTTATCATAGCACAATTCACTTTTTCCGTTTTTAACACTACGTGTACCCTAACTGCTTCAAACGAAGCAGTTAGGGTACACGTAGGACGAAGGACGTATAGACGAAGTCGTGAAATTATCAGATCGCCTTAGTATGATTTAATCATTTTTTAAATACCTGGATCTTTCAAGTTTGCAAAAAAATTTGAAATAAAATGTGTATGTAGTATGTATGTTGAGATTGCAGTGGTGTTGTTTACAAAATATCATAATTAAATATAATGAAACTCACAGTTTTTAATGGCTCTCCCTCAAACTCATAACAGCTTGCTGGATTTGATGATTTAGGCACAGACATCTCATATGCCATTTGTTCAAGACCGAGAGCCATTCGGTGCCACAGATTATGAGATTTGCCCAGGTAAGTCATGAGGAATCTAAAATAAAAACAATTCAATAACATATATCTGAAACAAACTTTAAAAACCAGAAAAACAGATTAATAACTTACGGTGCCATCTGAATGTGGTTGGTGCATCTGTATAACGCCTCAACAAAAGTATTAATTGCACTAGGATGACAGTCTTTCTGTATTATATGTGTTCCAGATGTAATGAATGGTATTATGTCTTTCTCTAAGATCTAAAAAAATAGTTGAATATACAATGACATTATGCATACTATTTTTATATAAATAAAAGGGGTTAAATGCTAAAAAAAAAGATAACCAAAATTATTGAAAAGTCAGACAAATCGAGAATTAAAAGAATTGTTCAATGTGCAATACATGGTGCTAGCTTCTCCAATAACATCACAACAATTAAACTTATGAGGCTTGTTGAATTGAAACACATCTTTGACCAAAAAACCAAAGATATATTCAAATCCAAAGATTTGAATATGTCTTTGTATATATATTTGCCAATAAAAAATTATTGGCAAATATATCTACAAATAATTACCACTAGAATTAAGGCACATATCCCATTGTTTTACCAACCGATGAATACTCTGCCTAAATAATTCTTGTGGCCGTTGCTCGAAGAATTCCTTTACAGTACGTTAAACTTCTTACGATTGAATGACTGAAACCGATCAACTTTTAACGCCTTTTTCAGTGGCTCAAAGATGTAAAAATCGCAAGGCAATAAATCGGGACTACAGGGTGGATGCTCTTTGGTAACCTGAAGCCTATCATTGTGGTGCAGAAAAATGGGACTATGTGAGAGCTTCCCTGGACGTCTTCGTCTTATTGCATGCTGGAGCTTGTTCAAGGTTTCATTATGCAGGTTTGCATTGATATGAATTCTATGTGATGTAAACTCTATGAGACAGAATCCTTCATTGTTGATAAAAAATTTTTTTTTTTTTACCACACGCTGATTACATTTGGACGGATTGTTAACAATTTTTACGCCATTTTTAAGTCACAATACTTAAATCGCAGTCAAATAAAGTGTGACGTTTACAAACATAACTAACATTGTTTGCAATGATAACCTGACCAAAGATGAGTTTCAATTGAACAAGCTTATACTAGTCACACTATCTAAATAAAAGCATCAATTAATTCAAAACTGCCTTTGACGTTCTGTTAATTCTTATTTCACTAGTCTAAATAATATACTATGCCTACAAAGTAGTGAAACAATTAATGCGAAATTATCTAGACAACGGGCAATTCCTTTATATGGATAATTTTACCAGGTTACCCTTTATCTAAAATGTTGCTGAACAGAAATACTTGTTGTACAGGTATTTTTCCTAAGAACCGGAAAGGTGCACCTTTGGATGTCGTAAATGCAAAGTTAAAAGCAGGTAAAACAAAAAGTAACTACCGCAATAATATTATGATAGGCAAATGGCAAGATAAGAGAGATGTGATATTCATTTCTACTGAATTTAAAAATCAACTTGTACAGGTGAAAAATAAAAGTGGTGTGACATCAAGAACAACCAGTGCCTATTGTTCAATACAACAAATTTATGGGTGAAATAGATCTCCGAGATCATCTAATTTCATACTATACAGTGACACGAGCGACATTACGATGGTATAAAAAACTTGCCATCCACATTCTTCAGCTATACTTGCATAATGCTCAAAATCTTTTTAACAAATATTCTGTTAGGAAACTCACAGTAAAGCAATTTAGACTTGCAGTTTTGGAAAAACTGTTGCCAATAACAAAACCCTCATTGCCAACATTAACGCCCCCATTTACAAGTAATGTAGGCAATATTGGAAATGTACCTGTCAAGATTGGCCTGGTCAATGAGCAAGGCGGGACTCTCAGAAAAAATGTACATGCACAAAGAAGGTGCACAAAGATACTTTATACCATTGCGCAGCATGTGTAGAAAAAACTGGTCTCGACCTAGGCGAATGATTCGTTGAGTATCTCAAAAAGTATTGCACAGTTCATTTTGTTTTAATTTGTTTTATTTCGTCTTTGTTAAATAAATTTTTATTTTCACAAATATTTGCATTATTTGATTAGACGCTCAAGTGCGCCCCCCTCTTATTGTCTGACAATCCTACAAATATTCGGAAGACGCACATGGTTGCTTTGCAAAAAATTTAAAAAAACATTATTTTGGCTAACAATGGGATATTTACAGACCATTAAGTAAAAATTTTGCACTTTTCGTTAAAAAAAAAAAATACCTTCGCATGGGCTATTCGTACTACTCTTATTTGTATGCCGCAGATAAAAGAGTTAATAAGCAGAAATTTATAAGAATATTTTTTCTTACCGTTCTTTGTTCTGGCTCGAGAATGGCCCACAATTTTGGAAATAATGACAACCACACATGCTCAGCTAATGACGTGTCCATGTGGCACAACTGTGATGTAGCTAATAAAAATCTGTCAGTGGTAATATTTCTAGCAATTTCTGTAGATTCGTAGTCCTTTTTTAACATTTTTATTGTCTCTTCTCTTATAACAGGTTTTTCTTCTACCAAAGGATTCGAATCTATGTTACTTAAGTCAACGTCGAGTACTTCCTCTTTAATTTCGGAGGTATAAAAGTCTGGATTTTGGAGCTGGTGTCTGCTGAATTCTTCGCGTTTTTGTTTTTCTGGTATAACAGACGTTATAGCAGGTAATATGCTACTTTCATGAGACATTCTAATACCATCGCCTGAAATTCGAAAAATTATGAAAGTAGTTTAAACTATTATAAATATTGTAATAGAATGCCATATAAATCACATGAAATGTACACAATCAAAGACGGCATCAATACATACATTTCAATTTTATACACAAATTAAACAGGACAAATCACTTATGTAGAGTGAGTGAAGCCTAAGTTAAGAGAGAGAGAGTGTTTAGAAAGTGTCCTGGTAGAGTGAGTTAAAATGTACTATACTTTTTGTAAAATAAATCTTCACTACAGATCAATGTATGTATCAAATGAAAGTGCTCGATTTGGGGATTAATTTGGACATATTCACTAATTTACAATAGTATATAGCTAGTAATGAAAACAGACAGATAATACCACAAACAAATAAAACTTATGTGAATTTATCACAATACATCCAAGACTTTTTTAAATAAACTTACAAACGTAATACTTCTAGTAATAATGAAATAAAAACTTACCTGGTAAAGCTGTAACAAGCAAGAGTTCAATGCATTGCTTAATCCAATAATGAGGACCGATTGCATCCCAATTTTGAGAACAAATGATGTAGAGCAACCTATCGTGAAGTCGTCTGGGCATAGCTTCATCGAAAACTTTAAAAAACTTTGCTCTAATGTGAGGCTGAGTACACCTTAAACCTGCTAAAAACGCTGGTTCCAGTTTAGAAGTAAGTTCGGTTGCTTTTAATTGTTTGTCACTAGAACATATTTGCGATTAGCGAAAAAAGATCCAATTATATTAAGGCATATATCGTAACACGAAAACGGTAATCTGATTGCTTATAATATCTTAAGTCAAGATGGACCTGTGGTTCAAACTGAGGAAATGTGGCAAAGATACGAATAGCAATAAATAATAATTGATTCAACGAATAAACAATATTTATTATATTAGAGTTACGTAAAATAAACATAGGCATCACGAAAGATCGAGGTATATGAAAGTCCTCAATTAGCAGATACATTTAGACATAACCTTCCATTTTGCTATAAAGCAGTTGCTAGATATTTGAAAAAAATACACTTATGTCACTAACCTAAAAAATAATATATTGCATAAATATTTGGATTCATTTACTATTTAATTGCCGATTTCATAATAAGCGAATTCTTCTAGGAACACCTGTAAATTTAACATTGGCAAGTGGAGAAAGCATTAAGAGAGACAGAGACAAATTGGTTAACCTATTTAATAGAATTATGGAAGTTGGACAGATGCCAGACGAATGGAGAAGCAGTGTACTATTATAGTACCTGTCTACAAAAACAAGGGAGATGTACAAACTATAGTGCAATAAAACCACTTAGTCACACCATAAAAATATGGGAGAGAGTAATTGATAGATTGGATAATAATGGATTCGTGAAATACCGTACCGAAATATCTGATAATCAGTTTCTCTTTATGAAAGGCAGATCAGAACAGGCGACATTTTCATTATAAGGCAGTTGATGAAAAAATACAGGAATAAAGAAAGATGCACTCATATGGTATTCATTGATCTCGAGAAAGCATCGAGAAAGTTCGTCGGAAGATTCTGTGGTGGGCACTCAGTAAGAAAGGAGAAAAATATTTGTACTTTTTTATTATTAAGGATAGAATAAGGATAAAAACACGGCCACTCGTTTCTGGTCTAAGACATTTTTATTAAGACAAACTAGACTAGGTCACGGGCGGGAGGTATTAACAAATGGGGTAAAACAGAGGTTTGAATTCTAATTACATAATGTTTGTAAATACACATATATTGTGAGAGACATGTATAAGGGAGTAACAACCAGTGTTAGGACAGGTGTGGGGGAGGCTGATAAAATTCATGTGAAAGTAAGATTGTACCAAGGCTCGGTGCTTAGAACTTACTTATTCTCATTAATTCTGGATCAAATAACAGCGAATCTACAGGGTAATATTCCGTGGTGCTTAATATATGTTGATGATGTAGTGTTGGTAGGAAATAGTGAAAGCGACTTAGACTAAAAACTGGAACAGTGGAGACAAGCTCTTGAGGAAAAAGGTACTAAAACTTAGTACGACAAAAACAGAGTATTTGGAGGTGGAGTTAGTACAAATATAATAATAAATATTTGGATAGTGAAATGATTGTGAAGAGTAATAGTTTTAAGTACCTAGGATCGGTGTTACAGAGTAATGGGGAATAGATGAAGATGCATGAAATAGAATTAAGGTTGGGTGGATGAAGTGGAAGGAAGCAAGTGGTGTGTTGTGTGACAGAAAAATTCCAATGAAGCCGAAGGGAAAATTCTATAAAACAGCCATAAGAGCAGCTATGATATGCGAAACTGAATGTTAGGCAGTTAAAAGAAGAGGAACAACAAAATGCATATGGTGGAAATGAGAATGCTTAGATGGATAAGTGGAGTGATAAAAAAGGATAAAAATAGGAATGAGTATATTAGGGGAAGTCTAGGTGTGGCACCAATTGTTGTTAAGATGAGAGAGCATAGGTTAAGATGATTTGGTCACGTTCAACGTAGACATGTTAATCACCCAATAAGGAGAATTGCTGATCTGCGGGTTCCTGGAATTAGCAGGAGAGGAAGACCAAAAAGGCTTGGGCGGGGACGCTTAGGCGAGACATGTCAGTAAAGGGTATTAATATTAATATGACACAAGATAGAAACTTATGGAGAAATGTAATAAGGGAAGCCGACCCCGCATAGGGATAAAGGCAAAGAGAATGATATATTTTCCAGAAAAGCTTTCTATTGTTTAGATGTATGTAATACAGTATATGTCATATAAGCACGATATGTAAATCTTATTATTTAAACTGGTAAACAACATAATACTATAACGTCATTTCGAGCTAGTCTGGTCTTATCAGATACGGGTAGTTGTATACAAACTCAAATACGAAGACCAGAAAAACGTCTTCCGAAATGTCCCACCTAATTGACAAGAGTATAAAGGTTCCATCTACTATGATGGCCATGAACGAAAACAGTTTATTAATTTTATCGTTTTGGTCTTCTGCGCTACACGGAATGTGCAAAATGTTCATCTTCTAGTAATGCTTTCTGTAGCTTAGATGTGGTAAAAGGTTAGGGCATAGTAAAAATATAAAAGACTATAGAAAATCTTTTATAATGGATAAACCGGGAGATGTAAATAAATTAAAGAGAGACCACATGGTTGTATGCACATATTAAAAAGACTTTTAAGAAAATACTTACGTATAAACATAATTAACCAGTTCTAAAAATTGAGCATTTAATTCATTATCATCTTGAAACCGTTTTTCAACATACTGCATCATTTTCACCAATAAAATTGATTTTTCTCGTAAACTCGGAGCTTGATTTAGAGTAACTACATTTTTGCATTTCATCCATTCTTCCAACATCTAGAACATCAACGAAGAAGTTAAATTGTAATTATCAAAATTAAATATAAAAAATAACTAAAGCATTTTCTACTTACTCTGGTTATGAACTTCATAACCTTAATATCTTGCGTTCTTTCTATCAGTCCAACCAAAATAGAACCAATAAATGTTTTCCTCATTTCAACTCCCATAACCACCACCCTGGTTTTTACTAAATCCAAACTCAATATTAATAGTTCGCTCGTCAATGCGGTATTTTCGCTGGAATGGTTTAGGTGCTCCCTTGATAACTTGTTAAGAACCCTCATGAAGGGCGTAATCAAAAGATCTATGTAAGAATGATTGTTTGCACAAGCTGCTTTTAGTATCATTACAGTGCCGAAAAGGCTAGAAGGATTTTCTTTCTTTTCGTAGCTACTTAGACCTTAAAAATAATTGCAGTTACACAATTGCTTACAGATAATATTTATGACATCAGGACAAACTCAGACAAGACAATTACAAATATAGCGGGTAATTATACTTATGATTATAAAAAGAATAGACTAATGATGTTTGGAAAAGAAAAAAAAACATGGTACACAACAATGTCTAAAAATAAATATAACTTAGTAGAAGAATAAAATAATCGACAATAGACTGTCGCAATTTTGCAAATTGTATAAAAAATGTAAGAACTTTACCTTCAAATATAACTTTTCCCACAGTAGCATAAAGAATGTCAAGTTCTTCGTATTTACAACTCAAATTCGTATTTGTTCTTTCCATTGGGAACAAAGTAAATAGTTTCGTTAGCAGATTGTGGACTAGTTTAATAATTCTGCTGTTGTTTGAAGTTATGCATGCACCAATTCCTCGTTGGAGTGGTTTAAAACTAGCTAAAATAAAAAAAATGTGGCTATTTATCTTCAGTTTGAGCTTTCGTATTGCATAATACGTACTTCATAATAAATGGTTAGTATCTGATTGGGAGATTTCAATGATTAAATACGCATTAGAGAGAACTTCCAACTCCTTTTTTGAGAACCGTTTGGTGTTAGAAACGTCATACATTATTATTATTAGCGGCCAATGTGGTGCGCCACAATAATACAGACAATGAAAAAAATATTGTACTTACCAAGAATTTGTTCCTTTTCAAACACAGTCAAAATATAGGTCAAGAGCTCCAAAGCTGTACATATATTGGCGACATTATGGTTAGGGGCTTCAATTGATGTCAAAATCTTATCAAAAAATGCTAATTTTAAATCCACTGGTTGTGGCCAAATGTCTGGCCTTAAGGCAGTTTTCAGTAGAATTACACAACGCCTTGAAAGTACTTCTCCTGGACTGTTCGCAACCGGATTCATAGGATTAGTGGGTGCAGGTTCGTTTACCTGAAAGTTAATGTGCTCCAGTAATATTGGAATAATCACGAAGAAATATAATTTTATAAGAAATTAAATAAACTAGAGTTATAGTTTTTAATAAAGTATATTGGCAAACAATTACTCTCTAGATGCACAAACTATGTTCAGACATTTCCTATATACCACGAAAATATTTAGCACAGCTTGACTGTCAGAGACAATACATATTTTCTACATATGTATCTAAATAAATATTAAACATATTTATGTCATACTAGTTCATTATTGTGTTTTTATTGTTTGTTGCCAACTACCCAATAGTATATTTTATGCCTGCGCGGGCATAAAGTGCACTTTATGACCCGCACAAGCATAAAGACAAAAAAAATTTCTTAATAACATTTATTACAATTACAAAATATGGAATTAAATTATTATAACTACATATCATTATATAGTGAAATTCACATAAAACTGGCATCTCTCGGAAGGTCCGGTGATGGATAGATTTGCCATTTTCACTTTTTAGGTTTGACAGCCGCAGATGTTTATTTATGATCATATATGACACCAGTACAGTTATTATGACCTAAAAGTTTGTATGCAGCGTGGGCATTAATGGATGTGTATACTCTCGGGCGACTTACAAACACTCGGGCCAGACGCCTAGAGGCTCTCGTGTTTGTAGGATAGTCGCCCTCGAGCATAAACATCTATTTAATACCCTTGGTACACAAATAACTATTATATACACATGTACAATAATTACAAATAGGGAATAACATACCTGGCAAGCAAGTCTCAACAAAAAGTTTAAGACATTATCTGTGTGCGTCCTATCGATAGGTTTATTAACGCTAGGTTCTGTCTTTATAGCGGGCTGGGGAGCATTAGATGGTCCTGGAACCGCCAACTTTTTTCTACTACTTTCAGTACTTTCCTCTATCGATGGACGCTTAACGGGTGGATTTTCAGTAGTCTAAAAACGGATATCATTTTGAATTATTTTATATAATCAAATATCATGTTTTGTATCATTATATTGGGAAATTTTACAAAAGAATTTTTTTATTGTCGAACTCAAAACCAACATACAAAGAGCTGCTAATTTAACAGGCTATTGATAAATAGAACACAAAAACTTCATTATCATCATCGAGTAGTGCGACTATTTTTTTGCTTAAGATCAAAATTCTGAGTATGTTGGAAGTCAACTTTTTTTCACAGAAGATAATTTTATCCGCAAATATTTGCAATTTATCAAACTTTCGGCCTCCATATTCAAGTAAAGATAACGTTTTGCCTTTGATCTTTAAGTCTTTGTCTTTAAGTTCCAAACGGATACAACATCAAATACGCCACGACCCAATAGGGATAATAGGAAACGTCCTATGGGTATATATACCTCAATCAATAAATTACCATACAGTCGAACAATGACTGAGTCATCATATGGTAAGATTTGGTCTGAGAAGATTGGGCTTCCCAATCCCGTGATGTAACATAAACCCCATAAATTGTGAATGCATGGTACGTAGAGAAGTGTCGTCTAAGCGATGATCCAGAGAGCTGGAAATCTCCTCCAGGGGTGCCTGACAGCATTTCTTCACGATTCGTGGAAATGAAAATGAATCCATATCTTTAAAGCTTTCACAAATGGGTGACTTTTCTGAATCCATAAATAAAAATGTAGATGGAAACAATAGAAGTGCGACCAAGGTACCGGCTCTATTTCTGTCCCAAATAATCAGTCAGTCTCAATGACCCCTATATTCGCCTACATACAGGCCAACCTTTAGCTCAGTAAGTCAGTATCTACAGAACTTACTCTAGCTAAGGAGGGGTTCAACGTGACCTTAATACAAGAGCCTTAGGTGCACTAGGGCCAAATAAAAGATTCATCAGGTGATGACGGAGAGCTTATATATAGCAGGTCTATCGAAGTCCTGAAGACTTGTATAATTGTTCATAGAATATGTAAAATAAGCCAATTGGCTGCAGAACGAACGATTTGGAACTGGCAGTTTCCATAAAAAATTAATTATAGCAAAGTCACGCATTGACGAAACCGTATATATAAAATTTGGAAATCCCCAAAGATAACATAAAATACAACATACACATAGTACTAATGATTAGTTACTACAAAACCATCAAAACGAATAAAATATTTTACGTTTTTTTAAGAATATAAATTAACATAAAATTGATCTGATTATAAATAATAAAAATATAAGACAATGTCGTCTAAAGCTGTTTTTAAACGTTATCCAAAATGAATAAATATAAGTTGAAAAAACTTTTCTTCTTAAAGTCGACATATATTTACCTCTGTACTTTCGGATTCTTCTTTGATACCATACATTTCCCATTTAATAATAACTTCAGCTAACTCAACAGCTAATTTTCGGTGTTCCAAAGTAGCTGTAGGGCTAAAACCAAGTCTTTGAATTGAGCTCACCATATGCTGAACCAGGTGATGTCTAACTGGGTAATAAACCTAGAAAAATATGTTTTTTAACACTTTTTTTTTTTCACAAAAAATCTAAATTTTATACCTTATAATGCTTAACCACAAGTTGTAAAATGTGGAAAAGTTGTTGCATAGAGTGTCCTTCATCAACAATAATTTTCTTTGTCCAATGAGTAAGCATTGTGTTGCCCTCTTCCATTCGTAAAGGCATGGAAGGAGTAAGAATTTCCAAGGCTTGTCGTACTACATTTCTAGCTTCTATAGCGTGGGCTTTTAATAAACTGTGGAAAACTGAAAAAAATGATAATAATCAATATTTGATTTAATATTAGCACAGAAAAATATTTAAGTTGGTATCAAAAACATACCAGCATAGACTCTGAAAGCAATGGGCGAGATTGGCCTGAGAGGTGAATCAACCTTTATCCCTATCCATAAGAAAGGATCACTAACCGTATGCAGTAAGTATCTGCCAAGACCGACCAACCTTTTTTATGTAAAAACAAGGTCCGACGAAAACCCTAACAATAAAGTATTTCATTATTCATTTGCGCCCAGTTTAGTTCAATGCAAGTTATTTTGAGAAATGAAAACAGTTACAGGTCACTCTGAGAGACAGAATTAGAAATGAATAACTCACGAGATAAAACAAAAGTAACTGATGCAACAGAAAAAAATCACATGGCAAGAATAAAATACGAAAGATGGAATTGAAAATCATAAATGGAGACTGGGATAAACAAAACAAGAAGAGGAGCACCCATAATGAGATGGCATGATGACCTAAAAAAAGATATAAGTCAAAAAGAAGAGGCAGAAATGGAGAATGGAAACAGTTAAGGAAGGCCTATGTTCAATTTTGGATGTAAAAAGGCTAGAAAAGAAGAACATTAAACATACTAAATAAATATATATTTTGTTTGTACATATTAAACTGCCTATTTTAAGTTTTTTATCTGATAAATCGTTTAATTATATAAAAAGTATAATCGCGCCACTGTTTACCTCTTCAGGTACAGTAGGTACACATCGCATGCGCGAAGTTGGATTATCGAACATGGTTTTTACAGTACATATGTAACGTATGTACTATAGGCAATGCGTAAATCTACTAGATCAGATTTTAAACATAACAAAAATTGTAGAAAAAGCCAGGGGATTCAACTCATACAACTCATACAACACGTTGAAGATAAAAGTTTGTAAGACAGTCTCCAGATTAAAAAACAAAAAAAAAATGATAGTAGACCGACATAACCCCAATAATATAAATATAAAGAAAATCTATAACATAGAAACAGTTAGCACTTTCACTTATCTCAACTTCTTGATAACAAACCAAGGGGATGCAGTGAAAAAAAAATAGAAGAAGAATTGCACTGAAAGAGCAAGCAATGACAAAGATTTGGAAAAGTCATTGTATAACGCTTAACACCAAAGTACGAATACTTAAAAGCCTAGTATTCCCTATATTTCTATACGCATCTAAATGTTGGACATTAAAACAAATATACAAAAAGAAAATATATGCCTTTAAGATATATTGCTGGCGTCGAACACTAGGAGTGTCTTGGACTGAAAAAAAAAAACAACTAATTTATGAATCCTCCAATAGATCTACATAAAGAAAAGACTACTACCATACTACCTGAAAATATTGCTACGTTCTTCGGCCAAGTTATTAGAAGAAATGGCTTGGAAGGATTTACTGTGACGAGCATGGATCACGGAAAAGAAGTCTAGGAAGATCGCTAACCATATATACAGATCTAATTACGCAACTTACAGGCAAGACTCTACCACAATCAATAACAATAGCTGAAAATCTAGACAAGAGGAAACACTACAAGATATTTCACGAAATCACGATGCTTGACAATAAGCTACCGACTAGGAAGAAGACATAAAATAGCTGTAGATTTATTTGAAATTAGGTAATTTGGGAAAAATCTGAATA
Organism: Diabrotica balteata; assembly: GCA_918026665.1. Taxonomy (NCBI): domain Eukaryota; kingdom Metazoa; phylum Arthropoda; class Insecta; order Coleoptera; family Chrysomelidae; genus Diabrotica; species Diabrotica balteata. The sequence goes on from OU898277.1 coordinate 59,858,060, forward strand.
GACCAGGACGACGAACAACTGAAAACGTTTATATTTTGTTTAAATTCTGCACAAATGTTGTCTGTTCTGAATTCAAGCTCCCGAATTTTAAAAATAATCTAGACTCCTTAATGGTTGGATGAACAGAGCAACGAAAATATAATAGTTCTTATTCTTTGCATATGTCGTCTAGGGTGTTTCGTGTATAAAAGGCAAAGTATTCCCTGCTTATGTCAATCTCAGATAGGACTATGAATGCTTTATATAGCGAGCCGTAATTAGGACTAGCTAATTTCTTACATAACAAAATAAAACAACTATTGCAGTAAAGTAAAAAAGCAGCCGTAGAATCTTAAGGAAGTTGGCTAGGCCCCCTAACCAACTTCCCCTAGTGAGGGACTGTCCTGAAATTCACTAATATTTACATATATTTTAGGAATTTTCAGATTAATTGGCCAATAGGAAGGCATTCAAGGCGGGGCGATGCACATCGGCGTGCATAATGTTGTATATTCTTATAATGTTTATGGGATTGCTTCCATCAAGAGTCCATATGGTGGAACTCTAGGGGTAGCTTACCCCTTGCATGTGGTTGATTAACTTGAACTCACTGGACACTCATAATTACTTTTTTGGTTCTCTAAGTACAATTATAGAGAGAGTACCCAGTTGACGGATGGCAACACTAGCTTCGACTGTTAACTCTTCATTCTTAATTCTTAATAATAATAATCTACTCCCGTTATTTTCCAGCTATTTAACTAACGTGCGTTTGTTTATACAATAATGTTTACCGAATATAATTTGTACACATTATTTAATAAGTTTTGGATTACAATGCAAATTTCACTAGGTCAGCGTGTGTTCTGACCTAGTGAAAGGACAAAGTTCTGACCTTCTGTCAGCTAGGACACCGATATTTTCAATGTCATATACAAACAATCGCGTTTAGCAATAAGCAATTATTAATGTTATTAAAGGATTTCAAATTTTTAAACTGAATTGTGTTACTTAGATCTGGTGCTTAATCAGATAATAATATATGAGACGCAAATATTTTTACCGGAGTTGATATGAAAATATAATGCAAAAGTGTACTAAATTTTACTTACCTTGTAAAACAATTTTTCTGTGTATAGCAAACTTCTCTATAATATGAGAAAGCAGTAAATGACCGTGATATCTAGTAGCCGGATCTATACAATTTTCGACAAGTAAACATGGCCAAGCAAAGGTCATTAGTCTTCTCAACTTAAAGCCTTGAGCGTTGTTACTCGGATCATGATCATGAATATGTGGACTCGCTTGTTCCACGAGAAGACATGAAAATTGGAGAAGAGAGATCCTTACACAATCTGCGGATGGGAATGGATTGTCTGAATCAATTAGCTAAAAAAATGTTAAATGAGCATGGTTTGTCTAATCCAGACTTTTTATTTTTAAGATACAATAAACTAATAATCTATCAACTGACAATCTATCAAATAAAATCGTAAAATTTTTCACTTTAACAATTCACAATAAATATGTTTTGTTTACATAATTCTGAACAATTTCGAATATTACTAAACTTACTCCAATTATTGGAAATATTGGCAGTATTAGTACATTTTGCAATATTTTACTATTATTACAAGATAGCTATAAGGTTGTTACAAATATCGCTACACTTACCTTGTTTATGAATACAGAAACAACATTATCGGTACTGTCTTGGTAAGGCATAGGTAGACCACCTACAAGTTTATTGGTTTCTCCTCTCTCAAAAGCTAACCGCAAAGCAGGGAATAAGGATTAGTTGTAGAACTTTCGCTTTTAACTCCTAAAAAATTAAAAGTTGACGAATAATTTCGATTGCAATTTAAGCATTTCATTGCAAAGTTTACCAAGCATAAAACACTTAAATTAAAAACTTTAAAAAACTAGTCTATCGTATTATTCTATAGTAGTTGATTTGGATATAAGTTTTTTACTTTCAGACATAATTATTGTTAGATATTTTGAGGTGATGAATCTTTCTCCCAAGACCATGTGATTTACAGCAGGCGTGCTTCTGTGGGAAATTATTGTAAAATGATCGGTGATAATCTTCAAATTACTTCAAATTTTCTAATAAGTTTTCTTACTTTAACATATATTTTTTGACGAATCAATAATATATAAGACTATGGCGCACATTATCGAAATTCTTTTGGTTGTAGATAAAATAAATGAATACCTACATCTTTTCTCTGATCGTAGCACGTTTGTACCAGGAGTTGCATACAAAATAGTGCATACTAACCTACACTTAAACCAAACAATGCAATTCTCCTGCGAACATGTGAAATACGTTTACATCTTTTATATATTCTTTGATGGATAACTTTAAGAAAAGCTTTAAGAAGGTGGCTCATGAGACTAATAAGCCTCTTGGCCTTTGATTTCTTAAATTAAATTATCTTTGAATTTTATTGAAAGGTTCACACAAGATCTTCCTATCCTTCAGCTTCAGCACTTCAGCACATTGGTCCGAAAGCTGGTAGACATTTTTGGGTAGGTATTTAAGGAATTCTGAATAATTTTCAGATACCTCTCCATAATATTATAATATAGAAATACAGACCTGACTAGAGGGTATCGGTCATTTAACAACCGCTAGACTAAAAAATCTGTAAACATTTTGATTACAAAAAATATCTTTGAGACAACCTGTAATCTTTTTAAAGTAAATTTAAATATTCAAAATAAATGAAAATAAACAAGCCACGCGATTGGAGGGTTTTAACTCCGCAAGATGCTTGCAAAGGTATTTTGCAAATAAATATAAAAAATATGGTTAAGGCAAGTTGTTATTTTGATAGGGTATTTTTTAATATTAATAAATATTCCAAAAATGACAGGTTATTTTCGTGAGATTTTCTACCTGCCTGGTGATCAAACAAATTTAGCGTGCGTGTGAGTGAAAAGCGATATAGGTACGCTGCAGAGAGAGCGTATATCGACAGTTGTTTGCATTCTCGATCACAGCGATTCCATTGGTTCGAGCAAAATGAGAGCAGCAGACTTTGGAATTAAAATTAACCCAGGAATTAAAAAATTATAGAATTTAAGCAGTTTTGTAAAATATTTATTTGAACATTTTTCTACAGATGAGATAATGCCTTTTATTGGTAATTCATGCATAAATTTAAATTATGATTCATGTTATACGTATATTGTATATTATACCAATCATGTATATTATACCAATGTTCTTATTAAAACTCTCCAGTAGCCATCTGGATATTTATATGTAGTATGATACTGGAAATTCGAAAAGAAACATAAATATAGCAAAGCTACACACGAAATTGGAGCCATCTTTATGTGCGAGTTTGCCTGCTTTCCACGCATTAACTGGATGTTATTATAATCTGTCTTTTTTTTCAGAAAATTTAAACTTTTTCAGTCTTTAAAATATTAATAAAAAATATAATTTATCAGAAAGCATTAACGGATCTTGGAGTTGTCCCCGCTGTCGGTTAGCGGGATGAAATTTTCGAAATTTTGGAAGAATTTGTGTACTTCGAGATTTATAGTAAAAAAAAAAATGTATCAAATATAAATACAGCACGATTTAAAACATTGTTCACAAATTATAAGGCTAATAAGGAAAATGGGCCTTTAAAAAAATTGTGATCGATCTATTTGCTACGTGCAAAGATGAATTGAGACATCTGTTAAGAATAACAGTATATTATGAGTATTTGGCGAAACAAATTTTTGCGATTCCTCTTTTTAAACACCTAACGGAAAAGGATGAATTTTAAATACGGAGAAATTTGATTTTCATTGGTTTGAGAAAGATTGTTTGCCGCAATCAATTTATGATGCTATCGTTCATGAGAGAACCAAAGAGAATTTCAGAAATATTGCTGAAGGTAAGCTTACATGTTCTTGATATAATTGCAGTCTTCTTTTTTTTTATAATTCAATAAACATATATATATATATATCTTATATATATATTATATATATATATAAAACTATTTACAGATCATACAGAGGAATCCGAGTCTCGAGGAAAATCCGAGGAAGAAGAAAATGAGTTTCAAGAAGTACAAAATTCGGACACAGAATTAAAATTGAATTTATATTTTTATGCTTTTATATATATGTATTTATAATAATAAATTTAATTTTTTCTATTCATATTTACAAATTTCCATTTTACTATTCTTTACATAAGAGTACATAATTATCTTTTTACCTATAAAAAAATATCTGAGAAATCGTAAAAAACATAATAATTACTCCAAAATTTTGAAGCACAACAGCATAGGTATCGTCACGTCAAGTGATTTTGCTCGGGACAATGGAATTGCTGCGAACGAGGACGCAAACAGCTGTCGATATACGCTCTCTCTCGCACTGCAGCTTACCTATAGCGCTTTTCACTCACAGGCACGCTAATTTCTTTGATCACCTGGTACGTAGAAAATCTCTCCAAAATGACCTGTCTTTTTTAGAATATTTATTTTTAATATTAAAAGAATACCATTTCAAAATAATAATACAATATTTTTTGTATTTATTTGCAAAATACTTTTGCAAGCATCTCGCAGAGTTAATATCCCTCGAAAATCGCCTGGCTTGTTTATTTTCTTTATTTATTTTTGTAATAAAATTTTGTACATTTTTTGTAATTTAGCGGTTGTTAAATGGCCGCTAGGCTTCAGAGATGGTCTGCATTTCTGTATTAGGATAATATGGAAGAGGTATCTGAAAAATTTTCTGAATGCATCAAATACCTACCCAAAAATGTCACCTCCTAGTATTTATGTTGTAGCCAGCTGTTTTTGCCATTTTAAGATGTAAAATGGCATATTCCTTTTCTGATTCAAGTATATGTGGTCCTGTAAGAATTTTACTTATACTGCCACTGTCGTTTTTTTTCTATGAACGATTATCAACAAATATATCTTGTATATAGTTCTTCCAAGTGTTCTTGCACAGCTCTTGAGGGTCGATTATAATTATGAGGCCGTTACTAACACAACTGATACTTTTTTAATTTATTTGTGAAAATTGTACAAGTTATGCAACTCATGCAAGTCTTCTGCTTCTTGTACTTATCAGCTACCCATTTGTTTTTCACTCGTCCTATTTTCTGGAGAATGCTGTTTTGTACCGTTTTGTTTTTGTTGGTTATTATCGATTTTAGTATGTCTTCTTTTTTCCATCAGTATCACTATATCTTAGGTCATCCAGGATTTTTTGGCTTTATTCTTGTCTTGGTCTACAACCTTTTCTGTGGATTTCTGTAAAATAGTTTTGGCAGTATTACAAGCTTCTTCCACATTTTAAGTGCACTTTCTTTAATTTAATTTCTTCCGTTTTTTGCGGTATTCTCAGTTGTCGCACATTAAAATGACAAGCGATCGAGTTTTGTTTTAATAATTTACACTGAAGTCTAAAATTTGCTGGATTGTGATCGAAACTAACGTCCTCTGTAGTTATATTGTTCAGGCATCACATGTTTATTAGAATGTAATCTATTTGATTTCTTACTATGTGTTTGGGATTGTCTTGTGGAGATTTTGAGATATATGATCTCAATTGCAGGTAGTTTATAAAAGTATTCTTAATAACGAAACCTTCTTCAGAACAAAATTGTAACAACTTCTTCCAACTTACAAAAGTCTCAAAACGCCTTAAAAACATGTTACCATAAACAACAAAAAAGGGGAATTACAACTTAAAAATTTAGGTCCTGATAAAAGATCCCCTATTTTTCTCTACGATATTCGATTTTGTTATAAGATACAAACTGATAAGACATACATTCTATAAAAAACTGTCCATTTATTCTATAAGCTCGATATTGATTAGTATTTAGTGCATTTAGTGTATGTTTAAAGACCGAAACTTACCTGTGACATTTCATTTGATGGAAACAGCTCAACAAATCTAAAGAATGCAGATCGTTTCCACTCAACAGTATAATTTTTGTGCCACTGTATTCTCCAAAAAGTCCCTCAAAAATTGGAAGTCTGGTAAAAATCTATCAACAGTGGCTCTCAATAATTGAAACAGAAGATCAATATCTGTAGGATGATGGCAAAAATAGTGAAGTAATATCTTAACTACAAGTTTTGGTTCCTTCCAATGTGTATACTCCAAGTGTTCAATATTTTTATGCCTTTCTTGGTATGAATCGTCACACCATATCTGCTTAAGAGCGTCTACTAATTCTTGTTGCGTCGACAACCATTGGTCATCAAACTTTATCAACAATGAAACGATTCTTATGCTTTGATATTGAAGTTCGTTCCTTTCGTTTTGTTCTAGAAGTAGATTTACGTAGTTAGACAACACCATGGTTATTAGACGCTTCGTCATATTGCTCTGCATAAAATCTCTGAACGGTTTACCTTCTTTGTGCTTTATTAAATATTCCAAGTATCTGCTGAATTGCTTATCTTTAATATATTTATCGCTTAAGAACATCGTTAATGTTTCTCCTGGGAATCTGAGAAGGAATTTCATTAATACCTCTCTGAAAGGACTGCTTGCTTCTACTTCCATCGCTTGTTCTGTTTCCAAGATTAGCTGACACAATTGATTGATAAACTTAGAAGACGCAGCGGGTGTTTGATGGAAAACACTTATAATAGTCACTATCTTCTGTTCGTCATCTCCTTTTTTGGACAAGCCATTGCCTTGATTATTTTTATAATTTTCTTTCAAACTCTTCATCAATTCATTTAAAAATGCTAATAGTTGTTCGCACAATTTTTCTTTAAATACGTGTGGGAACAATTGCGTTAAATAAGACAGCATTTTTACTCCGTTTAAAGTAAGCGTTTTGACATCACCCAATGTCAATAATAGAGGCCTCACTGTCGTGTACACCAATTTGCTATCTATTGGATATCCAGCTTTAAATTGTTTCATACATTCAAAAGCTGTTTCTTGTAATTCCGTATTTGGTTTCTCCAGCGATTTATATAATACTTGGAAAATATCTTCTCTAACTTCGTCTAAATAATAGCAGGCGGCCAATACTCTCAAAGCACTTGTTCTTAAAGGAACAAAGTTAGTTATAGATTTGTAACATGAGAAAGTGTTTAGCTTGTTGTCTTCAGTATTACACAATGAGATAAGATCTTGAATAAATAAGCTGTGCTCTTCTATGCTCATATCTGAAAAAGATGAATAATAAATCAAAAATAAGATATTCAAACCAAAAAATATTAGTACACGTTTTGTAACAAAGGTAATACAAAAATATAAAGTGAATTATGAATATTAATATCATCAATTTTATGTATTTTTAGTATATTCAACCATATTTGAAATATATTAGATAATTTAGATATTATTTTTGAGATTAAACTACATTGATTGCAATGAGAATTACATTTTACATATTTTTTTATGCTTTTCATTTCCAATCCGGAAATTCTGAAATAAAAATTATTAATTCATAATATTATTAACAACAAGAGAAATCATAAGATTTCCTACTTGGCGAAACTGAATTCAAATCTTTACCACTGTGCTTTTTACAACTTGCAAAGTAGACAGATTTGCCGACGAAGTCATCATACCACTGTGCTTTCTACAACTTGCAAAGCAGACAGATTTGCCGACTAAGTCATCAATTGATGACGCATCTGCAAGCAGATGAGAAGCAGAGACCTAAAGAGGTTGAAATACGTATAAGCGGCTTGCCACTGCTCTGCATCGAAATAAAAATCTAATACGGTCATTATGTCATAATTATTACTTCAGATATAAATATTTATGAATTCATAATTTTTATTTCAAAATCTTTTGAAAACAATTTCCGGATTGGAAATTGAAACGTCAAAGCGAATGTAAAATGTAATTATCATTAGAATCAGTTGTGGTTAAACATTATACAAGAAAACAGTTTCAAAACCGTTTGAGATAATGCATTGAGGAAAATAAAGAACAAAGGGTACAAAATGATTTAAAGTCTATCATATTCTACCCTATGGAAATGATGTATAATTAATAGGAATTATATTTTGTAAATAAATATTTATTTAAAAAAAAATGCGAAAATAAACGAAAAATCACTTGAAACCCTGTAAAAGAACAACAAAAGAAGCAACATATAACATACATTCAATGAATAGAAATCATAACAGAAACAAATGCAATAGGGGAAACCAGTATTGAGAACATATGGATAAGCTTATGACACGATTACAGACACAGGAGAAATGAAAATAGGAAAATGGGAGACACGAAAAAAAGAAACCTTGAATGACAAATACAACGATTAAACATAAAAGAGATACGCTAAATTAAACCTCTATAAAGAAGTCGATAAACAGATAACAGTAGCAAAAATAGCAATGAATGAAAAGCAATTTGGGAGAAGTAAAGAAACTATAGGAACAACATAAGGATTGCGAATTACATCACAATATTAAAGATGGAAACCTAAAAACTCTCACTAAATGAAAACGAGAACAAAGTAATACTCTAACAAAAACGAATATAAGAAAAAGACGCAAAAAATTGTTTGGAGATCACAGATCGGAAAATAGCTAGCCAATTAAATATAAAAAGAATTTTACTTTGGCATTTATTACTCTTGCTTTTACAATTATTCACTTACTCTTTTCACATCAAACAATACCTAAGAGCTAAAACCATAACGTAACAAAATAATAATAAAGGAAGAAGATGTTACACTAGCTGAACATTTTAAACCTTACGTTGAAACAGCAACTAACCAATTAAAGTACCCGTTCAGCGGGATATACGAAATCAAGACTCTCCGCAAGATTGGTTAAGTTTTACCTATTTAGACATTAAAAATTGTTACCGTTATCATACAATCAGGTGCACAAAATTCAATCTATCACATATTTCTCATTTATTGTGAGTTTTAAAAGTTAGGACTTGTTAATGGCATATATAAATTTAGAGAAACTATCTAACTTTAGAGAAATTTTTATACATTATTTTTAAATGTTTTATGGCATTTCTTAAAAAAATAGGAACCCATGTTTTTGTCAAAAATTTAAGTTCGATATGAGACACGAAAATAATTTGCTATCGTACCAATTTTAAAAACCAGACCAATTTGGTATTAAAACGTTTTGAGTTCGATACCAAAAATTTAAGTCGATATGGGACACGAAAATAATTTGCTATCGTACTAATTTTAAAAACCAGACCAATTTGGTATTAAAACGTTTTGAGTTCGTAATCTTTAATTGTATTAAAATGACAACAGCCGTGGCTTTAGTGCAAGATGGTCGTAGCTAATATTATGCCGGTCAGGTGCTAGGTGTAGGTCGTTGCTTTGTTCGCCATTCAGCGATTCAATCAAAACGGCAACTACACTAGCAGATCACGATCAGGTCATAGGAGAGCAATTGAAAATAATCATTCAATAATTTCAAAATTTCAATAATTTCAAAAAATAAACTTCAATTGAGCTCGACTTGCTTTTGCAAAGGAACACAAATCTGGAGAAGACAAGGAGAAATATTTACTCAGTGCAATATTGCCAACAGAAATACCTATCGAGAAGGCTCAGTTCTTGTAGATGGAGGTTCTATGGCAGGAGCCGGGTATATAAAACCATTTCAGATGTGCATGTGGTACCTTTTGCGCCATTCATAGGACCTAATTTTATTTTTATGGACGATAACGCGCGTCCCCATCGTGCTAGAATCGTCAATGGATACTTAGAAGACGTGAGAATTGTCCGTATGAATTGGCCAGTTGCCAGCCCTGACCTCAATTCAATCGAACATCTATATGACACACTGGGAAGATGAATTCAAGTTCGGTTACTCAGCCCACACACAACTTGCCTTAGCTTAGTGCGGCTCTTCAGACAATATGGGACGAATTGCATCAATTTTATGTTCAAAATTTAATTATCACAGTGCCAAGACGTATTCAGGCTGCTATAAGGTCAGAATAGGAAATATTTCTTCTTCTGACCAGAAAATCCATCACCTTCCTGGTAACCGTTTTACTTCTACTTTGTATCTACTTCTACTTGGCATCTCCAAAAATATGTCTTCTCTATAAAATAAGCATGGATCGATTTTTTTGCACCTGAATGTATTTAAAGAAGTAAAATCTAATATTAAAAACTTACTAATTGTGAATAACCGAGGACTCAATGTAGTACAGAAAGTATTGCCATCCATCAGAGCCATCTGTGCAATCGCAGGTTGATGTTTGAGAAGGTGCTTTTTGGGAGGAACCATATCCGCCAAAACATCCTTGAAAGGTTCCATCACGGCAGTAACGGTCTTGTTTTGTTTTTTCGCTAATAATCTTAAAGACGCCATGGACTAAAAGTGAAGTATATTACTATAGATACAATATTGACAAATAATATATTAATTTGATACAATGTTTGTTCTGTTTGTAATACTTTTATAAGTTTCATAAGTATGCAAAATCGAGCAATTAAAGCAGTTAATCGCAAAAGAATAATAAAATAAGATGTCACGCATAAATCTAAATAGATCAGCATGTCAGTGACGTTTCGAATTCCGTTATAACTAGTTTTAATAGTTTCTTAATATATTCTACAGTGTAGGAAAAAGTTTATGGTCGGTATGGACCTTACGTGAGATGGAGTGAGAAACAGCTGTTTAGAAAGAGAGAGGTATATTAGGTCCGCCCTTTATATCGCCGAACATGCAAACGTGGAAATAATAAAAAAGGGGAAGTTCAACGTTGCCAAACTTATTGGTTTTATTTGACCTGTTGTCTTTTTTGCATTTAAACAATGTTCTAAGATAATCAAATTTGGGCGAAATTGATTTAAATGGCAGCTTACTATTTTTTTTATTGGGAATATGCCACAAGTTTATTTTACAATAAGTGTAATATAACATTTTGATTTCCACGGTAATCGTTTTATATAAATAAAATTTATTAATGTTTCGTATTTTAAGTACAATTTCCGAATTAAAAATCTAAACATCAAAATACGCTTATTTTAAAGTCACATTGTGCCTTCTTCCCAATATGAAATAATAAAACTGCATACAATAACGCCAGATTAAAAAATATTCATACACAATAATTATTTGACAACGTCGGTCTGGTCAAAACAACGAGTAACGGGTAGTAGAGGTGGGTCGTGGTAGTTTTATCGTTAAGAACGTAGGCACAAAATTTAGGGCCAATATTTTTTAAATGCATTCATTTTTTCGAATCCTGAGAAAACTAATATTTTTGAAAAATTTAAACGCAGAATGAAACAATACATTATTACCGAGGGCCGAAAGTCCCTGACAACTTCTATAATGTTTATTTTAATAAGTTATAGGGTGAAAAAAAAATTAGTGTTATTTTTAATTTCAAATATCTCATTCAAAAAACTTTTTGTTTATTCTAAGGGACTTTCGGCCCTCGGTAATAATGTAATCTTTCATTTTGCATTTAAATTTTTTAAAAATATTTGTTAGTTTTCTCAGGATTTCAAAAAAAAATGAATGCATTTAACAATTTAAATTTTTCGTAAACAAGTAACTATGATTGTTTAAAAGTAGTTTCAAGTAAAAGAGTACCTACATAAACAAACATAATGGTTATTATCGTTTATGTGTATATTTATTGAAGTGAAAGAAACTAATGATATATTTATTATACCTTGAAAAATAAACTAAATAATACAAATAGTAAATCGTACTTACATTTACATTACACGTTATTATTAAATCGCGAATAGTCTAAATTGACATTAAAAAACATAAGTGTTTTCTACTTTACTTCTTATTAACTGTGTTCTTTTTTTATTTCAAATTAAACTAGATTTTGAACATGTGTTCACATTGACAATACTTTATGAATATAGTGGTTAAGTTAGGATATACATGGCGATGGTTTTTCCACCGTTGTAATGGACTCTCGATACAGGTGTACGTGTAGATGAGTCATCTCCAATTAATTGATCAAATATACACCATGGACTTAAGTCATCTTTATTGGTTTCTTTTTCTTGTACTGGTTGATTTTCAATAGTACAATCTTCTAGTTCGTTAATTATAGAAGTAACCAGCTTCTTAACTTTTTCTTTTATTTTTTTTAGCTTCATTTTTATCAGAAAAACCCTGCACTTTAAATGGTGAATCCATAAATGTACATAATGACAATGTGCCACTCTGTTCTATCCCTTTAAATCTTTTTGCTACACCCGATATTAGTAATTGTACTACGTCGGATACTATGGATGTAAGGTTACCGTTTGCTAAAATTTTATTGCAAGATTCTTGCAGGTAGCGTACCATAACAATCACTAAACTACCCTTCAAGTATTTTTGGTCACACATTGTACTTGTTATTTCTTTAAACGGCCCTAAAATTTGGGAAAGTTGAGAACAAATAATTCAGTGTTCTTTATTTAGATTTGGTCTACGTCTAAGTCTATATTATTTAATGTGGAATCCGATGTGGAACGGATTGCTTCTAACTCGGTAACTCGGTCATTCTTTTTAACATGTAATATGCGAAGTTCTACCTAGTTTCGACGTCTTGGATTGGCCGTTTGGGAACTTTGTTATGTTGTAATTAATACTTTAAAAGCCTTTCGGAAGATCAGGTACTTTTTTTTAATTTTTTTTTGCAGAATTGTCAAAAAAGGACTTTTTATTTTATCTATTTGTACACGACAGCATTTAAGTGCATCCTCCACCAATAAATTTAACGTATGAGCAAAACAACTTAAATGTTTTCATTCTAAAACATCTTTAATAGCTTTGAACATATTTGAGGCATTACCAGTTACTGCAAAATTTACTTTTCGTTTTAGACCCCACTGATTAATAATTTTACTAATCGCTGTTTTCTGAATTATGGTTTTCAGAAAAATGTCAGCAGCCTAATAAAACCGTTTTAAATACTAAATTTTCGGTTAAATATTGTCCTGTTAATGGGAAGTAACTCCCAGTTACTCCAGATGTCCAGAGGTCAGTAGTAATACAGATATTTTTTACTTCTTTAACAACTTGTGATCTAATAATTTGCTCAGTTTTGACATAACATTCCTGAAGTAACGAACCTGACAGTTTTTCTTGTTGGCGGTTTATATCCAGGAATCCACCCTGCAAACTTTTTAAAAGCTGGTTCTTCAACTATGGAAAACGGATGAAACGAGTCTTTGCATAAGTTTAGTAAATCTTGAAAATCAACCAGTACAAGAAAAAGAAACTAATAAAGATAACTTAAGTCCATGGTGTATTTTTGATGAATTAATTGGACATGACTCATCTAAACATACACCTGTATCGAGAGATATAAAAGAAGTCTACGTGTATTTGTCTGATGATATATTACCCACAAAAAATTTCGAACGTAGATTGGAACTATCCATAACCGTGGTAGAAAAACCATCGCCATGTATAACCTAACTTAACCACTATATTCATAAAATATTGTAGTATTGTAACAAAATCTTTTCCTTGTGAACACATGTTTAAAATCTGGTTTAATTTTAAATAACAGAAGAGCACGGTTAACAAGAAAAGTGGAAAAACTTATGTTTTTAAATGTCAATTTAGACGATTCGCGATTTAATAATGTGTAAAGTAAATGTAAGTACTATTTGTATTATTTAATTTATTTGTCAAGTTATAATAAATCATATCCTTCGTTAGGTTCTTTCACTTCAATACTTATACACATAAACAATACACTTATACAATATGTTTGTGTACTCGCTAATTTGAATCAACTAGTTACAGTTTACGAAAATCGGTTCCGATAAAAATTTAAAAAACGGGAGGACCCACCTCTAGTTGTTTAGGTATATTAGGATCGGAACCAGAGAATATGTAAAATATCTCGATCGGAACTATTCTCACTAATGGGCAATGAGTGTTAAACATATTTATGGAGGGGAGACCAAGGAGAAATATGATTGTTATATTTGTCTATTCGCTGAAAATATGATTTTATATCTGCGTTCGATATCCTGTTAAATTTTACCATACCGACCATAAACTTTTACCTACACTGTATATTCTCAGCCAAGAAAAAATAAGCGAAATTTATGAGCACGACGTGACAATTCTTTCAATGGTGTATTAATTAACTGAAATATTATTCTAGTATACGCATACTACTTTTGATTAGTACTTACCTGATTTCTGACCATAGTGTGTGGACTCGTAACTTGACGTACCAACTCATGGGTAACTTTATTCAATGCTTCTTGCTGTAAATTTCTTGTTGCTTGATCGGACCCTTCGGGAGGAGGTGTAACGCATACAATAAGCATTTTTTGCAGATTTTCTTTAGCACAATCAAGTGCTCCACTGGAAACTTCGCCGGTAAGATCCATCATAACGAACAATAAAGCTTTTAGGAACATAAACATGTGCTCGTAAATCCACTTGAGCGCGCAACGTTCGAACATAAATTTGATGGCTATACAACCACCTAACTTGGCATACCAAGCGCGTTCATAACACAGAGCACACATCTTTTCGGAGAGGTACTCAATTAGTGGCAGGCGACATGCCTAAAAATTATTAAAATTATTATAGTATAGATGTTAAAAATAATATCATAAAATTATAAGTCAGATTAAATCACAATAAGATGGAATTCGAAGAACTAAACACATATGAACAAAAAGAGAAATCATACGATTTCTACCTGGCGAAATCGAATTCAAATATCAGCCACCGTGCTTCCTAAAACTTGCGAAGCAAACAGCTTGATGAATAAATCGGCAAGGGAATCTAAATTGCATTCCAAATGCCGTTCATCATGGCCAATATTCGTAGTGAATTCGATTTCTGGTACTCCAAACGAAGTAAAGAAATAAAACACAATGACGGTTATTTTGATTCGATACAGAGCAGCTACAAGCCGCATATACGTATTTCGACCTCTTTAGGTCTCCTCAGTACGGTATAGCCACTACTCCGTATCGAACCAAAATATTTTCCCGTCGTAGACCATAGTTATTAAAAATAACTATGTACAGACGTAACTACGCCATCTAAGAACAAAAAGAGAAATCATACGATTTCTACCTGGCGAAATCGAATTCAAATATCAGCCACCGTGCTTCCTAAAACTTGCGAAGCAAACAGCTTGATGAATAAATCGGCAAGGGAATCTAAAATTGCATTCCAAATGCCGTTCATCATGGCCAATATTCGTAGTGAATTCGATTTCTGGTACTCCAAACGAAGTAAAGAAATAAAACACAATGACGGTATTAGATTTTGATTCGATACAGAGCAGCGACAAGCCGCATATACGTATTTCGACCTCTTTAGGTCTCCTCAGTACGGTATAGCCACTGCTCTGTATCGAATCAAAATCTAATACCGTCATTGTGTTTTATTTCTTTACTTCATTTGGAGTACCAGAAATCGAATTCACTACGAATATTGGCCATGATGAACGGCATTTGGAATGCAACTTTAGATGCAAATTCTCTTGCCGATTTATTCATCAAGCTGTTTGCATCGCAAGTTTTAGGAAGCACGGTGGCTGATATTTGATTTCGATTTCGCCAGGTAGAAATCGTATGATTTCTCTTTTTGTTTTTAGATGGCGATACTTACGTCTGTACATAGTTATTTTTAATAACTATGGTCTACGACGGGAAAATATTTTGGTTCGATACGGAGTAGTTGCTATACCGTACTGAGGAGACCTAAAGAGGCCGAAATACGTATATGCGGCTTGTCCCTGCTCTGTATCGAATCAAAATCTAATACCGTCATTGTGTAAACACATTATGATTTATAGCATCCAATGATATTAATGCAGCTTTTATTGCGACAAGTGTCTCAGTGCAGATTATAATCTTTCAACGATTCTAAATATCTTCCTAAAGCTGCAAACTTCCTATAAGTTCAGTTGTCTTACAAGAGTTAATTTATTATAAGTACGTTCAACCCAAACAATTTTTATTCACAAATATTATATACAAATCGCTTATCTCAAATTTATTTTAAATACAATTATATTGAAACCGCTTAGCCAAAATTTAGAGACTAAATATCTGGCTTATTTATTTTTTATTTTATCAAATGCTAAATTAAAGTTATTGTAATATCAAAATCCATCCAAAATATAAACAAATGAATAGATCTGTGCAAAAAGTAGCCATCCATATTTTTCTTTAAATTAGTTAAGTGGCAACATCTACGTAAACTCATTTGTAGTATGTGAGTAAGTTGGAAACCTGCAAAAATCCCATATGCTGAAATTCTCATCAATCATTCTTTCCGTGCAAGAAGTCGCTAAGTGCCAAAAAGCGTCTAAGTCCATAAATTTGACAATTTTTGCTGCTGTAACAGATTTCCTAACCCATAAGTTATTATTAAATAAAGATTCAACTGTAGCTTTCATCTGTGAATTTTTTTCGAATCTAGATTTTAAATTTTTTAGAACGACTCATTTTGATGTCGAAAATATTACTGGCGCTAACAGTCACTGGGAATAAAGAGAAAGATATGCAAAAGTCATGCTGATATACATGAGTAAAATGCATACTTAAAATTTGTAGAAAATATATTTTTCACATAATTCCAATTTTTAATTTTTTGTTTTTTTTTTTTGTAAAAGTAGTAAAGTACGTATTTAAAAACATTTTTTTCTAATAAATAAACAAATTTCTAATTATGTGGCATGTGTTAATATAAAGCTTAAAAGTGAACTTTCTATTTAAAAAAATTACACACACTGGTTGTAAAAATCTATATGTGGGTTAAAATTTTCAAACACCCATAACTCAGAAACATAAAAATATGACAACCATTTTTTGCACTGACCCCCAAAATTTCAACTTGATTTAAATGGAATTCAAAGATTGTCTATTAGGACTTGGTCTATAAATTCTGGTAAATATTAAAGAACGTTCAACTTCTGCTGCGTTGTAAAATGCACCATACTATGTTTCACATATGACAATTTCGGATTTTTAATAAATTATTTTCCCATTTATGTAATAAACACATGCAGTAGATTAAAGAATATGGCGATATATTTTACTACAATTCCCATCATAATAGCATCTTATTAGCATTAAAACGTTGATTAATTTATGAAACTTACCATTTCTTTACTTCCTAAAAGTGTCGAGGCGGTATCTACTATCAAAACAAGTCCCAAATGACCAGGTTTACAAAGTTCTCTTTCTTCATGACCCATTATTATTGCTAATGCATCAACAAGAACAAGAGGATCTAATGTTACTTGCTTATTAGGCCTATAAAATTATTAATATATTAATAGTTATGAGGATGTTATTACAAACTAACTTCACAAATTTAGTTTTTATATTATAAACAGAAATATACCTCACATAAAAACATATACTTACTCTGGACTATATGCAAAGGCTCCAGACTGTTGTGCTACTGCAACCATGGTATAGTGACGAACCAAGGAAACCAACGCTGGGATTACAGTTTCTCTAAGTTCCTTTATGGCTGCAGCTACAAACATACCTAGAAAAAAAATTATTTACATTACATCAAGTTTACTGTAAATAAGACGACTGCACTGTAAAAAAATATCTAATTAGAAAATAGCACTAATAGCGTTAATAGCACATATAACATCTACAGACAACTATTTACGATTATAAGAAACTTTACAAATTTATTTTAAAATATCAGCGAAAATTTTAGGTTTTAGATAATAATTATTTTTGTACGATAGGTCCACCACCTCCTTCATATTTTTATGATACTCCTCGATGAATGAAAATTGGATATATTTAATCGAGTCATTATTTTCTATCTTGAACTGTTCTTAATATGTGTAATATTAATGTAATGGGACAGACATCCCACCCGGTGGTCAGATGACATCAAGGAATCTCGACGAACTGGTTGCAACAGCACAGGGCAGAAATGATTGAAAACAACTTTGAGTAGGCCTATGTCCGACAGTGAATGTAAACAGAGACTGCATGATGATGAATGTAACGCATTCATTCCTTTCCATTTCATCATATTCTTCATCCATAAATCTTTTTGAAATCTTTGCACTTTTTTCGTTAATAAATGTTATATTTATCTATTTGTCATTCAACAATGTACTAGATAGGGCTTTCAATAAGATGATAGTATTGGAATGGAAAAATGGGAATAAAAATTAGAACTAGAGTATTGAGATGCTACGTATTCTCTACCCTTTTATATGAAGTTGAAACTCGGACAATTGCGAATGCAAGTGCAAAAGACTTGTTAGCATTGATATTTGGTGTTAATGAAGAATGTGGAAAATATCATGAACACAACAATGACCAACTGAAACCGTAAGAAAAAATAAAAAAATAAAATAAATACTTAACACTATGGATGAAAGAAACATGAGCTATTCAAATCATGAATGTGTTGCTTGTGTGAGTCCATTTCAAATAGGTAAAGAAATAATAAATAAGACTTACAATCAATTTAATTTAACTATCACCGGTTTCGCTTTCTACAATATGCAAAGCATCTTCAGGTCTCGATACAAAGTTAAATAAATGCTGAAATGATAAAAACCCATATTAGGGTGTTGTCTAATAAAGATAAACAAATTAGATGTTGTAAATTACAATAATTATGCCAATATTACATGTCTGTGGTTTTATTTCAAAATGAGTAAATTGAATAAAAAGGTATAAAAGTTTTAAAAGTTTAAACAGACAAATCAGACCCACAAATTGTTAAAATAATAGTCGTATTATGATTAGTCTTATTTATTATTTCTTTACCTATTTAAACATGAGCTACTTTGGTCACGTACTAAGAAATGAAAAATATGAGTTGATGCGATTGGTTATACAAGGGAAGGTGGAAGGAAAAAGAGGACCGGGGGATGACGTTCGTTCTAGTTGAAAAACTTAACCAATAGAGTGGCAAAACAACAATTGAACTCTTCAGAACTGGTGAAGACAGAGTAAAACAGACCATGATGACCGCCAATGTTCTTGGATGAGACACACTAAGAATAAGATAAAATTAAATGGTAATAAGAAATATATAAAATTATAATAAGCTAAAGAAGAAAAAAAAGTATTCAACAATTAAATCTTCAGCATATTACTCATTATATATTACCTGTGAGTGCAGTCTGATGTGTCTCTCTGGCTTCTTTGTATATCGATTTATATGTAGATCCTTTGATATTTGGAATTGTATTTGGATCTTGAAAACCTGGATGCAAAAACAGATTGATAAGTGTGTTTTCGTCATCATCGAGACACCTAGAAGCTGTCAAGTAACAATTGATAACCTCCCAGGCTTGTTTTCTATAGAATGGGTCAGTACTGCTCTGCTTCAAAGCATTGAACGCAGTTTCTATCACCTGAAATTAAACAAAAAAAAATCAAATCTATTTTGTAAATAAAGTTTTAAAAGTATTATATTTATATTAAAGCAATATTTCTCAACCGGTGGTCCGCACTAAAGGCAGTCCATTACAGCCTCGGGAATGGTTCATTCACTGTTATATATTTTCATTTATATGGAGCTGAGACTTGGACAATAAAAAAATGTAATTTACAAAGAATCGAGGCCTTCGAACTCTGGTTATACCGCAGAGTATTGAAAATATCATGGACTGATAGAATTACAAATAAAGAAGTACTGGAGAGGGTTGGTAAAGAAACAGAACTAATCACCACTATACAAACCAGAAAACTGGAATACCTAGGCCACGTGATGAGGGGACTAAAATATGAAATTTTGAGACTCATAATACAGGGAAAGATTCAAGGAGGAAGATCTGTTGGCCGAAGGCAGAACTCATGGTTAAAGAATCTACGTGATTGGTATCAATGCAGATCGATTGATTTGTTTAGAGCAGCAAGTTCTAAAATAAAAATAGCCATTATGATTGCCAACCTCCGTAGAGGTTGGAGAAGAAGGTAGAAGAAGAATGGTTCAAGGGAGAGTTCGGTGATTAAAGTAATATTTATTCGTGATTAAATCAAAATTACGATGTTTATTGAACACGATTTAGTAAATAAATTAGTCCTGATGAATATAAGATATTTATTGAATTATTTTTAATATAATAATTATTAAAATATACCGTTAAAACAATCATAATAATTCTTGTATTATGTAGAAAATAAGCTTTCAACAACATTATAACAGGTGAACACCTGGTATGCTGGGGTCACCTTCAGGCGTAGCAACATTAGTGAATGAGAAAAACCTAACACAGTTACGATGCATTGGATAATTCACCGTTAAGCATTAGCATCGAAAACCATCTCAGGAGACTTCTTAAAGGCCATAAAATTTAACCATACAGATACTGAACTCTGTTACAGTGAACTCTGTTGCTCTGAAAGGCAGTACAAAACACAGATGTATTTTTAAAAATTTATGAGCAGAATTAGACTTAAAACACGAGGCACTAATAATTTTTCATAGATACGTTTGCATTCAAAAGGGAATATGTTGGCATACTTATATGAGTTAACAAGGACTTACAAGCGTTTTTTATTGAGATTAAAATTCAATATTTCTTGGAACAACTGAGTGAAACAAGTTTGAGATTCAACTCGCATCTCTAGTGGTTGTTTTTAATTACTTAAACCAATTAAATTTACAAATTCAAGGTGGAGGTTCTGGAAACATAAATTTAGGTAAAGTTGAAGAACAATTTTCAATCGTTCTAGAGTTTAAAGTTCTTGCTAACAACGAGGAATATGCTGCATACTCAGTCACTTATACAGACACCTTCAAAAACACATTTGCTAGTTATTTCCCAGAATATTGAAGCAGTGACACACAATATCTTCTTCTTCGAGTGCCTCCTCCTAACGAAGATCGGCAACCGTTTTGGTAAATTTTTATTTGTCATGGATCTTCCTCAGTAAATAGTTTGAACCCAAGCCTGTCGAACCGCGTACATTCTTAAGCAAGGAGCACTGTCTACGTCCTAGTCCTCTTCTATCTTCGATCTTCATTCGACGAAAAACTTCCAACTTGTGTCGAATGGTGAATGCGAATGATGTATTATGTGACAGAAATATTAGAAGGAAACTGAAAGGAAATTCTATAAAACTACCATAAGACCAGCTATGATGTATGGAACTGAATGTTTGTCAGTTACAAAAAGAAAGGAGAACAATGAATGTATATGGCGGAAATGAAAATGCTTAAATTAAGAATGAGTTTGACACAATATAAATGCGTTAGTATAATATATGGCAAATAGATGAACTTCTTTTCATTTGTCTCTGTACTTCTGCAGTAAAACTTATCGAGCAAAGAAAACCTCTCTAGTTCCCAATCCTTCACAATTTATAAAAAAGCTTAGTCGAAATCGTTTCAATGTGAAGCCTACAGATCTTCCTGACAATATTCAAGAGAAGACTATCGAACTTCAAAATGACAGCAGCTTTAAAGACTCGTTTGAATCTGATATAAAGCTAGAAGAGCTGTGGTGTGAGAAAGCCCTCGTCTTTACCAATCTTAAGCGTAAAGAAGAGGCTCTACATTTAAACAGATTTTGATCTCATTGTTACGACAGCACATCAGGGTTTACGACCGCTGCCGAGCCTTCTGCTGCAGTTTCAGACCAAACGTCAGGAAGAAGCAACTACAGTTGATGTTTCGACATGTAGTGTACGTAAACCCGCTGAAGAAGATCATACAGTGGACGGGAATTTATTCTGAGCAGTTCTCAATAAAGTTAAGTGGACAAACGTGATTGCCAATATCCACAGAGGATACGCACCAACAGAAGATTTTATAGGTATTTATAGAAGAATATTCGATATTTCAGTCGATTGGACCTAGTTGTTTATCCAGCTTTTGACTTTCCTGTCTATTTTTTGCTCTTTTTTTAACCAATTTTTAATATGTAGGTTATAATTATTTTGAGTTTACTAATTCAAATTTTGTTGACGGATGTCTTATCGTGTGATTTCTTGAATCTGAAAACTAATGTAATTTACAGCTTTGACCATGTCGTCTCTTTCTTATAAGGTGATTTCGGCGTACAAAATTTAAAATGTTGGAGCTACATTATACTATATAATTGATTTTATTTACCAATAAAGTTTCACAAAATAAATATTTTTTTTATAAACTTACCTTGGACACTGGGAATTCTATTTCTTGATAGTGATCATGGAATCTAGCTAAAATAGCCGGCGGATCAAAATCAGTGGATACGTAGTCCAATCTTTGGGGTTCTATCATCATTTTTCTGTTACCCCCACCAAATTTACCAAGGACCCTAAAATATTGTAAATTAATATTGCAAATAAAACACCAATTTGGTACATACTTAAATGCAACTTGAGCGACTTGGTCGTTATTTCTTAATGTTCTCCATAAGGCTTGCATTAACTCGGCTCTTACAGGTTGAATGTGCTCATACAAGAAATCGTGCTGTAAATTGTCAACACAAAGCTCAAGTGTTCTTAATCCCTAAAAAAATACCGAATTAATGTAGTAAATATAGTTAACATATCTAGATATTCGCCCCCTTCACAATTTTCAATTTTATTGCTATTTTTTGGAATTCCAAGAAAACTAGAAAGTTTCATAAATGACTGAAAAACTTTGATCATCATCATCCAGCCTCTATTTATCACGTCCACTGCTGGACATAGGCCTCCCTTAAACTCCTCCATTCCTCACGATTTTGTGCTCTTTGTTGCCAATTTTAGTGATACGCCTGATGTCGTCGGCCCAACGTGTAGGTGGTCTTCCTCTACTGCGTTTGTCTGCTCTTGGCCTCCAATTTGTAATTTTGCTCGTCCATCGTGAATCGTGCATTCTCGCTACATGGCCTGCCCAGTTCCATTTTAGTTCCGCTATGCGTTACTCGTCCTTCTTCGCAGATCTTCGTTTCTTATTCGGTCCCTCAACGTCACTCCCAGCATAGACCGTTCCATTCGTCTCTGTGCCACTCTCAGTTTCGAAGCCGTGGTCTTGGTTAAAGTCATAGTTTCCGCCCCATAGGTCATGACCGGTAATACGCATTGGTCGAACACTTTTCTTTTGAGGCTGATTGGTATGTTGGCCCTAAGTGTGTCTCGCAGTTTTCCAAAGGCTGCCCATGTTAAAGTAATTCGTCTTTGGATCTCACATGTTTGGTCAGCAGGGATAACCAAACCAAACCAAACAAAGACTTTGATGTCTTTTAGTAAAACGCCAATAAAGTATTTCTCTTACTTCGACATGAGCATAAAATGATTTACAATACATTTTTTATATGAATTTCAGCAATCCAAATAATAAGAAACACATATTAAGTATGAGTTGTTACTAGCGCATGTAAACTTATGACAGATTGACAGTATTCGCTGAGTATAATCTTTCCATCTTTTCGCTTGACGATATCCCCTTCTTCTTTGTGGAACTCAATTATTTTAACTTGACAAAATCTTCTGTAAACCCTGTTTCGGCTGTATTACTTTTTCTTTTATTCTCGTCTGATAATGCCCACATTTCTGCTCCGTATGTTATAGTGCTTTCTACCAACGATCTGAACAACTTTTTGTTCGTTTAATTTCACAAACTTTTATTCCATAGTAGGGAATGTAACTTTCTTGGTATAGCTTTACATCTTCCTCTTTGTTTTGTGAATCTGCATTAGCCTGTTCACCTTCATTTAACTGAAATCTATAATATAGGCAAAATTGTGTTCTTCTAATGTCTCCAGCATCGGTTTTTATATCCTTTGTATATTTTTTTCCTATGGTGAGATACACATTTTCTTAGCATTCATTTCAGGTCCCATTTTAAGCATTCTTCCAGTAATTTCCGTATCATGTAGAGTGCTGAGTGCATCGTCTCCATCTTCGGAAATGAAAACCTAATAGTCCGCAAATAAAAGAATAGATTTGCCTAGTCTCAATTCGGGCTCCCTTAGTCCCATTTCATTGTTCATTGTTTCAGTGCAACATCGAGCTATATTTTAAAAACAGTTGGTAACAAGCAGCAACCCTGTCTTAGCCCTTTGTTAGCTGAAAACATTTCTGAGCAGCCGTTCTGTATTTCTACATAGCTATAGTTTAGTTTTATGAACGAGAGAGTAATTAGCATAATTTTAACTGGTACATCCGACCACTCCATGGGCGTGCTCAAGATTAATTGAAAAATTACTTTGATAATTGTAAAAAATAAATGAATTATTTCAGTGTTATAAAGTGTTATGTGTATGTAAACAAAAGTGACCTCTTTTATCACACACTATATTAGAACTGACTGGCCTACATTAAAAAGGGTTTTAAAAAATTCACATTTTTTTTTAATTTTTAAAAATTACAAAAGAGAAAAAGAGTTTTTAAAACCGTCTAAGGTATGTTAAATAGATGAATAAAAATATTAATATAAAACTTACAGCTACTTGTTACAAATCCAAATCAGATTCAGAAGATGAACTTTCAGAACCAAGATTTATAATAACTGGCTCGATCATTTTATCAGTAATATTGTCCAGCTTCCACATTTTTTCCTCTTCTTTAATAGTGTGATTTACTGCCTTTTCCCAGTTTTCAGGTTTTACATTATTTACGGCCTCCAAAAACAACTGTTTAACATCATGAATTTTAAAAGTGGTATTTTTTCTTGAAACTTCACTCTTTATCTGTGCCATACCAGTTCAATCGGGTTTAATTCACAATGATATGGTGGGGATCTAAGTACTGTCATTCCACGATTTTTGGCAATTTCATCAATTTCGTATTTTTTAAATTTTTCTTTATGAAGGGCACACAACGAATAAAGTTCCTTTCTTATAGATCCGGGATGGTACGTAATATTTTTTGAACTCAGCCAATTCTGCAAGTCTTTTTTTAACCACTTGGTTGTGGGCAGTCCTTCTATAAGTCTGGAGTGATAACTTGCATTATCCATTACTATTACACAGTTCTTAGGAAGAAGATCTATCATTTGTTCGAACCATTCTTGAAAGACATCAGCGTTCATGTCTTCATGGTAGTCACCGGTACGAGTTGATTCAAAAGTTAATAAACCACCTTCAACAAAACCGTCTGAACTGCCAATGTGTACTATTATCAGCCTGCGTCCCTTTCCTGATGGTGGGTTTAAACCAGTAGATAAGTTATTTACAAAAGCGTGCCTTTGACTTGTAACAGTTTCATCCTGCCAAAATTTATTTGGTGTATGACCCTCGTTGATCCATGTTTCATCAAGATAAAATATTTTTCTTTTTTGGTTTCTCATTTCCTTTATGGTTCTTAGAAAATGTCTTCTCCATATGACAATATCGCTTCTTTCTAATAAAATAGACTTTCTGGGATTCTTTTTCCAGCGGAAGCCTATTTCTTTTAAAAGTTTCCATAACGTACTTCGACTCATTTCTGGGTAATCCTTATCATCTCGAACTGAGACAAGAACTTTATCCAATGTTGGAAATTCTTGTCTAAAGAAGAATTCATGCACTTTCCGTCGAAGTCCTTCTTTAAAATGATATTCTATTTGAAATTTTGGTTTCCCTGGAGCATTACGTGGCATTTGAAAACTACCACATTTCTCTTCTTTAATAACTCTGTAAATCGTAGATTTCCCAACACCAAGTGTACTGCTAACTAACTCAACGGTCTCATCAACACTTTCACATAAACGTTTGTCTGTAAATGATTTAAAACAATTAAATATTAATGTTTTTTCATTAACTGTTAAAGGACCAATTTTTCGGCGTTTACACGGCACTTCCAAATTTTCCATAACACTAGTATACACAATAAACTGCACCTTGCAACTGAAGTACCTACTTTTAGTGAACTGTTAAGAATTTTGAATACGCCACTTGGACCTTCCTACAAAATGGAAAAACCCACTATCACATTTTCTGTGGAATAAGTTTAGAAGGTAATTATCTAGTCAATTACTGTCGTAGATTCCTGGAATTAAAGAATTAAATGTTTGATTGTTGAAACCCTTACTTCGTGGAATGCACTCATTTCAGATAAAATAAAACGTTTTATTTTATCTAAAGAATTAAACTTTATTTTGCAAATAGGTAGGTACTTATTAAACTTTTATTGGTTATATATAACCAATAAAATAAACATCTTACATTTCTTGCAAATTCATTAGTACCTGTTAACCTCCATCACTCCGACACTGGCAACCTTATTTAGGGATTAGTAACCCTCACAACTATTGTATTCTATTCTGCTCCAACCTTTATACCTGGTGGTCATACTCAATTAAAATTGTTTTCCTAATATACTTCTGTAAAACTTGTTGACAATTATCTGTTTTTCATTGAGTCACCCGTATCAACAGTATTAGGGATTTGCATACATAATTTATTGTTTTATTACTCTCTCATACATAAAATACACTATAAAATTGGGTCAATTGACAAAATGACCACAAATGTGGTCTTAACATATTTTTATATTCTATTTCTGGTTGTTACCCGAACGTTTCTCCTCAAGAACTTTCGTATATTTGTCAAAGTGCAGTAAAGCCAAAAATTATCAAGCACCAGCCAACCATAACGGAGCTTTAAGTATGTTTCCATGTAAATATAACACTCCTTGTATCGGTATGTAAGTAAAATCATATAATTTTAAAATTGTGCACCTATTAGAACTATGCACATATAAGGTTGGTATTATTTATAATTTTTTACCTGGCAGTACCATAATATTGTCAATTTGTATTTGTAGCATTTAGTTACCTTTCCAGAGACCTGAAAATTGCCCATGCATAGAAAATTGTAGTATGCGACACCGGTCGTCCAAGGTAAAATAAGTTGATTGTAAGTTTATTATTTATTTCTTTTTATCTGAACTTAATTTTACTAGTTTATAGACATCTTAAAACAAATTAAATAATATATGATACTTTTAAATTTTTATTTTTATTTAACCTATAATTTCTAAAAAATAATAAAATTCGAAAATGTGAAATGGGTCGATGGCTATGCACGTAAGTGTATACTGTAATCTAATAGTGTTTAATAAAAATAACTGAAGATATTCAATACCTGGCTAATTAATACATGTGAGCCATTTAAGGCAGATACAAGTGGATCCATCAACATAGGCAAATACGGTAACAACGAACTCAACCGTACGGGAACAGTTAGACAGAGTTCCACAAATAGATCTTTCATGTGTTGTTTATGTAATCCACTTTGTAATCTATTTAGACCCTCGAGTAAATTTGGCAATAGTGGCAAAAATTCTTGGTACAACAAATCATGGCTTCCACCTCCTATGGATCGGAACAATGCCCTTAACAAAAGAAAATAATTATACGGTTCCATGGCGCTCATCGCTAGTTCCATTGACCTAAATCAAAATATTCGTATTAAATGTGCACTATTTTTTTACACATAAAATCAACAAAAAGAAAAAAGACAAACCTATTGACAATCTGATGCAAATGTGGTCTTAACATATTCTCATTTTCTTGTGGAAATAGGGAGACACTGCCAAAAACCAATTTAAATAATCTGAGGTACAAGTTACTCCTTTCTAAATTGGAACCCATCTCCTCCATTCTTTCTAATAAGTATTCAACTAAAACTGTTGCAAAAATAGGACTTGTTGTGGGATTCGCAAGAAGAGTATTTGGTACTGTTTGCAATGTAGGATTTTTATAGACTCTTTTCACCAAGTATTCAATTGTAGTGGAGAAAATTTCATGGAATGTTTGAGAATTCATCATGGAAAACTAAAAAATATTAATGCAGGTAATCAATAAACAATAAATATAAAAATGCTCTATTTTAAAATATCCATTCATATTTCATATTACAATTTAACCGCTTTTTGCAGAAAGGACTTTTTTCAAGAAAGTCAATTTTTAATAAAATACTGTTTTTGATTCATGAATTTATTCTAAAATCAAATTACAGCGATTGATGCAGAACAGACATAAATCAGTGACTTACGTCTATTCTGCATAAAATTTTCGTGATTGTCTTATTGAGCAAAGTGATTTGCGCGCTTCTTAGTGCTGTACATGGCACTTTTGACGTTTTGGATAAGAGTGAGAATCAAGAAAAAAAGAGCAAAATCTGAAAATTATTACCTAAATAAAATAAAAAAGGTAGAACAAGTGGTAAGGAGAATTTTAATTACAAAGGCCGCTAAAAGACTTGGAGAACCTTGAAGGTAAAATGTAATGTTCTGATTTTAAGTTTGGAGAATGTAATGAATATATGTTTAGTAGTTTTTTTTTCTTTTTGGGAGGTGAGAATCGTCAAAAGACCTTTCGGAAGGTGTGCCAGGTGTGTTGGATTCGGACGACTACGCCTCACCGTAGTTGACCGCCTACCAACTAAACTCACCCTCTCTTTCACCAACCGACGGGCCTGAGACCGCTCTTAGCGAGCATTACCATCTGGATGCGTCTCACCCCAAAGACGTCTGTACCGGACTTGGTTTTTAAGGTAACCATCCTTGTGCAGAGCGATAGGCAGGAAGGAGCGACCGCGCCGTTATTGCAACCTTCTTGAACTCAGCGAGGAAGATCAGACAACAGGTATAAGCAATTCTAGACATTCATATTCCACCTCCCGGGGTGGTCCATTCATTTCTCCATCTACACCAGCCCATTACTTAGTAATAGACTGCTCTAAAAGGAGACACACCGTACACTATATACAAGTAGAGACAAAACAAAACAACAAGTATGTAAATTGATTTCTGTAATGTAGTCAAGTTCATTGAGAATTCATTTAAGATTTCGGCGTCAGTAGTGGAAGCTGAATAGTGGCTTACCCCACTGACGTCGACAGATATGACACATTAACATAAACAGTTCACCTTTGTTGCAGTCTCCTCTCTTTTTCTTCCTTGTGTTTTATGGTTTCTGTCACAAAACCAATGATCAAGTCAAAGATTCTTTTGTTTTCAATTGCTTTATTCATTAGTTCATGTGGCTCGCCTAGAGGTGACCCCAGGTCCAGCTGCAACAAGGTTCGCCCCACATTGTATGCAGTGCAGGGCATACGAATACGACATGATACGCCTTGTCCACCACTCACAACTCGGGACACAGATCGTCCTCGGTATTATTTATTCTATATGTATAAGACCGGAAAGATCCATGTCCCGTCATAAATTGGGTGAAGTAGTAGTTGGCACGTCTGTGTCTACACTCATACCACTTTACTAAATCTGGGATAAGGGCCCTCGTCCAGGCAAACCTGCCTCATCCTCCAAACTCATTTTTCTTTCTTGTGTTCCTGAACCTAAAGCTCCGTTGCCCTTGTGGTGCATCCGAACCCTTTCATTAGCTAGGATATGCACCGGTACAGCACTGGCCACTACTTGCAAGGCAATGGTTGATACGGTCCTGTACGCGCTACATACCCTGATCAATCAATGGTTTCCTCTGCGTCCTAAGAAGCATGTCTTGATATTTCGCTTTATTGAGGATCTCATGCCACACTGGGGCCCAATATAGTAAGATAGATATGATTGATTGTAGGATAACTGATCTTTTGTGTGACCCGGGGAATCCTATAATCGGCATTATCTTATTAAGGGTCTTGGTTCTCTCTTCCGCCTTCCGACATGCTTCTTGTATGTGGTGTCTGAATGCCATTTTGTCGTCTAATATGATTCCCTCTAGTATGATTCCCACGTATTTTGCGGTGTTCTGGAGTCTTAGGTCGGAGCCTCTGAACCGAAAATTTACGTTTTTTGTATCCCGTGGTCCCCTCAAGATGATTACTTCTGTCTTTTCTACTGCAAGTTTTAGGTGAATTCTCTCTATACATCTCACAGTTTTTTCTATTGCTTCATTTACTTTGTTTATAATACCCCAATTCATATCTTCTATAAGTAGGGCTAGGTCGTCTGCGTATGGAATAGCCCTTACTCCTTGTTTTTTGTTTACTTCTAGTACCCCGTTGTATAAAATATTCCACAGTAGCTAAAGTAACTGTTTTGATAGAGCGTCTGAAGATGAAAGACAAAACATGTTTGCTCGTTTTTATAATTTGCAATCTTAAGATGAATAAGATATTTTTATTCAAGTTCTAATCGATATTAAAGACCAATAATTATATACGACGACCGAGAAATGAAAATTTAGAGTGTGAAGTTTGTTTGAAAGCACTTTTGTCAAACGTTGTTTTGTTGTGCTTTGATTTTGTGCAGAATATTCAGCTTCCAGTAACACCAGTAGAAGAACTTTTCTATTACAACAAGCTAACGATTAACTTATTTTGTATCCACGATATCAAGAAAAATAGTGCGCTTTTGTACATTTATCACGAAAGTACAGCAAAAAAGACGCCCAATGAAGTTTGTTCATTTGTTCTAGATTACATTTTAAAAAAGACTAAGCTTTACTGAACTTCACCTCTACATCGAGAATTCTTAAGGAAAAAATAAAACTCATGCTTTAAGAAGAATGCTTTTGGCACTGACTGATATGAAATTTTTTTCCCAGATAGTTTAATATTTTCCAATAATAGGGTATTATTTCCTTCCTTACAACAGCCACTTTTCCATGATCAAAACAGCACTTAAAAAACATGACCGTCTAACATTTTATTTTTACTCTGTATATCCTAAAAATCGATATTGTACCTATTTTTTGTGTTTAAAATATTAAACAGAAACAAACTTTACGAGTCTGTTTATATTAATCTAGTGCTTCTTCCAAAATTATTTTTACTCTCTCGCTCTTCAATTAGTTTTTTTCTCTGTTCCGCTTATGGAAATATGGAATACGGATAGACCAACGGTTGGCAAATCTTTATACTCCGCGTTAAAAGAATAATTCACTTAGTGGGATTTTCCATTCACTCTTGTTCAGAAGGATTTTTCTTGGTCTAGGAAATGGAGAGAGACGTTGGTAGATCACGACATGTATACCTTGCCGGTACAGACTAGAAAAGATATCAGAAATGTCTGATAATAACAGTATTGAAGTATGTAGCGTCAGCAAGAGGCTTTTTTTGTAACTTGCCACAGCAGATTCAATCACAATGTTGAATATTTTCTTATGGTGAAAAAACAAAATATACCCATCATTATTTTTATTTTTACATATGTACTTAGTGCCGTGCAGTGCTTCGTTTTTAATAGGGTGTCCCTAATTTTTTTAGTATTTCTTAATAACCTTTGTTTTTTTATATACAATAAAAAA
The DNA here is from genome assembly GCA_918026665.1 of Diabrotica balteata. Classification (NCBI taxonomy): domain Eukaryota; kingdom Metazoa; phylum Arthropoda; class Insecta; order Coleoptera; family Chrysomelidae; genus Diabrotica; species Diabrotica balteata. Next base: position 59,889,100 of record OU898277.1, read on the forward strand.
TTTGTACGCAAATTATAAGAAGCGTAATTCTCATAACTGCACACCATGATATGATAATGACCAAGGTAAATTTTAATTTTAGTTTTTTTTATTGAGATCATCTTTAAAACAAATGTTTTTACCAGTTTTACCAGGTAAATAATTTATGTTACAGCTAGATATAAATACAGCTGGTTGATAACAAATTGGGATTGTTTAATTTCTCCCACAATATACCTTTCTTTTGGGAAATAAAATAATTCTGACAGGAATTTAGGGCGATCATATAAGGTAAGTATGACCGTTTCTGGTGTTTTTGCGATGTATGTACATTTTTTTTACAGAGAGGTTTAGCATATTTGTCATTTTTTGTATCTTTGTTAAACTAATCTTTTCATATGTAAAATATCGAGTTTTCCTTGTACCTTGTAAAAAAGATAAGGTGGTGCCCTTTATTTTTCCTTTTCATTTAGTACCGAATCCTGTCTACTTACCTTTCAGTTGATACGTTTAAATTTTTCATTTTATTTTTACCTAAATATCCCCCATGCCAGATATATAGAGCCACCGTGTCGGTTTGTAAAGTCAACATACTTGGACCTGGAATTCTTCGTTTCTCTTTAAGTTCCAAGTCTAAACATCCCCCTTGAGTCAATTTTTATATAGCCGTATTTACAAAACCGTAATACCAACTTCTGAGAATCTTCACTATCCACCCAGGTCTAGAGTAGGTACATTACAACCGAATGTACACTGTTTATGGTCTAACGGACCATGCTAACATTCATCATTGCTAACGCATCTAGAGGGCATAAGCTTGAAGTAAAGGAAATTAATACACTCGAAATAACTGATTTCAAATCATGGTGGCGGAGATACTACAAGAAACATGCAATTTCACTAGAAACCACTAATCAAAGATATGGTGGATCAGGCTTTTCACGTGAACCAGAGTGGAAATAATAAAGTAGTATTACCGAAAATTCCATGTGATTCACTGGGTAAAGTTCCAAATAAACAAGAAAAACTTAATGGAATCAAAAAGTGCACAGAGTTTGTTGATACCCCTTCCAAGAAATTTTAGACCGAAATAATTTCAAATTGGCCATCATAAATGCACACACAATAACAATTAAACAAACTTTTCTATAACGTTTTTTATTTTTATTTTTAATATTTGATGTAATATTCATCTTAATTTTTTGACAAAATTTAAACTTTTTAAAATCACTAAAGTAATATTTTTTAGCCGCTCCCCCTCCTCGGTCTCTCCAGGAGTGTCACATCTCGTTTTTTTCACTTATGTACTTTTTGCAAAAAGCAGTTCAATTAATAATAAAATTAGTCTAAATTATTTTATATTGTGTTTATATTTATACCTTAATTCATAATTAATTTAATTTACTTACTACTCCACTAAAATGCTCCAGGACCTCTTTTTCTTCCTTACTTCTTACATTTTGCTGATTCATTCGTTGTGGTAAACCAGCCGGTTGTGGTCCTACATTTAAAGTATAAATATCAAGTGCTTGAAGTGCCCATTTTACTAGACGAACAAAAACAAGTGTCTCGTGGGGTGCGAAATGTTTAGACTGAACGGTTGCTTGATCTGCACCACTCTTGCACGCAGAGCAACCCCAAGTAATGGTTTTTACTCCACAAACGAGAGTTTTTACTAAACTTCTATAATCCGCCACGTTACAGTTATTATTTTGGGGAAAACCGAATTTGGATTTTTCTTCTTTGGGTTGGGCTACTTGAGCATTCACCAGCACAGCCTCTAAGGCATCAGCTGGATTAGGTTTCGTATCAGTTTCGGTTTTATCTGAACCTGTTTGGCTTGGAGTCTGGTTTTGTGGTGTAGTTTGAACTTCTTGTTTACGCTGATCACTAAAATGAAATTGGTATTAAGTTCTTACATACCTTGAATCACTGTTAATACTTACCATTTGTTGGTTAAAATCGGCAATTGAATTTTTGCTATGGTTTTAAATTTAAGGACAAACACTTCAAGCATACGCATCAGTAGTTCTCGTCCTTCATGGCTATTTTCGGCTTCTGATCTTAGTCTGATACAATCTACTAAGTTAAGTAATAGTTTGCAAGACATTGTTTGGATTCTGAAACAGTTTTGGGTTTGTTAATTTTTAAAGTAAAATATTCAATATTTTCTTTAGCAACATATTTATAAGCCACTCGAATATGTTAGACAGGTTAACTCTATGGCGTACCAATAAATGAGTTTTACCGTTTATCCAGTTTAATTAAACTTAAAATAAACTAAAATGTACTTACGTGGTAGCTAAACTGTCATCGTGAACATTTTTACTAAACAAATGGACGGCTCTCTTTAAATCAGCCAAGGGTAGTTGCTGTCTAACATGATGGACTAAATCTGCGAGGGTAGAATAAGCTAAAGGTCTAAGTGACTCATGAGTAGTCCAACCTCTACCCAGTAAGACATCTTCGTCAAACAGTCTTTCCATATGAGGCACGAATCCTGAAAGCACGATAATATCAATTGGATGATATAAATACCTTTTCTAATTATATTATTTTTACAAAGTTTATTTAGCAGCACATAATTTACACTGAGTGTTCTTAAGGCATATCAGCTAGAATATAAGTAGATGTATATTGGCTCGAACTTATCAAAAAATATATAATGCTCCATTGATTGTTTGAAAATGATTTCGACATTGACAATACTATGAGTATTTCGTTTTTACACTTGGTTTGTTTTTGTTAAGAATAATCTCCTTCTGATGGTGCTTATTTGATAGTTTTTCTTCTCCAAGTGCCTTTTCCTATCGAAGATCGGCAACAATTTTGGCAAATTATTTTCTGTTTTGGATTTTTCTTAGCAAATCTTTCGAGTCCAAGCCTGCCCAATCTCGTATGCTTTTAAGCCAGGAGCATTTTCTTTGTCCTGATCTACGTTTGGCCTCAATTTTACCCTCGATTACGAGCTGTAGAAATTATATCTGTCTTTTCTCATTACATGTCCGAGATATACAGTTCTCGGCTTTTTTTTATGATTTCAATGAGCTCAAATTCTCTGCCATTCGGTGGAAAACTTTTAAGTGGGTGGTGTGGGAAGTCCTAGGTATTCGTAACATTCGTCTATATACCCAGGTTTCAAATGCTCTGTTCAAACTGGTAACTTTTAGCACCCACGCTTCAAATCCATATAACGGTGTGGAATATACGTATGTATAACTTCACAAAATTGTATCTTATTGCAAATCGAGTGACCTATCGCATAATAGGTTTCGCATTTTCATAAAGTTCGCCCTAGCCATTTCAATTCGGGCTTGAATTACTGAATGCTTGAAAGTCAGGATTCAGATCTTCATGGTCAAGCTGACCGGTATTTAAACTTAGAGACTTTGGTTATTTCTGTACCGTACACATTTATGTGCACTGGTTGGTTCGGATTCCAGTTTACCACTAATATCTTCGTTTTGGGTGTTGATTTTTATGCTCAAAAGATAGCCTTAAACTGATATCTTGTCAACCAGACGCTGCAGGCTTTTAGCAGTCTCTGCAGTTATAACTGTAACATCGGCATATCTTAAGATATTTAGTAATGTATCATTCATTTTCATGCCATCTTCTGAACCTTCAAGTGCGTTTTGGAATACAATATCATAGTACATGTTACATAGCATAGGGCTCAGTACACAGCCCTACCCATCGAGCAAAAAGACAAAGAGGGAATGTAAAGGTAGTGGGGCAAAAATATTGTTAGACAGGAAGTGCGATCTTTAGAGGCCACATTAAACAAGGAAAGAGAGTCTTTCTCCTTGTTTGACATCAAATTTAGTTGGGTTATGTTATTGTTTGTCCCAAATGTCACATGGAATCTTATTTATATTGAAGTTTTTTAACAATTGTGTCGCATTTTAGGCTATTACCGTTAATAATTAATTAAAACTTTCTCGTCTAAAACACATTCTGAAAAATATTATGTAGCTACTGTTAATAAGTGTCGGAAAATTTAAATTTGGCGCATTCGCATTTCCGGATATGTCCGCCATCAGAGGCCACTTTTTTGGTCTTCTTTTCATAACGATTAGATTCCCTCTTTTGTCTTTTTGCTCGATGGCCCTACCTCACTCCACGTTTAACTGGGACCGCTTTTCTTAGTGTGTTTTCAAACTGTACTGTTGCAATCTCGTGTTTATATAGGTGAATTGATTTTTAGGTCTTGGGAGATTAATGCTTTTCTGTCTGGAATATTTAATAGCGCACTAGCAGCGCAAACAAAGAATCTCTGATTCCCAATCTTTCTCAAAAGCCATTTGTAGTTTGCTTAGATCTTGTTCGCAATTTCTATGCATTCGATAATGTAAAACTTTAAAAATTTAATACTTGTCTCATTAGGATGATTAGTCGAAACTAATTACATCTTTTTGCACCTGGTCTCTTAGGAATGGGGACAAATTTAGATTTCATCCTATCGTCAGGTATATATTTATTCACTGTTGTAAATTTTTTAAATAGTTTGGTTCAGATTTTTTAAGTTTTCTTCGTTTATGAGTTTCAGGAATTCTGGATAAATGTCGTCTGGTTCAGATGCTTTACCATTTTTTACCCCCCTCGAACCTTCTCTATATCTGACTTTTTTCTATACTTCTTGTTGTTTCGTGATATTTGTATGTGTTATAAGCTCTTGTGCGTTCATTCATGCACTTTTAATATGAGTTCAAGTGTACTCTATAATTTTCTTAGTAGTGTATTAGGCCTTTTGATTATTTTGGACTTGACTCATCTGTTCATTGAGTTTTTGGAAGATAATCCGGTGGTTTGCCTCGTTTTGACAATTGATGCATTAGGTCTTCTTAAAATTTTATTTTTAAGGTTCTTTAATCGAACCTGTATTTGGGCCACTATGGGATTGTAATATGACTTCATATCTGTCCGGGGTAAGCTTTTACACTGCGAATGTAGTTCCTGTATCTATGTGGTACTAGAATATAGTCAATGACTAAGTATATATAAACTATATTTCTAATCTTTTTGACGAGAGAGGCCCCTCTTTCCTCAACCAACATCAGACAGAAATGGGACTGAAATGAGAAAATGAGAAGTATTGGCAAAAGTCAGATATAGAGAAGGTTCGAAGGGAGATAAAAAATGGTAAAGCGTCTGGACCAGACGACATTATTAAGAATTCCTGAAACTCATAAACAAAGAAAACTTAAAAATATTAACCAAACTATTTAAACAATTTACAACAGTGAATATATACCTGAGGATAGGCTGAAATCTACAATAAATTGTTCCCATTCCTAAAAGACCAGGTGCAAAAAGAGTTTCGACTAATCAGCCTAATGAGACAAGTATTAAAGTTGTTTCTAAAAGTTTTACATAATCGAATACAAAGAAAATGCGAACAAGATCTAAGCAAACTACAAATGGGCTTTTGAGAAAGATTGGAAATCAGAGGTTCTTTGGGTTAACATAGGATTACTACGGAAGAAATAAAACGTAGATGTGATCTAGCAAAAGTCACCCTACGAAATATGGCAAAATATGGAAGGCCTTATAAATTTCACAAACTCTAAAAATGAGGTTGATCAACTGCCTAATATTCCCAATACTGACATACGGAGGTGAATCGTGGACCCTACGACGGGTGGAGAGAAGAAAGATGACGCCTCTGAAATTTTCTGTTGAAGCCACTAAATTTTAAATTAACTAAAGGTCAGAAAACGGCTCTCCAGCAAAGTTCATCTCCAACAATTAAAATACTTTGGACATATTATGAGAGCATACACAGAAAATATGGAAAAACTTATAATTCAAGGAAAGGTTGAAAGCCGAAGATCACGAGGAAGATCCCCAACAAGATGGATCGACCAAATTAGTGGGAAAAATTAAAGGAAATGTTGAACACCACGATCTCATGATAAGTGGGCATCTGTAAATAATGTATATTAAATAATACTACGAGTAAAAATATTAGCAAACCTGGCAATAAAAAGAAGATAAAATGTATTTGTACTTACGATTTCTTAATTCGGTTGCTAAAATGTGCCGGGCAGCAATAAGTAATTCTCTTCTAAGATGCGCTACTTCCATAGGACATAACGTCAAAAGTCCCAACATACCTTGTACCATCATCGAGGAGTGATTTTGGACGACTTCTTGATAGATCTTAATAATATATGCCAAAAATGAAAGTGTCTTTATTTGCGCTCCCATAAAATCGACGAATATCTCCTTATTAAAGGACTCAGCTTGCCTTTGCTTTAAGGTGGGTTGAAGAGTTATGGTATTCATTATTAATGGTATAAAGTCACTAACGTCCTGGTGTACACTTTGCTTGTACAGTTGATACATTAGAACTACTATAATTGGTAGTTCTTGAAGAACTTTCAAAGAAAGAACAGCTTTTGGAATTAAGTAATACTAAAAAAAATGAATGTTATTTTGAGTTTTGTTTATTAATATTTTTTTCAAAATGATAATATTGAAAAAATCTATGGAAATCCCTCAACGTTTTATTGATTTAAAATCTTACAGAAAATCTAAAAACTTGCCGAACACTCCATGATAATAAACAAAACAAGTATTTTTGTAAATATACCTAAATTGCAAAATAATTTTTGTGCGTAAAAAAATTTACTTAGTTCGTCTTGAAAAGATTTATTTTTAAGGTATATTGGATAGTTAAACAAATTAATGATTGCAAGTTTCTGAGTAGTAACTGAAATTCTTTTCAAAATATCAATAAACAATTACCTACAAAATATTAAATGGGATTTAAAAGTTTTGTTTATTATAACACATTTCTTAATCTCTGACGAGTATCCTCAATATATATTTAAAAGAAGAATCATCTCGTTTAGAAGTAAATACTAATATTATTAATATTTATAAATATTAATATTATTAAATGTTAACTGATTACAAACATGTAAGTAAAATCAAATGAAAAAGCTAAAAAATATGTATGTATATTAAAAAAACTTACAGCAATCAACGTTCCGTCTTCATTTCTCGCTTCGGTTTGGATAACAGTCATAGTAAACGTTTCCTTCAGTAATTCTTCAATATTTACTTCACTCAAATCTTTTACTTTAATCGGTGGTTTAGGTTCAAAAATTTTGTTCATATGGTTAGGTAAGTTTGAGTATATGGATTTCACAAATTGTAAAAATTTTTGAATCTACAAGACAACAAAACATGTTACGTACGATGTAAAACAAATATTAAAATTATATATATATATATATATATATATATATATATATATATATATATATATATATATATATATATAAAACAGCAAAGATGAAAACACTTGAAGAAAAATTGATGGTACGACACCTGGGACAGAGCTAGACGTACAGATATGCCTCATAGATGCAAGGTGGAGAACATCAAAAACTGGGTAAGAAATAGAAGAGTAGAATGGAACGATCATATAAGCCGAATGACAACAAATAGAGTAGTAAAGACGGCAAGAGACGGTTCCCCAATAGGAAGACGATCAGTAGGAAGATCACGAAAACGATGGAATGACAACTTACTGGGGACACGTTGAAAAACAGACAGAATCATGTCTATATAAAAAGAAGAAGAAGAAGAACAAATTTATCATAAGAACGTTCCAAACTATACAAAAAGAAAAAGGTCTGTTATTTTAGATACAATTTTTAATATAAAAAGTAAGTAGTAAAGTAAATAAAATATAATAAAATAAATACTCTATAATAAACAATAATGATCTATTAAATTTCCTATAACCATCCAAGAGTTTGAGAGAGATTTTACAAAAATCAAAAAATACTTCTACAGGTCCTGATGATATCCCAATTATTTTTATAAAATAAAATCTTCCACTATCAGCGAAAATAATCCTTTTAGACTATTTAATCATATGTTCATTAGAAAAACTTTTCATATAATTTGGTCCCAATACATAATCATCCCAATTTTAAACTATTAAGTCTAAAACCGACTCCTCGTCTTATCGACCAAATTCCTCTTACAAACAATATTTATAAACTACCAAAACAATCTAAAATAATATATTAGTTTGGTTTTTAGAAAAACCAGCTACATATTCGCCTCCATCCAAAGTGACTTTAGAAAAGAGATATCGATCAATGACAATTTAGTAACTCGTAAATGATATATGTGAGTCTTTTAGGAATAATCAACAAGGAATTTTCATATTTTTCGATATAAATAAAGTCTGTGATATCACAACCACAAATACTTTGACCACTTCTTATAGAAAACGACGTCATCGAAGCAGTTAACGAATTTGTATACCTGGGAACGCTCGTCAATACTGAAAATGACACTACCGCAGAGATAAACGCAGAATTTGCAACGGCTAATAGATGCTATTTTGGCCTTAATCTCCTTTTTAAATCTACAGTTATATCAAGAAATACAAAAGTAAAACTCTACAAAACAATAATACGCCCAGTCCTAACATATGGTTCAGAAACTTGGACTTTAACAAAAAGCAATGAAAACATGTTAGGATGATTCGAAAGAAAAATACTGAGGCGAATCTATGGAGCGGTAAATGAAAATGGTGTCTGGAGAAGACGATACAACTTCGAACTCTATAGAATATACCACGAACCAGATATCGTAAAACACATTAAGATAGGACGTCTGAGGTGGGTAGGCCATGTAATGCGGATGGAGCAAACCGACCCAGCTAGAAAAACGCTCCTTGATAGACCTATTGGTCAAAGAAGAAGAGAAAGACCCAGAACAAGATTCCTAGATAACATAGACCAAGATATGAGAAATATGGAAATACGTGCTTAGACTGGAAGAGAATTATTGGGGAAGCTAGGACCCACACAGGGTTGTAAAGCCAAAATGATGATGATGATATGACAACCAGATCCTAAAAACAATAAATTTCTTAGGCATACAAGGTAATTTTCTAGACTCTAAAGTTAAAAATTTCATGAGGAACAGGAAATTTCAAGTATACGTAAATGGTATCAATTCAAAGATTGAATATTTACAAAACGAAATTCTATAAGATTTCACTTTAAGACATACACTATTCGTATTAGCTATCAACAATATTACACAAGAATTAAGAGTTACAGAAGAAGTTAACATTAAAAACAAATTTACATGCTGACGATCTAATAGTTAACACTAGAATATCCCTCTTGCCACAAAAATTTTACAGTGATTTCTTTAGAAACTGGAAATATAGTTCCAAAAATGTGATTTTGTTTTTTTCTAGCGAAAAGACTATTTTTTATCTTTAATAACCTTTTTCCTCACAAGAAATAAAATGTAGAATAGAGAATGCTAGGAGTGCGTTCAACAACATGGCCAAACTCTGTAACAGCCAAACCTTAATCTGGAGATAAAGTCCTGGACACTCACTGAAGCGATGGAAAAAAAACTTGATGCCTTCGAGATGTAGCTATACAGAAGAATCCTAAAGATATCATGGACGTACAAGAAAACCAACGAGACTGTACTACGAAGAATGGTGAAAGAAAAAGAAGTGATGTATACGATTAAAAGGAGAAAATTAGAATATAACGGACACATAATGAGAAACGGCACTAAATGCAGATTACTGAAAATAATCCTTCGAGGAAAAGTATGTATTTGGAAAGCGAGGAATTGGGAGAAGCAGATTATCATGGTTAAAAAACCTGAGGAAATGGTTCTCCACAAGAACAACTAATATATTTAAAGCACAAGTTAATAAAATAATTATAGCAAGAATGATCGCCAATATTCGAAATGAATAGGCACCAAAAGAAGAATAACCTTCTTAAAGTCTTAGACGTTATCCAAAGCACATCGTTAAGGCTTGTGCTGTAGCGTTTTTTTTATTTATTGTGTATATAAAAGATTTCTGTAGTACGCTCCTGTTGTTTTTACCAAGAAAACAATCGAAATAATATTTCAAGTTTTTTTGACGAGATTTTTAAATGCGTATTAACGCTGGAAATATGTTTTTATCTCTGTGTTGCAATGTTAGGTGAAATAACAAGTTTTTTTGTCGCCAAAGAGGTATTATGTTACATGAAGTCCCCCTAATATTCCGGTTAGAATAATCAATAATGCGTATATTTCTACCGATTCAAAAGTAAATATAGATGTTTTTTGTCTGTGTTTAGATTCAAATATCGAACCTTTTGTTAGTCAGGTAGAACTCCGGTTTAAATACGTGCTATTTGGTTAATTTGTATCATGTAAATTTATGATGCCCCCTGATAAAAAAAGGTTTTATTTGTTTTCTTCGTTAAAAACGCAATAAACATGAATTCCCCTAATATTAAAGTTGTTTTTCGTTATTAGACGAGGGTCAAAAAAAAGAATATTTGTTTGTTTAGGCAATAAAGGAACATTTAAAATTTGTTTTTTTTTGTCGATAAGAGGAGGGAATATTTGTTTTGGTTTTAAGTGGGTCGGCGACAGGCTGCAAGACGGAAGGGGAATTTTTGGCTGATTCTGGTAAAATGTAACGAAGCAAAAGGGGTCGACTTAGAGATTTCAAACAGGGCAGACATGTGACAATAGAGTCGACGAGATTGAAAAGAGCAACGAGGTAGGCAGGTGATGTAAGGCAGCTCGAGTTGAAAGGACTTGGGCATTTTTCATAAACAGCCGGTAATTTTGTGTAATGGGTTAATTAATCAGACCTGTAAACAGTGGACTCTCCGTAAACATGACGGATTAGCATAGAGAAACCACTAAAAGGATTTATGCAGTATACCAGAACATGGTAAAATTTTAAAGCAGTACATAGGGTGTGCCACCAGCTTCGTGTGTCATCTGTTTGCCCCAACCTCGTTCCTGAGTATAGAAATGTTTCCTATGTTCCAGTTAGAGGATTTGTACAAGTAGCTTCCAGTCAGAGATGTAACAAGTTTTTTTTTAAGTTGAGTGACGAAATATGTAAATTTTAAGGTAACAATTCAATATATTAATTTTTCAAAGTAAAGACAGATATTTTTTGGCTAAAGTAATAATTGCTTCATAACAAATAAAAATTGTAATATGTATGGTTATGCTGTTAATACTTTTGTTCTTTGTCATCAAAATTAAATGTGATACCTGACAGCAAGCTTAATTTGTTTTTTTGTTATGACAATTTTAATTTGATTATTATGTAGAAACGATATTTCATATATAAGGTTAAATTTATATGTTTTCATTAACAAGGATCTTAATTTTTGATAATCTAATTGGCCATAATATAGTAAACAAAGAACATGTAAGTTTTTGTTATTTGTATTATGTTATATGATATGTTTCTTTTATAATATGTATTTTTGATCTGTTTTGTTTGAGACAAGAATAAATGTTTAATTTGTTTCTCTGATCTATTTTGAGTTTTATTTGAAAAAGATATTTTTTTCTATATTTTTGATGTTCTATAATTATTTCCCTAGTTACAACTAGTGGTTGTAATAGGTATAATTAGGCACCTCAAGTGGCGCCCTATATTAAATTTCTTGAGGTGTTTCCGTTTATTTTCATTCTGTTTGTCCCAAGAGATTTGTATAAGTACCCCTTTATTTCTTTTTTTTTGTAGTTGCCCCAATCTAACCCCCAATATCTTCAACTTATCCACGACCCAGCTCTCCAACAACCAACTGAGTGTCGTATGCACTTGTTTCGATTATTTTGTTTGCCCAATCTTGTCCCCCATATTCTTACCCTGTGGTAAGCAAAATAGTCGTTACAATTTTAGCGCCCAACGTGTGTGGCTTGTCTTAGATTTGCGCCAATTGTACCTATTCGTTACAGTGCTGGGTGCCTTTCATTCTAGTCCAACGGTAAGTCTTCAAGAAGCACTAAACGAACTGGTTTGAGATTTGTTTACTCCGCAAGAAAACGAAATAATCGTTTCCATTTTTGGACAACAATTCGTTGGTTGTGTTGACGCAGTGAGAACTTCGTCGCAATTTTATGGCCGTCCGACACCAACTGGACAAACACTACGGCGTTTGGCCAATTGCTTTGAAGAGAGTGAAACAACATGAGACGCTCTGAAAGCTGGCCGTCTCCGGAGCAGCCGTTCTGCTAAGAATATCGTTGCTGTTGTCCAAGATGTCGAACAGGTGCCCGGAACATCGATAAGATGACGTGCTACGCAATTGGGCACTAGACGGCGGTCCCTATGCAGAATTTTGGTGATAGATTTGCAGATGTTCCCTTAAAAAAAGTGCACACAGTGCATCAGCTGTTAGCTGTTTACCGCCAAATGCGTCTATTCTACACTCGAGTCATCCTGGATCTCAACAGAGATGAGGACGATATTTCATCGAAAATTATCATGAGCGATGCGGCTCATTTCCACCTTACCGGTAATGTAATTAAACAAAATTATCGTTTCTAAGGCACGAAAAATTCGTGTATCGGTCACAAAGAGCTCCAGCGTGGGGTGCCGTTTACGTTGTAGGAATCATCGGATCATTTATCTTGTCGATTAGCGAATTTTGTCTTCTTCAATTGGGTGAATTTGGACTGGAGAACATATGATTTCGACAGGACGGTGCAATGGCGCACACTGCTTCGAGCCAGAAACGATATTCTGAAGGAAGCATTTCCGGGTCGCTTAATCTCTCGTTTTGTTCATTTCCACCGACCGGCCAGATTTAACCGTTCTAGACTTCTCGTTATGGGGTTTTTTGAAGTCGCGGGTTTACGTCAATAAGCCTCAGACTCTTGAAGCTCTTAAGGAGAATATTCGCTAGAAATACGAGAACCTGTCGCCAGAAGTTCTGACAAGAATGAAGGAAAATGTTATAAAACGAGCCATAAAATACTATAAACGGTATTTTATCTACAGTCATCAACTCTGGTGGCGGCCACTTGGCCGATATCATTTTCTCGACTTAATGGAATAAATTCTAATGGATTAAATAAGAAAATTAGTACTCCAAAGCACACCACAGGTCTATTAGATTCAAAGAATCACCCAAAAATTAGATTTATGATACACTGCCAGCAAAACAGAAATACAAACATTCACTTTATTGGGCACCAACAGATTTCAGATAATAAAAAGGTAGATGCCCTAGCAGTTAAAGCAACTACTGATCAAGACATTGACATTGTTTAAAAATTTCAGTCTCAGATACTTATATCAACATGAAAGACTATTCTACACAAGTTTGGCAACGTTGTTGGGATTCGAACAGCTCAAAGTTTAGAAAGATCTGTCGTTCAATGTTCGGCTCCAACTACCAGAAAAAGATAACAGGTTGGAATAATTCGACTAAGAGTTGGACTTACGAGATTCACCCATAAAAAATTAGTAACCAAATAGCTATCACCAGAATGTTCATACTGTTCATTCACCTTACATAATGTCCACTTTATACATACGTAAGAAGTATCAATAATATTTCAGAAGAACTAACTCAGTTTTTAACTGTAATTATATCAAATACAATTAAATATCTTTAATATTATCTGTACACAAACTTATTTTATATTGTAATCACTCAATACGCGCTAATACCTTTACAATACAATCTGGATACCTAAACTCATAGAAACTCGGAATAATTCCAGTAACTAACCCAATGAAAAAAAAAAAAAAAATCTTATTAGATATTCGGGGAAAAGTAACAAAACCCCAGGACCAGATGATATGTACGCAGAAACAATCAAGTTACTTAATGAAGAAAACCTAGACATTATTGTCAAGCTCTTTAACGACATCTACGATACGGGCCAGATTCCCAAAGATTGGCTTCGATCTACATTTATCGCCCTACCAAAAACACCACGTGCGAACTTCTGCAAGGACCACCGACTAATAAGCCTAATGAGTCACTTTTTAAAACTTTTCCTGAGAATACTTCACACTAGATTGTTTAAGAAATGTGAAGAGGTCAGTGGATGGAGTCAGTTTGGTTTCAAAAATGGACTTGGCACGAGAGATGCGATCTTTAGTATGCAAACATTGATACAGAATTGTTTAGATCAAAGAAAGGATGTTTTTATCTGTTTCATCGATTACGAGAAAGCATTCGATAATGTAAAACATGAATTGATGATAAAATACCTACAAGAGTTGGGATTGGATGCAAAGGATATAAGAATCATCGCCAATCTGTATTGGAATCAGACAGCAACAGTACGTCTTCAAAATTCCAACGAAACAGAAGATTTCCACATTAAAAAAGGAGTAAGGCAAGGTTGTATACTGTCCCCAATGCTGTTCAATTTATACGTAGAAAAAGCCTTCGCACAAGCAGTGAAGACTCTAATAAGGGTATTAAAGTTAACGGCATATTTATTAATAACATCAGGTATGCCGATGATACAGCCATAGTGGCAGATAACATCGAAGATCTTCAATGCCTTTTAAATGATCTAACTCTTGCAAGTGAAGCTCGGGGTTTGAAAATAAATATCAAGAAGACAAAATCAATGATTATAAGTAGAAATGATTACCCCAACGCAAAGATATATGTCTCTGGAGAAGAAATCGAACAAGTCAGGCAATTCAAATACTTGGGATGCTGAATGAGGGATGGGACCCCGAGAATGAAATAAAGAGCAGAGTTGAACAAGCCAGAAATGCTTTTTTGAGGCTTCGTAAGTTTCTGACTGATCGCAAATTGGACTTCAACCTCCGATACAAGATGCTTAAGTGTTACGTGTGGCCTGTTCTCCTGTACGGAATGGAAGCATGGACGTTAAAGGCCAGTTCCATTAACAAACTTGAAGTGTTTGAAATGTGGTGCCTGCGTCGAATGCTCAGAATATCATGGACGGACAGGGTCAGAAATGAGGAAGTACTCAGAAGAGCGGGCTTACAGGATAGGGAACTTTTTGATTATGTAAAAAGTAAGAAGACTGCATACTTGGGGCACATTATACGAGGAGAACGATACACTTTTCAGCAACTGATACTCGAAGGGAAGATAGAGGATAGGAGAGGTCTCGGACGTAAAAAAATGTCATGGCTGCGCAATATTCGACAATGGACAGGAATCCACAGCTATGAAATGCTTCGCAATGCTGCTAAAAACAGAATTATTTAATCCAGAATATTTAACATCTCACCTGACAAGACGATGTACGGTGGACGCCTACGCAGAAATGCACGGCACCTTAAGAAGAAGATATTCGGGGCTTATCATTGAATTTATTCTCTAAGTACACTATGCTACTTACCTCGGGACTAAATGGTGGTTTATACTGTTTGTGTAATTCTATGATGATTTTCAAACAGACCAACACGTTTTCTTCGTTATCTATTTCTAAAAGTCTAAACATGAGCGACAATATTTGCTTGACATAAGGGCGCAAGTTTTCATTCGTCGGTAGTCTATATAGCATCTCCAATATCAATTTTCTAACCTAAAAATAAGTGAATGTTGTTTAAATTACTTATTTTATTTAAATAAAAAAAGAGCATAGCTCTTGGTTAGTGCCGACAGGAGTGAATACTTCTTATAGCGTGTTATTACTATATTATGTAGGTTAATTAAATTTTATGTCTGCTTATTACAGAATTTTTAATATTTGTTATATTAACACTACACATTTAAAATCATTAAAATTTAACAAATCTAAATTTTTTTCTTTAAAAAATTTGTTTAATGACTAGTAGTTTTCAAAATTTGTTAAACACAATATCTACCTATAGAATTTATTCAACATATACATTTTCATTATTATCTTGAATTTATACTTAATTATTTCATTTTGATTATTATTACATTCTAAAAATAATCATGAATAATAGGAGAGCATATGAATTAATTTTCATTAAACACTTTCCATTTGTAAATACTTATCCACAAACGTATATTAAATTTCTAAAATAAACTTTAATTTATTTGAATTAATTTTGTTTCATTTTTATTTATTTTATATTATACAAATATCTTAAAACAAAAATTATTCAAATCGATCCAGTTGTTCTCAATTGTAAAAAAATATATTACATAAAATTATAATAAGTGCATATGCATGTATATTACGGTATACCGCAAGGTTTCGAGAGTTTCCAAAACATGATACCAAACGATAAGAAGTAATCACTTTAATAATAGTATTAAATGTTTCTGCTTGATCGTATTCACGAGGTAGGAGAGGAAAAACTCAAACAAAACCAAATTTTTAGTGTTTAGTCTTAACCCACATCCCGATGCAAAGCTTCAATTAAACGGAGTCCAAGTTGAGAAAGTTCACAAAATGACATATTTGGGAACTGGGATAACGGACCAACTAGATCCAGACATAGAAATAAAACATAGAATAGCAATGACTAAAACTACTTTTATGAAAATGAAGTCATTTCTTTGCAATAACCATCTCAGTTTGTAGCATTTTCAATTTCATTGATTCTTTGAAGTATATTGAAGTCCCCTCGTATACGAAATATTAAAATCACCTTATATATTTTTGATAGATCTAAAAATATTTCGTACGTATTTAAACCTAAATATCTTTTCATTTCTTTCTTAGGTCGGCCAAGTTGAAATAAACCATTTTAGAGTTGTTTATTTTACTTCGGCAATTTCTTTTCAATTTTAATGCGTCGCAAAAGTAAATGTACGTCGTTTCGTGGTGTCTTGTTATGTCAGCGTTTGTATGTATGCGTTCAATTTTAATAGAATTTCTTCACTCTCGTTGTAGCAGCTTTCAAGAGTGGTTCAACGTTATGTCCAAATTCACGTCGAATTTGTAAAGTATCCTGTTTTCGTCTTTTGTCATGAAGAATATGTAGCAGTTTGTTATTGGTTTTGTGGCAGTAAATGCTTCAATTATTAATGTTTTGAGTGAGGATTGGAGGACATCCTCGTTTTGTTTTTCTTTTGTTCCTGCTTTTATCCAAGGCTTTTGGCAGTTTTGGAGATGGAGGTTTTCGTCATGCAGAGAGAGTGGAGCCCTCAGTTCCAGGTTCCAGTTATGGTTTCAGAAAGTTGAGTGTGTCATGTGAATTAAGGTAACATTTTGTTCAAATTTTAAACTAAAGACAGACATTTTTTTTATAAAATAATAATTGCTTTCGTTGACATTTAAAATTGTAAATTTTAGGTTTTGAGTAAAGCTGTCAATTTGTGTTCAGTTTTTTTTTTGAAATTTAATGTTAATTTATGACAGCTCGTTTTAGTATTTTTGATGTTGATTGTTTTGTTTTTTTTTTTGTTTAAAAAGGTTAACCTCCATGCAATTTTGTAAGTTTTGTAGCAATGGAGTTTGTTAATGGATGACACATGTAAGTTTTTGAATGTTTAGTATTTCTCCATGTAACTGTTTGTGGTGACACATAAATAAATGTTAAATTTTGTTGTCTTAACATTTTATTTTTTTTTGAGCTAACCCTTTTTGAGTTTATTTGAAAAAGATATGTTTTTTATGTTTTGATTTGTTTTCTAATTATTTCCCTAGTTACAACTATTGGTTGTAATAGGCATAATTAGGCACCTCAAGTGGCGCCCTATATTAAATTCCTTGAGGTGTTTCTTGTTTATTTTTATTTTGTTTATCCCAAGAGCCCTTTATTTTCTTTTTGTTGTAGTTGTCCCATTCTAACCCCCATTTTACTTATCCACGACCCCAGCTCTCCTACGAAACCCTGAGTGTCCGTTCGCATCAGTAGCGATTATTTTGCTTGCCCTATCTCCACCCCCAATAGTTTTTTTTCCCAATTTTCTATCTCCCGTATTAATGCCCCCTGTGGTAGGCAAAATATTCTCGTTACAAGTTTAGAACTAAGGCAAAGGATAGTTAAGTTCTATGTTTGGTCTGTACTTTTGTATAGTGCAGAAGTGTGGACGCTAAAAGTATCGATCGTGAACAAAATTGAAGCATCGGAAATGTGGGTTCACAGACGAATGCTGAAGATACCTTGGATTGTAAGGAAAACTAATGAAGAAGTACTAAGGAGCGTCAACAAATATAGAGAACTACTAAAGAATGTTAAATATCGAAAAAAAAGTCGATATAAAATATTACAACTGATTCTTAAAGACAAAATATAGGACCGTAGAGGTGTAGGAAGAAAACAAGTTTCTTGGTTAAAAAACATTCGTGAATGGACTCAGATACCAAATGGAGGACAATTATTCCATATTGCAAACGATCGAGACGCCTTCGCAATATTGATCGCCAACGTCGGATAATTCTGATATGGTACGCGAAGAAGAATTAAAAGTTTAATATACTACAAATTTTTTTTTAAAATATTACTAGAATACCTATAACTAAATAAAGTATGTTATATATGTATCAAAAAAATCTCTACGTTGAAAAATTTTTATTTAGGTGTATTTAATTTTATTAATTTAATTTTCAATTTTTATAATTTTTATCATTTTTTTATTATTTTTTGTTTAATAATTTTTTAAAATTTTTTACATTTTTTTATAAGTTTTTATTTAATTTATTTAATTTTATACAAATATCTCTAGTTCTTATAGTTCTCGAGTACTCAAATTGTTATAAAAAAATATATTATATAAAATTAAATAAGTGTATATATATATATATATAATATATATATATATATATATATATTATGTATATTACATATAATATAAAAAAATGTTTAAAATATTACTAGAATACCTATAAATAAGTTTTTTTAACACATTGTTATATACGTATCAAAAAAATCTCAATGTTGAAAAAAATTAAATTCAATACAAAGTATGGTGTCCACGTTGCTATATTATAGTTCCTCCTCTATCGACCGCTATCAAAACGATATTGTCAATGTCCACTTCAGGCATACCTGTTAACCTTGCTATCAGAATCTTATCGCAATGAAAAGCATTTTGAAGTTTGGTCATATGTGAAATAATTCTCCCATGCATTTGCCTTAGATCCCAGTATTGTGATGGTCATGACAATACGTCCAGAATTTTTCGACGAAAGGGCTAACCAATATACGAATAGTGGGTTGAAAATGGTATCAAGATACTGCCTAACTATTAGAAAGCAATTTGGAAAATCAAACTCGGTTCTGCCGCCCAAAATCACTCTTCTCCATACTATTACTTTACCACTTTTGTATGTGTAAGCCCCTATACATGTTTATATAAGTAAAATATTTCCAGTTCGTCTCCTAACTCTTACCAAACGAGAAACTGGATCAAATTCTGGATTTATTAATGAATAAAATTATAGCCTACTAATTTTTATTACATAGAGACGATTTATTACAGTATCTTGGCCTCTTGGTATAGCACGCATACTGTTGTAAGTGGGTAACCAATGCGGGTGCTGTAATTATAGCCCGTTTACGTTCAGAGTGTTGCTTGGAAAGAGTTCCACTTTTACAAAAACACAGCTCCCTCAGTTTGCATATGCTAAAGGAGATCTAACTAAAATATAACTGTACTGTGTTGCTTCAAAACTTGTTCTAAATAGACGTTACTTTTATTAATTAGCGTAAAACCCAAAAATTAACCATGATAAGAGAAAACAATACAATTAATATCTTACTTGTTGAATATTATACTCCGCAACGAAGAGCGGATATCCTTCGTCTAATATCTTCAAAAATATATTCATAGAATGGTCTAAGAAGTTCGAGTATAGGGCTGAGTTCAGTATTATTTCAAAATGTTTACTCAGCTCTTGTGTAGCCTTTAATTTCAAAACGTCTTTACATTCCGGATCGGCTAACATAGTAACATAGCTCTTAAACTGATTCATTAGAGCAGTATGGGGATGGACGCTCCCCATACTGCTACTGCTGCTGCTAGACGTCGAAGCCTGCATGATAACGGATTTGGATTATTTATGTATCATTCAAACCTGAAACAATAAAATATATGTCAGTAAGATACAACCAATGGACATAAAAACTGTTTATATCAAATATATTGTAAATGAATGTAAAAAATAAAGCAATTTCAATACATGCAGGGCTATGTCTTAAGTTTAAACTCAAGACTTCCTTACGATAATCTTGAGTTTACTTTTTTAAAACAGTTAAATTACAGTTCATAACTGATAAGGTGGCTACCGCATGAATAATCATTACGCCAACTTGGTCACCGGAACTCACACCATTAGATTTTTTTCTGTTGGTTACTTAAAATCTGAGGTTTACGCTACAGTTGTCGACAGTATTGACATTTTGAAACCATAAAATGTTAAAGAATGTAGAGCAATGTCCCCGAATACATTTAACGAGTACGACACGAGTTTAGCAATAGGAAGAATTACTGGCAGTAAGTAGATGGAGCACATTTTGATAAGAACTGGTTATCTTTATTAATTAAATTAATTAAAAGCGAAACTACAATTTTTAGTATTTATTTAATTTATTCATCAAAATCAGCATAAAACAAAACGAAAATAGTATGATTGAATAGGTATTTTCAATACCATTCAAACGGTAAGTTTAAAATTATCGGTCACCGTGGCTCTGTAACGTCATTTATGACTATTTTATGACTAGTTGATTATGACTAGTTGAGATATCCGTTTATTTCCTTTCTCCAAATTTCACTATTATATGTATAACCGATCAAAATATACGAGGGGGAGGGGACTTTAGGCTAGCACTGAAAATAAAAAATTATATTTATAAAACATTAAAATAAATGAGATCTAAAAAGTGATGGGAAACAAAGATAATATCCATTAATCCATTACTGGCATTTGAAAAATACACCTTTCGTTACAGGCTATTCAAACAATCAAATTGTGCCCGAACATTCAAATCCATATTCAATTACAATTTGAAATTTGTAAATCACAAATTACAATCAGAAAATTTGTTGTACTGTACACTTAAATGTTAAGAAATACACATTTATACATATTTTAAAACACTTACCCCAACACATACTGTTATTAACATTTAAAAACAATAACAAAATATCATGTATATAAATCATTATCGTCTCTATGGTTTATTAAGACGATTCAACCTGTCCAACTTTGCAAACTAAAAGTTTACAAATTACTAAAAAGGAAGAACGGTGCTTGTCTTTACTTGGCAGCTATCGATTATTTCTCTCAACTTTCGTGATATTTTAGTACTTGTAAAGAAGTTGTGGCGCGCAAACTTCAATGTATTTCGCTCTTCCGAAGGTAAAACTCAAATTTTTCTATAACAGACAGTTGTAGCGGCGACAAAGATATTTTGAAATAATCATGGATGACCGAACAATAGATCAGATTTTCGCCGGTTCATTGGAAAGTTTACCTCCGGTCAGTTCGAAAATTGTGAGGATATTTACTAGTTCTACTTTTACCGGTGAGAAAATAATAAAACTTGCTTAAATAATTACATAGGCTTAATATGCTAAATTATTTGCTTCTATAGAAACTATTTGAATCTGAAACTATGTTCTTGTGACATTTTTATATATCTATTAAATTTTGTTGTAGAATATATTATCAAGTCTTTACATTTAAAATGAGACTAATTATGTTTCTTAATTGTTATAAACAAATTATCTGCGAATAGAAAAAAATATCCCTACTTTTTACCTAATAGTCTCAGAATAATTGTTTTCTTTTAAACTCCCGTAAAAATTGCCAGCTTTTCAAATATGAACAAATATTTCGTATACGAGTAATAGTTTAAAAGTTAATCGAATTGTTTATAAGGTAAAAATAACAGCATCTTTTGCAAAACGATTTTAGTTATAAAAATATTTTCTTTTTAACTTTTTTAAGTGAACATTAAAGGTTCATATAGTACCCGTAGAATTACGTATCGTTATGATTTTATCCCAGTTTTTTCCCTTTTTTCAATCCAAAACATTGTGGGATAAAAAATTTGAAATTTTAAACTAATTAATGGATGGATCTGAAATTTTGAGGGTTTTTTATGCACTACAAGTACCCCTTCACCTGTCACAGCAATCAAGTTAATTTTTACAAAAGTTATAAGGTTTCGTCTTATTTTGATGTTTTTGGAGCAACAAATCAATTTAAAAATTTACGCCATTTTGAAGGCTTTTCAATCTCTTAACAAATAAAATGTTTATATAAGTATGTAATATGTTAATCGGAAATTCAGATCAAAGAAAATGCAAAATATTAAAAGCTACTAGATCTATAGATTCTTTAATCTACCACGTATCTTGGGGTATTGCTATAGTGTAGCGCATGTTCTTGAAGCTGGCATTCATGCTTTATAGTCTGTTGATGTCATAGTTTCACACCATAGGCCTTGAATATGCTGATGTTTAGCTGTATTATTTTTACCGTAGTAAGTTGCGAGTCACATACATCAGAAGTTACAAAATTATCTTTAAACTGTATCCATCGGTTCTATTATTTCTCTAACTCAACTATTTGACGGGCAATCTGGAAACATTTCCAAATATTTTCCACATGGTATTAATATATATGTCATGGACGTATTAAATAAAGATTTATGTATATTACTTTCTCATGATTTGTTAATTTCCGTCGTAACACATAATTTTTTTATATAATACATTATTATAACTTAAATCATAGCATTCGTTTGTATTTTATTTTTTTAGACACAACAATGGAAAGGAATACATTAATGGCAAAATGTTATCCAAAAATTAAAGATTACTGCAGAGAAAAACACGGCCTTGAATTTCAGGTATTACAACCAAGTAGAAACAAATATTATATTATTATAAAACAGTTTTAAATCTGCCTTTGATGCATTTATTTTTTCACATCTCTAATCTCATCAATCATCTGAAATTCTGAGATGTATTATTTCTTAAATCATAAAAAATAAAACATACTAAGTTCACTGGAAAGTTTTTTACAATCATAGTTTTTTTTTTACTTTTCAACGAAGATGAAAAAGATATTAAAAAATCGAAAAGTTTGGGTGTTATTTTTCAACTGAAATATTTGGGGTCCATAGCAACAAGTGCGTAAGCATCTCGTAGGTTTCGAAATTTTTACTGCGTTGTGGTTTTTTATTAACATTTAAGCAAAAAAGCGACTTTTTTCATTCATTTCAATATTTTGAAAAAAACTACGCACTCTAAATGAAAACGTTTACCAGACGATTTTCTAGAAAAAAATTGGGTCTTTACAATTGTTTATAACAAAAAAGTTATTGTAAATTAAGTAAACCCGAAAGTAGGCATTTTTTTCAATTGTTTATAATTATTAAAATAAAACATAAAAATATTTTTAAAACACATTTCAGAATCTGAGTTTATTGTAGTAACCATACACTCAAAAGATGGGCCTCATCGATAGAGTAGTATTTAACCAATTATATTGGTTTACCCCATCTGACAAAGGAAAGGTCATTTTCAAATAGCTGTACATGTGTCAATACATAGAAGGGTAGTTCTCAAATTTAGATTTTTTAAAACATTGAAAAGTCAATGAAGTTTCAGTTTTTCATTCAAAATTAAATCAAGTTTAATATATAGCTATTGAAAAAAATAACTGACTGAAAAAATATATAGACTTGTATGTCCGAAAGAATAACATGTAACCACATGTCTGTAATAGACCCCGCCAAACATAGGGCAGTCTTGTCTGTACATTTTTGCTGAAAACTTATTTTTTAGATGGCCTGGGGAAAAATATTTTCAACGATGCAATTACAAGATTTAAAAGCATGCGTTCATATCTTAGATTAAATCAACAGTTTCTTTAATCTCAATTCATAAATAAATTACAATAAATTCTTAACGGCATAAAATCAAACCATTTGGATCTAAAAATTTTATAGTGTTAATTAAAACTATTTTAAATTAAATTTTCAAGAAGTCCCACTACGTTCGACCAAGCAGTAGCCCCATCTATTGTATAATTGCCTTCGGGTGTTCGACAATATTTTGGGTGTTATGCTTTGAAAGACCTGAATGATTTTTTACGTTAATTCGTCGAAATTTCCAGCGCGTTCATGCTTATAGTCGGTAAATTTGTTGCTTCAAATAAGTCCATACGAAAAAGTCGTCGAAAGGTGCAAGGTCAGGCGAGCGACGGTGGCATTTTTATGGTAATTTTTGTACTAATAACTCTCTTTTTTACTTAAAAAACCTAACAACTCCCGTGCATTGTGACCTGGACAGCCGTTTTGCTGCAACCAAATTACATCCATATTAATAGGTAATCTTCGAACTGCTAGAATTATGTTGATTTCCTCAGGCGATCTATAGTATTTACGACGACACAAAATGCCCACAATGAAAAAAGGGCCAATTACGCATTGTCATCTAAAATACCAGCTGAGACGTCAACTTTTTGACGGTATTGTGTTTTGTAAGGAACACTTTATGTATTTTCTGTAGAGTACCTTTCGGTTACAGATGGATTGTGAAGGCCAGTTAAATAAAAGGAAGACTCATCTGTAAACAAGATTTTTTCATGAAATCTTTTCATGAAATTTTTACTCACCAAACACCATCTGTCTTTCATAATCAGCAGGGAAAATTTCATTAGTTTTTTGCAATTTGTAGCAACGGCACTTGTTTCGTTTTAAAATATTTCGCACAGTTCTAGTACTAATATCAGATTCCCTTGAAGTTAGGGTGCTGCTACGGGGAAATTGATGTCAGCTAGACTACATACGGCAGTTTGTTTTCTTCATCACGGAACGGAGCAGAAAACGATTTGTTATTATTTTTTTAAATTTTCTTTATATATTCTGAAAAAATACAATGTTTTAAACCAATATTATTAAAAAAAAAAAACACTGTTTCTTTATCAAATTGTTTTTGGCCTTATTTTTCTTTTTATTATTTATACTGCTTTTTCAAAAATTTTATTTCCATTAACGTATATTTCAAATATTCATATCCATAAAAAAGTATTATAAAATATTCAAATTAAAAATACTTGTCAAATACATCTTCATTAGTCAACATCTATTTTAAAATGATTATTTCTGTTTTGAAGATAGCAGTACAAGTAATAAAAAGAAAAATAAGGACAAAAAAATTTTTATAATTGAAACAAAATTTTTTTTTATAAATTGGTTTTCTAAGGGGTTTCACACGTGTATTTTTTTCAAAATAAACACTAAATTTTATGTGGTGATGGTAGTTTGATAGGGCTGAAAATATGTTAGAACTTATTATTTAGACGAGCTAACACAAATAAAAAAATAAATTTCTACTTTACGTAGAACCCGAGATATTGCAAATTTTTTCAAAGCGCGCTTTTTTATGAGCTTGAAAGAAATTTTCCCACCATGCGGCCTCGGCGACCTTTCTTTTGGTTTACTAACTTCAACAAGTTTGCACAATGTTAATTATGAATATATTAAAATTAATTAAATTTGAAATGTAAAACTAAAACTTCATTGATAAACTGTTCAAAATCAAGCTCTTATAAAAAACAGTTGTGCTATGAATTAAAAAAATATATCCGGTTCTATGGGCCGCAATAATTTCTTTTTTTTAAGATGTGTTTTTTCATAACCTTTCAGATAGTTTATTTTGTTTTCTTGTAAAGGTAAAACGGCACAGATAATTTGAATGTTTATAAGACGAAAGATGGCACATCATTCTGCATCAATAATTATTTTTAAGTAAACAATTAAAATTTTTTATACTTCTTTAAAATTAGAAGCGAGGAAAGCACATGTACACATGTCATTTGATAATTACTTTTTTTCCTCCTAAAATGAGATAAAAATAGAATTGTTTAAAAACTACTTGACCGATTGGGCCATCTTTTGCACATAAAGTAACTATATACAAACTCACATTGTGAAATGTGTTTTAAATATTTTTATTGTTCATTATAATAATTATAAACAATTGAAAAAAAAAATGCTTACTTTTGGGATTAATCTGCAACAACTTTTTTGCTTATAAACATTTTTTAATTTAGAAAATCACATTTTAAAGACCAAATATTTTCAAGAAACTCGTCTGTTGAACGTTCTTATCTAGAATGCGTTGTTTTTTTCACAATATTGAATCGAATGAAAAAAGTTGCTTTTTTCCTTAAATGTTAATAAAAAACCATGACGCAGTAAAAATTGTCGGTACCCATAAAAAAGATGGTAATGCTTCGTTTCCTGGGGTATCATATTGTTGTGATCACTCAGAAGTATCCCTAGTTTTTTTTTTTATTTGGGTGGGGAATATCTAAATAAGCAAGAAAAAAGCAAAAGTTTTGATATTGCAATTTTAATGAATGTTTTGATATTTACCTCACGATACCTCGGCTCGTTTAAAAATTTCGATTTCTAATTTTGACAGAATATACTACGTACATTTCTGCAATAAATGAGATGTATCCGAACTCTTAATTTTGATTATAAACAAAATAACGATTTTTTGAAAAAATTATGCTACTCGCCGGATATTCTTTTATATTTAAAATTTTTTTACAATTTTTGAACCTTCCTTGTTAACCAATTCTTCATTAAAATCTAATATTTAAAGAAGTTTTCCGGAATGCTTCAGATTTCCAAATTAAATAATAAAAAAGTTATAGCAATTTTTAATAGATTTATTTTAATTTTTAATAATTTTAATAAACCTCGTTTATTCACTGTTTGTGTAATATTCACAAGGAAAATGATTTCATTTTCGTGAGAAACTTATAACCATCTGATAGATGACTACATTTGTTTATAATAATTATGATAGTTTGCCAATTCTTCGTCAATAATATATATGTGATAAGAGGCTATATAATACAATTTTAATATTCAATTATCTTATCTTGTCAGCGGCAAATAACAAACAAGATTTAGGTTGTATTAAAATAAAACTTAAAAAGAAATAGGAATGTCAAGTAACAGATTTGAAATACTTAGAAATAACCTGTTATATTTATATTAGATAGATTATATATGAGGTCATTGTAGCCATGTAGCCTCACCGGACTTCGACCTACAGAGATCTTTTGTGCATACCGTAATGTACTTGAACTCTAGGATTCCAATACTTAGGATGGCGTTGATTAGCTTCCTAGGTGACTTGTTTTCTATGTCAGAGGGCGCTAGACTGACCCCTTCTTGTAATTTTAGAACAGTGTTACATAGTTGCATAGTATATGTTGTGCCGCTTCGTTTTCGTTATCACAGAAACAACAGTTTTTACTATATGATTTGCCTATTTTTTGAGATAATATCTCAGAGTGCAGTGACGCGTGAGAAGGCCAGTAATTTTGATATGTTTTTTCACTCATTTCAAGAAGGCGGTTTGTTGCAGTAGGCGACACTTTTATGAACCTTTTTGCTTGCCTTTGTCCTGGTAGGTTAGACCAGTGTAATCTTAGTTGATTGAGTTCCCAGATCCGGAGTTGCTCTCTGATGTGGCTTTCTGATAGTCCATAGAGAGGGTTCATGGACCTGGAATGGGAATTATAGCCCCTTCTTTTTGCGAGCGCTGTTTGCTTTCTCATCACCCTGTAATTCCCTTCATCCGGTCTCTGGCACCCAACGATCAAGGATTACTTTGTGTTGCGTGCACGCCCGTTTCTTGAGGGATTGTTTACAAGTGCGTCAAACCAACCTATTGACTCCACAAGTAAATTGACTTTTTGAGTCCTTTAAGATGCGGCTGTGGCTATCTACAAAAGTAAGACTTTTGTATTTTTGGTCGAGACCATTCTTGGGCACTTACGTCTACAGCGTGTCTGTGAACATTCGCACTGATAGATAGTTGGGGTCGAGTTCGCTTTAAGAGATTTGGATTGCCTGAAGTTGGGATCACTCCTGCCCTTCTCTTCTTTACTTAGCTCTAATCCGTTATGACCGTTTACGAGTGAACACTTCCTTCCAGTTTCGGTCGTCTCAAACTTCTTCACATCGTTTTTTTATGACCACTTTCAAAAGGTGGATTTCGAAGTCGGGGAATATGACTGATATGACATCTGTGTCGGCCTTGTCCTTAGAATCCAATCGGAATTTCTACCAAGGTTTTTGAGGTGGCCAACTAGATCTTCCACGATTTCATTATTTGTGTGCTGTCGCACGTTTTTAAGCGATAGTTACTGCCTCC